>JARYHS010011408.1:263520840-263617522 GCA_031002005.1 Vandiemenella viatica | reverse complement strand
TAACTAAAAAAAAAACAACCTATAATGATTTTTAAAAGAATAATTCTGTTTTACAAAAACATCATTATACTATTTTTTCTGTCGTAAGTTTAGCGACTGGTTTGATGCAATCCTCCATCCCTTCCTATCTTCTGCTAATCTCTACATAACCCTTACAAACCCACGTTCTCGATTATCTGCTTCATATATTCTGATCTCTGTCTTTCCTGTACAGTTCAGTGTGTTCCCTCCACTAAGAATTAACCAATCGAGCATGACCTAACAGTCGTCTCTTCTTCCTGTAAGCTTCTTCAACAACTTCTTTCCTCACCCATCACTTCCAAAAGTCGTTCATTTCATACTTTGTCTGTCCACTTATTTTTAAGCATTCTTCTGCAGCAACACATTTCGAATGCTTCAATTTTCTTTATTTCCGGTATTCCTAAAGTCCATGTTTCGCTACCATAAAGAGCTGTGCTCCACAAATAGAGTTTTAGAAAGTTCTTTCTAAGTCGTAGATCAATATTTGAAACTTAAAAGAGTTCTCTTTTTCGTGGAGGCTATTTTTGAAACTGGTATTGTGCTTTTAACACCATTCCTGCTTCGACCATCAGTTGTAATTTTGCTTCCAAATTAGCAGAGTTCACTTACTTCTGTTGCATTCGATCCTATTTTTATATTTAATATGCTTTGACTGGTATCATTTCTGCTACATTTCATCACTTTTGTCTTGCTTTCAGTCCAAAAATTCCTTTAGTATTTTGTTCATGCCGTTCAGTAACTTCTCAATATCCTCACAGCGTTCTGCTAACATGACAATGTCATCAGCAAACTGTAGCATACTGATTTTTCTCCTTGAAGACTTATGCCACAATCAAATTTTTCGTTTACTTCCTTTATTGCTTCCTCTACATCTGCCACGACCTCTGCGCGATGTGTTTGCAGGGACTTATATTGCATACATTTTCGTGTTACTTGAATTCGAAACTGGAAATACTTACTTATACGAGGTGCATTCAAGTTCTAAGGCCTCCGATTTTTTTTCTACTACTCACCCGAAAAGTATGAAACTGGTGTTACTTCTCGACGTAATCTCCCTGCAGACCTACACATTTTTCACAATGTCGACGCCATGATTCCATGGCCGCGGCGAAGGCTTCTTTCGGAGACTGTTTTGACCACTGGAAAATCGCTGAAGCAATAGCAGCACGGCTGGCGAATGTGCGACCACATAGAGGGCCTTTCATTGTTGGAAACAGCCTAAAAGTCACTAGGAGCCAGATCAGGTGAGTAGGCATGAGAAATCACTTCAAAAGTTGTTTTCACGAAGAATCTGTTGCGTAACATTAGCCTGATGTGAGGGTGCGTTGTCTTGGTGAAACAGCACACGCGCAGCCTTTCCCGCACGTTTTTGTGGCAGTGCAGGAAGGAACGTGTTCTTCAAAACATTTTCGTAAGATGCACCTGTCACCGTAGTGCCTTTTGAAACGCAATGGGAAAGGATTGCCCCCTCGCTGCCCCAGAACATGGCCACCATCATTTTTTTAGCACTGGCGGTTACCCGAAATTTTTTTGGTGGCGGTGAATCTGTGTGCTTCCATTGAGCTGAGTGGTGCTTTATGTCTGGATTGAAAAGAGGCATGCACGTCTCATCTATTGTCACAATCGACGAAAAGAAAGTCCCATTCATGCCTTCGTTGCGCGTCAACATTGCTTGGCAACATGCCACATGAGCAGCCTTGTGGTCGTCCGTCAGCATTCGTGGCACCCACCTGGAAGACACTTTTCGTATTTTCAGGTCGTCATGTAGGATTGTGTGCACAGAACCCACGGAATGCTAACATTGGAGGCGATCTGTTCACAGTAATTCGGCGATACCCCAAAACAAGTCTCTCCACTTGCTCGATCATGTCGTCAGAGCGGCTTGTGCGAGGCCGAGGTTCTTTTGGTTTCTTGTCACACGATGTTCTGCCTTCATTAAACCCACGAACGCACTTTCGACACATCCATAACTCCATCACCACATGTCTGCTTCAACTGTCGGTGAATTTCAATTGGTGTCACACCACGAAAATTCAGAAAAGGAATGACTACACGCTGTTCAAGTAAGGAAAACATTGTCATTTTAAGTATCTAAAACAGTTCTCATGCTCCACGCTGCCACTAGAGTTCCATCCGTCGTACAGTGCTGCCATCTCTGTCACGGATTAACAACGAGTGCACGCTCATGTTAAAACAATCCACATGTTTCTATTTCTTTCTAGTCTGGACAAAAAAAAAAAAGGATGCCTTAGAACTTGAATGCAACTAGTATCATCGAATATGATATGTCCATCGCTCTACATTAATCCGTCCAGTAAATTCAGCTAGACATCTGCAACGTCAGACTGACTTCCTTTTCATCATCATTATGGACGTTCTCTCTCCCATCTTCCCGATACCATCGCCGAAAAAATTAACAATCGAATACACTGTCATCGTAATTATCTTTGATTTGACAGTGAATATCACATAGTCGCGCATTTCTTGCGTTAAGAAATAACAGCTCACTTTATTAGCGTCATTCTCGATTTTTTAAAAAACATTTTAATCAACCCTTGAAACAAGAAAAGCTTTAATGGCCGAAGCATAATCTTGCACACAGTAAACGGAAGTCGGCACTTGAGACGCTAGAGCTGCACACAGCGCAAACGGGAACTACTTTCTGATTGGTCCTAGTATATTTCCGGATTTCCCGACCGTTACTAACATAAGCATTTAAGCATTTTATACTTGTGTTTACTATTTCCTTTCTGTTATATCCTTTATTGCCATTTATGTGCGTTATACGTAAGGTTTATGGTGTTGTGGTTTACGTTTTATCTGTTAACGATACATGTGATGTTCGATACTGTGGTGGGTGCCTTGGTGGGCAAACTACGTTACAATTATCCTTCATACCTTTATGGATTAATAATTGTGGATTTTTAATTTTAATTTTATGAAGGAGTGGAAATTATTTAATTTTGCAAGAATCTCGACGTTAGTTGGAATTTAGGAAAAATTGTCACAATATGACATTTATTTTCTTATCACTTGGCGATTACAAGTCTGAGCGAATTTATCGTTAACATTACACAAATTGGCAAAATCATAAAAGCAACGCTCAGAGTTACAATTAGCCGTCATGAGCAAGCAACAATTGTATATTTACTTTTAAATATATCTCAGAATCAAAATGCAAGAAATAATGACAATTGGAAAACAATGAAAAAATACAAGTTATGAGACGACCTCAGACAAAGGTATCAGTAATACTGTGACTTTACAGTTAAAAAAAAAGAAAATAATGGGTGCCAGAATGAACAATATATCATTCGAAAATAACTAGTTCTGGCAAATTATGCCGCTAGCTCAGGGTTTTTTACAATTACAAAGTGAGAACATGGACCTATCCTCTCAAAGTCGCTTACGGGTTCTGTTTCACGGAATGCACAATCAGATGGCTTGGTCGTAATAAGTTACCATTGTAGTCCTGCGTCTGATGTCTGCGGTGACTGTAGCGGACCCACGATATGTGAGATTATCTCACAAGTCGGCTATAGGCATCTCTGGTCTGACAATGCGCATCATCGCATTACCGGCTGTGTTGCTGCGATAAGCTTGCTCCAGCAAGGCAAGCTGGCAGCCAGAAATCGTACAACGGCAGTTGGCGAGAGAAGCCAACTTTCCAAGTCACCTCAGACTAGACTCGCATAGCTTGGACTCGAAGATCGAAGTCAGAATGTCCAGCTCCTCGCTCTTCGGTCCACGAGGAAACTTCTCGCTCCGCCCATTTGTAGTCTCGAAGCTCACATATAACAGAAATTCCCAGGATTTTAAGTTATACGCTCATTTGGATTGGATCTTCAGGTCGGCACCTAATGTCACGTGATATCCCCGATATGTGATTTGCCTACTGATATCTAACAGAGGTCGGACATATTCGGCTAAGTTCGCCGGGTGAGAGCATTCGGGTGTCGGGGCAGGCTTTTCCCGCCGGTGAGTGACCCATCCCCAGGGAGCAGAGTGTGTGGTCCGGCAAAACCCCAAATCCGCGACGTCCGTCGCCATGATCGGGAAGACCAAGATTAGCTTCAAGCCTACATAGCTCAATAATTCTTGAATATTCGCTTTACCAAGATACACTGTATGTTCACATTTCATTACAGTCCTCACTTGGAATCTTGCGTACTTTATAAAATTACAACAAAAATCTATTTAGGTGGTCGCCCAAGATTTATGTAAATTACTCTTATATTATTACATATATAATAAAAATGCACCTTGTAACGTGGTGACAGCGCGGCTCGTTACAATACGGAGATTAGAAACAATTACATTCCTCAATGTGTTCATAGGAAACCACGTAGATACCTTAATTAGAATAGATGATGCCTTGAGAACTATATTTGATGCCTCGTCCGTTTTCCCAGCTTACAGCTAAACTCTGATGATAGTTGCTATCACTGAAGGGAAAAATAAATTAACGAAATCGGAATATCAGACATGTGGCAACATTCCCGCACAAATGAAAATGTATACATCTTACCGAGCGTGGTGGTAAACGCTCCGGTTTCGCATTATGGAGGACGTGGGTTCGAATCCCCGTCCGGGCATCCTGTTTTAGGGAAACCATAAATCACTCCAGACGAATGCCGGGATGCTTCCTTCAAAAAGGCCGTGGCCGATTTCCTTCCTGTTCATTGTCCCCAGTACTTTCCCGCCTTTAATGTCCTCGACGTCGACGACGTGTAAAGCCATAAACAAAAAAATAAACTTCTTCGGGTTCTTGTTTAAGGTTGTTATTTTACGCATAAAATAATTGACCAAACCAGCACTTTCAACTCAGAAATTTTCCATAAAACACACGTTGAAGATATTATTGGTATTTATTCGAAAAAAATTTGATAGCAAAAAAAAAGGGAACTTAAAACTAAGTCCTGCTAGTGGGCCAGTGTAGAAATCCTGCACTTCTGAGTAAAAGTGTACGTAGAAGGATTTTTTTTTTCATCCTGAATTATGCTTGCGAATAAAATGAGATGAAGCGTTAAAATTTAATAGCGTGATTAGAGGGTTTAAGTTTCCACCATGCAGATCACTGTGTGTATAAACTGCATGATCAAGTGAAGGCATACGAGATGACGCTAAATTGATGGCCTGTGCTGCAGGTGAATAGAAACATATCCACGAAGATGGAGCCACAGGCACCTCAACGGGGTACTCTCAAACAACAGCAGCTTGATAGAAAACTGGACGAAAATTACGAATTATAAACGAAGATACAATCCGCAATTCCAAATTAAAATTCATCAGAAGCGGAGACTTAATCTTTAAAATAGTACCTCTTTTATGGATTTTGATTAATTATGTAGGGAGAAAAAGGGGATGTCACGAAAAATCACCTTCTAGAAATAATATATAGCGATATACTGCAAATCTTTATATATACATATTTCTTCTGTCCGTGTGTATGTGACTGAACTCCTCCTAAACGGCTGACCGATTTTTATGAATTTTGTGTGTGTGATTAAATTGATTCTAAATGGTTTAGATTCACAAAAATCTAAAAAAAATCATCCCCTCTCCCCCTTTACAACTCTTAATTTTATACGAACCCATATTTTTTTCCGATTTCGATGGAACTTTGCACAGGTATACTTCAAAATAAACAGAAAAATACTATCAACATTTTGTTTTCAGAAACACAAACCCTCTCCCGCTTTCCACCCTCATAATTTTTTCCAATATTTTTTATACATAGCCACAATTTTTATCCGGTATCGACGGAACTATTCACACTTGTACTTTAAACAAACGGAAAAATACTTTATACATTTGTTTTCCGAAATCCTAGCACCTCTCCCCCTTTCCACCCCCTTCATTTCTGTTAATGTTCTTTACACATACCAATAGTTTTTATCCATTATTGACGGAACTTTGCTTATGCATACTTTAAAACCAACAGAAAAATACTGTCTACATTTAGTTTTCAGTAACTCTACCCTTCTCCCCTTACCACCCTGTTATTTTTGTAAACTTCTTTATACATACCCACATATTTCAATGGTCCTTTGCACACATATACTTTAAAACAAACAGAAAAATACTGTCTAAATTTGATTTTCAGAAACCCAACCTCTTTCACTCTTTCCACCTCAATAATTTTTGTCATTGTTCTTGAAACAAAGCTATAGTTTCTATCTGATTTTGAAGGAACTTTGCGCACTTATACTATAAAGCAAACAGAAAAGTACTGTCTGCACTTGGTTTACTCCCACCCTTCTTAATTTCAAAAGTTGTTTATAGAAATTCATAGTTTTTATCAGATTTTTGATGGAACACTACACACTATTTAGGTCGCAATGACAGGAGGGATAAGATTTGAGAAATAAGATGCCGTACTGATACATTTATGTATTCTTTCTTTCCTCGTTCTGTTCTGGATTGAAATGCACTGAATCAGGATTGGTGCTTAGCACCCTCTACACCCACAATAATTGTGAATTGCAGAGTATAGATGTAGCTGTAGATGTAGACTTATACTTTAAAAGAGAAATGTATTGCTTACATTAGGTTTACAAAAACCCAACCACTCACACCCGTCACCGTTCTTAAAACAAAATTTACAAATGAAAACATTCAGTTTTTCGCGATGTTTTTCATTTATTTAGTAGGCCTACATGTAAATCTGTCTGTTTTGTATATGCATAACCAATTAAGAAAGAAAAAGAGGCATGCAACACATGCCGGCAAAGCTAGTACTATAAGTTACAACTGTTGTACCCCCTCCTGTTTGTGGTTACAATGTTTCAGATTGTTTTCTCTTTCCAGCAGTATTATAGCGATATATATCTTCTGAGCTAATTACTTTGTATGGCCTAGATTTGAGGTTTCAGGAATCATCAAGCGAGGTCTGAAGAAATGGCCCTTCCAGATACCGGGTGTTTAAAAAATGACCGGTATATTTGAAAAATCAATAAAAACTAACCGGTCGTGATAGAAATACACTGTTTGTTGCAATATGCTTGGGATAACAGTAAATTTTCAGGCAGACAAACTTTCGAAATTAGTTACAATTTTCAACAACAGATGGCGCTGCAGGCGATTTGAAAGATATAGAAGTAAACGCAGTTTGTGAGTTCGCCATTCTGTAAGTCGTCTTTCTGCTGTAAGCGTGTGCTGTTCACAGATTGCAAGTGTGCTGTGAAAAAATGGTGGAAAATATAGTACTTCAGAATTTTCCAGACTGCAGCGCCATCTGTTGTTGAAAATTGTAACTAATTTCGAAAGTTTGTCTGCCTGAAAATTTACTGTTGTCCCAAGCATATTGCAACAAACGGTGTATTTCTGTCGCTGCCCGTTTAGTTTTTATTGATTTTTCAAATATACCGGTCATTTTTGAAACACCCGGTACTACGTGGTGCTAACCGTGACGAAGATTCGAGTCAGGCCTGACCACAGCTCAGCTAACGAGCGAGAGGCGCAGATGGCGGCAGGTTCCCCGCACAGCCTCGTAAATAATATTCCCTCTGCGGTCGTGTTTACCGCCTGTCGTAAAATACCTGCTTAACTGCGGATAATGGGGTGCTCCGTCCCGCGGTGTCCGCCCAGGAGCCGTAGCGCACAAACAGACACAGAATAAAGCTAATAACTTCTGGCTGCGAAATGTGTCATAAAACTCATAGGGTGCAGTTTATTGTCCTGCGAATAATCAATAAGGGTCACGACACTGTAAACAAAAATTCTCTGTTTACGGTGTCGGATGGAGCATATTATATGCTCGAACATTATGAATTTTCTAGATTTAATAATTTGCTTACAACAAATCAACATGGATTTCGGAAGAAAAGATCATGTGAAACACAGCTGGCCCTATTTACACAGGACGTAATGAAAGTTATCGATACAGGTTCACAAGTAGATGCAATTTTTTTAGATTTCCAGAAAGCCTTTGACTCTGTGCCACACAACCGCCTTTTAGCGAAGCTTCGAGCGTACGGTATATCGGATCAGCTTTGTGAATGGATAAAGGATTTTCTAACTGGTCGGTCGCAGTATGTTGTCGTTGAAGGAGAAAGTTCTTCTAATCTAGATGTTACATCGGGTGTACCTCAAGGAAGTGTAATAGGACCACTTCTTTTCTTAATTTTTATAAACGATCTCGGAGACAAAGTGAAAAGCCTTTTTAGATTGTTTGCTGATGATGCGGTTATTTATAGGGAAGTAAGAACTTTGGCCGATTGCTTAGAAATTCAGCGCGATCTGGATGTTATTTTGGCTTGGTGCGCTGAGTGGCAACTTACTCTAAACTGTAAAAAGTGCAAGACAATGAGCATAACTAACAAAAAGAATCCGATTGTTCAGAAATACGAGTTAAACAATACAGTTATTGATATGGTCGATTCTATTAAATATTTGGGAGTAACAGTACAAAGGAACATGAAATGGGACATACACATTAATTCTTTAGTAGGTAGAGCAAATTCTAGGCTGCGTTCATAGGTAGAATCTTGAAAAATTGTAATGAACAAACAAAGGAGATAGCGTACAAATCTCTTGTGCGTCCACATTTGGATTATTGTTGTGCCATTTGGGACCCGTTTCGTAAGGGATTGATCGAAAGTATAGAGAAAGTACAGAGAAGAGCCGCTCGATTCGTGACCGCTTGCTACAGTCCTTATGAAAGCGTCACAGAACTGATTAGTAGATTAGGTTGGGAGTCTCTGGTAGATAGACGACACACGTTTCGTTTAAACTTATTGGAAAAATGCGTACTCCAACTTTCACTCATGAGTGTAGTGAAATACTTCTTCCACCAACCTATTTGAGTCGGAAGGACAGGAAAGATAAAATTAGAGAAATAAGGTGCCGGACTGATTCTTATATGAATTCTTTTTTCCCTCGTACCATTAGGGATTGGAATGCACAGCAAAGAGATTAGCTTTGGTGCTGAGCACCCTCTGCCACCCACAATTTTGTGAATTGCAGAGTATATATGTAGATGTAGATTAATGAAAAGCTCAATCGTGTACACCAAACTAAATCTAAATCTATAAAAGGAAAAATTTGTCTTATAAAACCTCGGCAAATACTGAGTAGATTTCGATTGGGTGTAACCGTTTTAGAGCTTAGAATCTAAATTCAGTTGTTTGGCATGTCTTATGTTTGAACGTTAAATAACGCAGCGGCATTAAATGAAATTCTGAACGTAAGATGACAAATCCCAAAGATGGAAGGATTAGATGTTGCATACTTCGCACTAAACATACAACTACAATGTCTCTGACCATAGCCTTAAATGAAAGCAATAAGATTACAATAATAACTATTTTGCACACTAAACAAAACTTGAAGTATCCTTTCCTTTAATTCGGGATATTCAATTTTTAAACGCCATAGATAGCCTTAGAAACAACAGAGATTTTCTTTAACCACGATCTCTGGCAGTACCTACAACTACAATGTCTCTGGACATCAGCATTAGTTTTCTGTTCATAATTTAATTACGATAGTATTATTCTGGATTCACTATTGATATTTGTAGAAAGGCTGAATCTGCGGAGATAAAGTGTCTGGCGTTTCGAGCAAAGAGTATACCCATTCACTTCGCAACTGAATCAAATTGTGAGTTTCTAACATAATCTAGCATTGTTTAGTAATGTAATTTCTTAACCAAATTAACGGAGCTTGATATACATTAATCATTTCGGACGAATGAAAATAGTGTACGTGCAAATAAACTACAATACAACCCACCCGCTTCTTGGTAGGTGGCGGGTGAATCTAGGTTTGCTTTAATTCCGAAAAAGTTGACGCCAATTTTATGAAACTTTGTACAAATGTTTCTCATTGCGGGAATAAAAATAAAGTACAGATAAATCTACGCCAACTGTACCGGGCAACGTCGGGAACTCCGCTAGTAATTAAATAAATAATAATGAGCGGCCGGGTGACTCAGTGGTTAAGGCATCTGACTGTAGATCGATAGGTCACCGATTCGAATCGCTGTCTCGGCGGAGATTTTCATAAGCCCTTAATCCGACCTTCACCTCTGCCACAGCTTACTGTGTAATGTGAAGTATGCTAAAATGTTTCAGTGGTTCAGATTCCACGTTAAACTGTAGGTCCCCTTTGTGGCTACCAACCCTAGCTGTAACACTGATGTTTACACATTATATGATTGTTAGTGGTTTAATTAATACGACAGTTAAGTAGTCCAAGATACGTTTTAATTTAAACTTGTTTATTTTCTTAAACACGTCGTCAAAAATACTGTTTACATGCGTTCATACAATCCAGAGATTGCAAACTACACTTTTTCATAGACAATACAGTTCCCGGCCGTAGCAAACTGAGTCCGTGAAAATTTTTGCCGACAAACTGTTTATCTGTCTTGGATGTTTGCTTTATATAAGCTACACAGCAATTTCTGGAACACTTCATAAGATTCCGACAGAGATTTGTCGAACATTAAATATACATAAACAATTGAAACATATTAAAAAACAATCAGAATTAATACCTAATCATTTACAATTAATACAAAATGGTCAGAAATGGAAATTAAAGATACTTAAACACAAAATTATTCACAGAAATCATTTTAAACTGTACTAAATTGTCTTTTAGACATCGTAACTTGCCTAATACTTGGAATTACAAACATTTAAGCAATTCTCTTGTAAAATTCTGTTCTGAAACATATTAAATGGCCTTTAAATAATTTCTTTTCATAAAACAAAGTCTATATACATTGATTCACAGGAAATTGCAAAACAAACATACCAGATCATATTCAATCAAATTCTAGCTTACTACAAATGATTCATAAAATACTATTCCATTTAATTTTAGGTTTGAGGGCTGTTACAACATCCACAGCAAATTCAAGACAAACAAAAGCTTCCCGCGGTCCCAGTTGGCCCAAACGTTCGTAAATAAATTATTTAATCGTTTATTTTTTTATGGCGGTTAGTGACACCGTGGACTAGCCGGAAACATCACTGGGTGCTGCATCAGAGTGCCTCTGCACCCTTAACGAAGGGGACTAGGAATACAAAGGTAAGGAATTATGTCATGGCCTTACAGAGGAACCATCCTGGCATTTGCCTGAAGTGATTTTCGCGTAACCATGGGAAAGGAACCGCGAGCACAAAGGTGATATAAAAAATTGGTGTCAACCAGAACGAAACGGAAGAACCTCACCCTGAGAGGGGGGGGGGGGGGAGAGATCAGCTCAATGAAATGGAGAAACCTCACCCTAACTCAATGCAATCTTTCAATTCATTTGTAAGTTACATTTATTGAATACAGATGCTTCACTAGTTGACGGAGGACATTTACGTTGCCAATATTCGCGGCAGTTGAGTTTGGATTCGGGCCCGTCATTTTTGCTGTCATTATCTCTGAAATTTTGTGTTATACGCATTCGTTCAAGATTTTCATAAATCTCGTAGCATTTTTTTAATATATCGCGACATTTTCAGGTAATGGAAATTTTAAAACTTTTCAAATTCACAGCTTCGCATCTTTTAGAGTTTTTAGATACGTACTTGGATCCCAGGATGAGTTATAATACACACACTCCTCTTGAAAACAACATTTAGTTTTCTAGGATCAGACAATTAGTCTCTTAGATATGATCTCGTTTATGTCGAATCGGCAAAGTCGAAAATCGTGTGATCACTTTGCACGCGCAGTTCGCAGTGTTTGGCTGCCGCAAATGTAAAGCCGCATTTCCACGATCTCTTGTAACGAAGGCGAGACGGGACGGGACCTCATTAGCCGAAGTGTAGGGACGAGCGCGCGCCGTAGGTTAGCACTCGCTTACCTCGCCGCCACCTCCCCACCACGTTGCCTAGTGTCGTTTGGCACAGAGCACTTTACAGCAACAGAAGAGGTGAGGTGCGCACCGCTGCTGCAAACCGATGGCTACAGCGCACCTCTACACACGCCTGTGATGTTACCGATACAGAGTGGGTAGCTGCGTCTCATTTCCGCTAGCAGAGGCGGCCCTGTTGCCATGGCGTGTTGTTGAGTATACGTCCCGTCCCGTCCCGCCTCCGTTACAAGAAATCGTGGGAACGCGGCTACTGATATATACGTTCATACATCCTCTTTAAAATGATACAAAGATGGTGGCAGTTACGGTGTTATTGAAGTTGGAAATTATTTCGACCAATAATCTCGTCCGTTTTAGCGTGTTTGCCTTCCCAAACCTGCCATCGATTTTAAAGACATTTTCAGTCAAAAGGGGCTTGGGTGCGGTTATCATACGATACTGTACGGTTCTGTAAGGTGATGTCAACTCATGCTGTTAGTGTTACTATTTAGTATTTTAACAAACAGTGAAACAAAAATGAATCCGCAGTAAAAGTTTACGCAAAAAATTTAAAATCCAATTTTTAAATGGGTCGAATGATTAATTTTTTAATATAATTTATCTTAATATTGGTATCTAATTTATTTTTAAGATTGTTGAAACAATTTACATAATTAATCCAGATCATAGAGAATTCCATATGTCTGTGAATATTTGATGATTATATTGTTATTATTATTTTATTGCAGCTAAATCAATCCTTATTTCAGGATGAGCTATATATTAGAATTTAATTCTACATAGTTTTGCTGTAGTTCTTTTCAGGCTGATCGATCTTGAGCCACTATCTTCCAGTTCACGCCTGTAACTTGACGTATGCCTCTATCCCAGCGATTCGGGGGTCTTCCCCTTGCTCTTTTCAGGTTCCTTGGTATCCAATCCAGTACTGCTGCAGTCCGTCTTTCATCTCTTTTGCGAGCAATGTGACCGGCCCAATTGCCATTTTTGTTTCATGACTCTTTTTAACATCTCTGTCACTTTACTTATTGAACGAATGTGCACGGCCCTTTTCTGTCTCTTCTTGTAAACCGCATCATTGCTCTTTCCATACTTCGCTGGGTAGTTCTCAGTTTTTGCTTCGTGTGACTATTTAGGGTCCAAGTCTGGCAGGCATATTTGAGGACTGGTAATACACTTTGCTCAAATACCTGTTTTTTTATGATGTAGTGGCATGTTCGATTTAAAAACTATGGAATTTCTTTTGTATGCTCTCCAGCCCAGCTATATGCGTCTGTAGATCTCAGGCTTTGAGTCGCCATTGTTTATCAGTTGGCCAAGATAGATGTACTGATCTACGGACTAAATACCAGCATCTTTTTTGTCTGCCTTGTCTTTATCTTTTTTCTGCCCATTTTTTTGCATGATTTTGCTTTTTGATATATTTATTTTAAGGCGTACTTCGCTGCAAGCTGCCTTTCGTTCATTTATCGGTTCTTTGTGTTCTTCCAGACTGTTTGAGAGTAAAACTATATCATTTGCGAATGATAAGTTGTTGAGATTCTTCCATTTATTCTCAACCCTCTATTTTGCCATCGGATTTTTGACATTGCCACCTCCAGGACTGATGTGAACAGCTTGGGGATATTGACTCTCCTACTTTAAGATTACATATATATTACATCAACAAATTAGCACATTACATTTTATTAAAAAGTTTGGTTTAACCATTCCAACTGCGAGTAGCAAATTCTGATCCGGTTGAATGTGAGTGACCACAAAAACAACTGTACATATTTTCGAAGGAATTCAAATATGCTGCAACCCGGGTACCCAGAACTAGAATAAGGCATATTTCAATTGATACGGCATGTAGAAACTGAGAAATAAAGATAAACGTATATGTTCGGCGGCTTTTTTGTTTAGTTGAACGCAGTTGACGAAAAACAGTGCTGTTTCCAATGGGGTTTCGAACAATGTACCGCCCATGGTACAGTAAAATGGAATATGTTCCATTTTTATGAGACGTCGAAAAGCTGAGAAATCTGAGATAATTGTGTCCAAAATTTAGTATTGATTTAAAGTTTTTTTGCGGTCGAAATGTTTGACGGATTACGTTCCAAAGGCATCACATGATTCGGAATTGAATCAGCTCTCATTTTAACAATACTGTAACGAAAGTATAAGAAACAAAATTATTGAGATTCTTCAGTAGTGAATTGTAAGAACATCCAGGGAGGTATGTGGATAGTAGTGATGAATTGAGCTAACCGTATGTTTTTTTATTCAACTGAAACATACGCCAAGATCCAGTTCAGTTCATTGTTTCAAAAATTTTCAGGAACGTTAATGATAAAATGACATTTTTTATTTTATTGATTTAGCTCATGCTAGTTAACGGGTTTATCTGCTGAATGAAATTTTATTGGACTGAATAACATTCAACGCGTAAAATATCTTTTGTTTTTGATTGGAGACTTTTCGGAGTAGAGTTTTTTTCCCTGTAAACAAACGCAACAAAATGATGATTTCTTTACTAATCGTAAATATTTCACCAGAAAATAATAACTAGTTCAGGATCTGAAGAGAAAGTTCATAAATAGAGAGTATTATGATAAAGCTAAAATTGCTGACTTACCTAGAGTTAAATCTATGGCACGTAATATGTTAAATTAAGAATCGTAATTTTGTCGTAAAGAATTAAATTAAAAAGAAGTTGGAATATCGTTATTCCTAGATTCTTCCATGCGTATAACTAGTTTCATTCCAGTCTGAATGACGTTTGAAATGAAAAGGGGAGAGCGCGTGAATAGCCCTACGGTTTGCGCCTGTCCCACGACAAATTTGGTTTTCCCTTTCGTTGCGTACATTGAGGGAGAACACGAACCTTTTCCAACAAACTGAGTTGGTTATTGACGGAAGGCAAGATGATATCGCACTGCTTAAATTTCACGCAATCAAGTTTCCCGGAAATCCACTAACGAAATTTGATCTTTTTATTAGAAGAGTGGGAATTAGGGTCTGGAGGAAATGAACATTGACTGAAATTGTGTAAGCTCCGGAATACTTCTGCAATTCAAGTGATCCCAACAGCGTATGGTATTTTTTTATTATTCGTTACTTAGAAAACTCTTTAACTCATTTTTTCTTAATGTTTCAGTATTTAAATATAGAACATTCTAAAACATTTTGTTTGTATAAGCAGTATTTTATAATTCTAACCTTTTTCTTACAGTGGGTAAAAAAATGAAAATGTTGCTAACAAATAGAAAGCATAATATTTCATGGATCTAAGATGCATAGTTAAAACCTTTGTGCTGTAATATTGAAATATATTGTTACAGTGCAGTCATGTGGTATGATTAACTAGAATCCTGTCACCTATTGTCGAACCTATCACATTGATCAGTTTAATGAAATCTATAAGACATTGTTTAATGAATAATAATTGCTGATAATTGATTCACAGGAGGTTATACGCATTAAATTAGAACATTTCGGATTGACTGTTTTTCATAGTTACGAATGACGGGGTATTAATACGTATTTTTAGCTGATGCATGACAAATATTCCAAACCTATGTATGAACAGCGAATTATTATGGTATTACTCGCTTGTCCTTCTATAAACCCCTCACAGCCACATAACTTCTGAAGTGTATCAACTAAAACTAATGTGAGATGATGATAAATTAATTACGATTATTTACCAAACATTTAAAGAACTGTTTCTAAAGTTACATTTATTTTTGAGGTTTCAAAAATTAATATTTAATTAAATTACGATGGAGCGAACACCCCGGTGGCAATTTCCCTACCACCCATCTTCCCTCTTTCCTGCACACTGCTACATTTGCCCTCTGATAAATTTTAGCTTTAAATTCTTTCAACGTTTTTGGTAAATTATTCATCATTTCTCTAGGTAACTTATTCCAATCCTTGACACCCTTACCCAAAAAAGAGAATCTTCCCACACCCTTGTGCCTGAAATCGAGTGCCAGCTTGTGGTCATGGTCATCTTTTCCCTTCCATGCATTACTTTTAATTCTTACACCAATATCTTTCAATGCCTCATCATCAATTTACGACTTGTACACTCCTATGAACCTCTTCACCCTCCTTCTGTCTTCCAATGAATCCAATTCCATCTCTTTTATCATATTCCTCACTGATTGTATTCTGCGGTAATTTCCAGAAACAAATCTAGCAGCCCTTTTTTGCACCCTCTCCAACTCCTGTATTTGATACGCAAAATGTGGGTCCCATATTACACTACCATATTCAAGCAATGGTCTGACCAAAGTTTTCTAACCCAATTTCTTTACTTGTCTCGTGCATCCCCTCATCGCTCTCTCCAACAAATGCAGAATTTTGAAACCTTTTCCTGCTATCTTTTCAATGTGTCCTGCCCAGTTAAGCATGTTATCAAATGTAATGCCAAGATATTTATATTACAAGTCTTCAACAAGCAATTCTTTCCCCACATTATAAACGTAATCAACCTTTAGTTTTTTATTTGTGCATCTAATAAACTGACTCTTCTTTGCAATTATCTTGATCCTATGATTACCGACCCAACTAGATATCCTGTCCAGATCACCCTGCAACTGTCTACAATTCTCTACCGTTTTGATCCTTTTATATAGCATTATATCATCTGCAAATAATCTAATTTCTGACAGTAAACAATCAACACAATTATTCATTAGAATAATGAATAGCAATGGTGCCAATACGCTACCCTGTGGAACTCCCATTTTTTCTTCCACAAGCTGAGCCCCCACAACACTTTTCGACATATGAACAGTGGTCGGGAAGGAGATGGTCTATGTCCCATTTTATTTAACATCACTTTGAAAAAAAATAATGAGAACATGGAATAATTCAATAAAAGATGAAGGAATACTTTTAGTCCGTGGAATGCAGGGTCTAGAGGTTCTCTGTCTTGTATTTGCCGATAATATGGTATTACTAGCAGAAAATTCGAAGAATCTAAGTTTTTTTTTTGAAAAATTGCCTGCGATTGCAGAAAGATTGCATATGAAAAAACAAGGAATACAGAATACAAACACAACAATGAAAAACATCTGAAAACTAAGTTTGGAAAAGTTAAGAAAGTCAATAGGTACATTTAAATATCTAGGTGAATGGATCCAACCTAATCGGCTTATAGAAGCGAATAAAGCAAGAGCTAGAAAGATGGAAGTAGCTTATAGGCTAACTCAAAGTAGATAATACAAGAAAGCGATCTCCTACAAAGCAATGATTTGACATTACACAACAGTTGTCACGACAGAGGCATAGTGCAACTCAGAATGCCTGGTATTGAATAAGAAAAATGAATTTAATGAGTTAGAGGAAAAAGAGAGGAAAACGCTAGAACTGGTAAAGGGAAAAGACGGTACCTGGTGGAAGAGGAAAAATGAAGATCTCGTATACAGGTATCCATAGAAAATTAGAGACACAATTTATAAGAGAAGACTAAAATTTTGTGGAAAACTTCTGAGAATGAGTGAAGTTGGTTGGAAAAAAAAAAAGAATTTTCAACTACATCACTAAATTAAAGGAGACAACAGAATGGGTTGAGGAGATGAGAAAAGATATTGGAAAAAGGTGGAATCCATCCAGATCATATAGAGAGTCGAAGTGTGTTTCAAACAGAAACTGATAAATTCTAGGGGTTCCAGGAATAATGTACAAAGGCCAAGACCATCTGGTCGTAAGAAAAGAGTAGGAACTTCAGTGAAAGAATGAAAAAATTCTAGGAGGAGAAGAAAAGACAAAACAATAAAATAGTTGTTTCACGTGAACAAAGTAGGCTAAAATCGAAGGAAGAAAAAGACAGTGATTATGAAAATTCACTGGAACGTAATGTCGTTAAAGTGTTACATACCTAGTGGCTTAATTTTCAGCTCGGTTACTAAAAGGTAGCGGATTTTTATTTTAAATTCTTTGATGATTTTTAGTAAATTATTCATCATTTCTCTTGGTAATTTATTCCAATCCCTAACGCCCTTTTTCAAGAAAATACTGGTAAAAATTTGTACACAGATCTTTCCCTACGCTTACTTCTTTCGATCTTCTTCTTTGGTCCACTATACACTAAGCGAAATAGCTTCATGCTTTATTTTCACTATCTCCCTTTCTACGCCACACAAATTTCTTCACAATTAATTTTTTTTCTGTCCAAGTGGATTTTTTTTAAAATTCTGAACTGTATCTTGTGAAATTCGTATTCCGCCATCTTTTTTCACGGGATACAGCCCCATATACTGTTGTTAGTGATTAGTCCTTTTAATGAGGACGATAAACTCGGCGATCTCCTAGAATATTTCGGAAGAGTAGACCTGAATGGATCAGCAGGTGATTTCACGCTCTGTCTACTTGCATCTCTCAGCCTCGACATAAACAGCAATGTAACACACTCACCATCACAGTCACCCACACATGTAGTAACGCACGAACGGTGTCACTCTGGCGAAGACGAAGGGAAACCACCCTCGTTCATCTTCCAGGGAAGATTTAATTTAATGGGATGGAGCGCAAGTTCCGCTGGCAACTTCCCTATGCACCCATTCTTTCCCTTCCTTATGCCGGCTGCTTATGATCTGTTTTTAATTTTAAATTCTTTTAGCGTCTGTGGTATATTATTCCTTACTTCCCTTGAATTTTTTATTACTGATTCCCTTATTTACGAAAGAAAATTTTCCCACACTCTTATGGCTGAAATCGAGTGGCAGCTTATGGTAATGGTAATCTTCTCCCCTCCATAAAACCACTCTTAATTCTCCACGCCATCTTTACATGCATCGTCATTCAACATATGCCCTGTACACTCCCAGCACTCTCTTCACCCTCCTCCTGTGTTTCAAAGACACTGTTAAATTTGATAAAATATTTGCTGACTTAGAGGAACAAATGAGTAGTAGAGCCCAACATAAAATTACTGTTATACTTTTTTAGATCATTATTAATTTTAATAGCGATGTAAGTAAACACTCCAGTGACAATTCCCCATGTCATCTAATTATCCTTTATATCCTTTTTTAAAAAATTTTCTTTAATAATTTGAGCGTTGAATTTCTCTCTCATTTACTTTTCCAAATTACAAATTTTAATTTAATTCCTTAAGCGTTTTTTGGTAAATTATTCATCACTTCACTTGGTAATTTGTTCCAGTCCCTGACATCCTTATCAACAAAAGAAAATTTTCCCACTCCCTCATGTGGTCATGGTCGCCTTTCCCCTTCCATGCACTATTCCTAATTCTTTGATAAATATCACTCCAAGCCCCATCACCAACACATGCCCTGTACATTCAGAGGAAATTTTCACTTCACACTCCTCCTTTCCTCCAATGAGTCCCAATCCAGCTCCTGTATCATATCAGTTACTGACTAGGTCCTGCGATAATTTGCACAAACAAATCTAGCAGCTCTTCTTTGCGCAGCCTCCAACTCTTGTATTTGATAGCCAAAATGTGGGTCCCAAACTACACTACACATTCAACCAATGGTCTGACCAAAGTTTTGTAACCCAATTCCCTAACTTCTCTGGTACATCCTTTCATCACCCTCTCCAGTAAATGAAGGATTTTGTAACCTTTTCCTACCATCTGCTCAATGTGCTCTGCCCAGCTGAGTTTCTTATCAAACATTACACCAAGATATTTACACTTCAAGCCTTCAACAAGCAATTCTTTCCCACTTTCAACCATTAGTTTTTTTTTTATCTATGTATCTAATAAAGACTCTTCTTTGCATTTATCTTAATCCCATGTTTACCAACCCAGCAATATATCCTGTCAAGATCACCCTGCAGCTGTTCACAGTCCTCTGCTGTTTTCATTCTTTTATATATCATCTGAAAACAACCTAACTTCTGATAGTAAACCATCAATACAATCATTAATTAGAATAATGAATAACAATGGTCCCAATACGCTACCCTGTGGCACTCCCATTTTGACTTCCACTTGTTTTGATACTGTATTTCCTATCCTAACTTTTTGTTTTCTAGCTTTCAAAAATTCTTCTATCCAAAAAATAACTTTCTCATCCACTCCAATAGTTTTTACTTTATTTACCACCGTTTTTTTGGCTCACTCTGTCAAAGGCCTTTAAAAGTTTTGGAAGTTAGTGGAGTTCAAAGTTCTTATCCGACTACGACACACTGTAATCATAATGCCACAGTGTGGTCCTAGAAACAGGTAATTTGTTACACATATACGGTTTTAACCCCAAATAATAAGAAGAGTCTTTATATTTATCCAATGGCAACTTCAAACGTGAAACGTTTCAGTGCAAAATTTGTACATTAATTGCTTTGTTCTGAATGACGCTATAGGCCTCAAGTTCTTGTTATGCATAGAGACCACCGAGCTTAAATAACACATTAAATTTTAATTTGTTCCTATATTTAATTTGGAAGTTATTGGTACACCGTCGTCTATTCAAATGATGGTAACAATGCAGGCACGAAATCGCCGCCCAAAACGAATAGGACGTGAGCCTACTGGAATATTGGGAAATGCAGATAACAAACAATTGGCAGTGAGAAAAAATTAGAGCCAGACAAGTAAAAAGATTCAGAATAAGCTGAAAACCTACAAAAAGAAATAAAATTCTAATAAATTTCTCAACTACACAGACGGAAAAAAAAATCCCAACACCAAGAAAAAATTATTGTAGAGTAATGAAATTTGGACAATGCATTTGTCAAGTTAACATGTTTAATTGATTAAATTTTCAAGATCACAGGTTAATTTAAGCTCAAGAAAATGCATTTCAAATGTGAAATACTGTTAAATTAATAGCCGGTGTAACCTCCAGAATTTTGAATGCAAGCCTGCAAACGTGAATGCATTGTGTCATACAGGATTCGAATGTCACTTTGTGGTATGGAGTTCCATGCTTGTTGTACTTGTGCTGTCAATACTGGGACGGTCAGTGCTGGCTGTGGATGATGCTGGAGTTGTCGTCCAATGATATCCCATACGTGTTCAATTGGAGACAGATCTGGTGATCTCGCAGGCCAAGGTAACATGTCGACACTCTGTAGAGCACGTTGCGAGACAACAGCGGTATGAGGGCGAGCGTTATCCTGTTGAAAAACTCCCCCTTGAATGCTGTTCATGAATGGCAGCACTACAGGTTGAATTACCAGACTGACGTACAAATTTGCAGTCAGTGTGTTTGGTATAACCACAAGAGTGCTCCTGCTGTCATAGGAAATTGCTCCCCAGACCATGACTCCAGGTGTAGGTCCAGTGTGTCTAGGCCGCAGACAGTTTGGTTGCAGGCGTTCCCCTGGCCTCCTTCTGACCAACACTCGGCCATCACTGGCACCAAGGCAGAACCTGCTTTCATCAGAAAACACAACAGATCTCCACTCCGTCCTCCAATGAGCTCTGGCTTGACACCACTGGAGTCGCAAACGGCGATGGCTTGTAGTCAGTGGAATGCACGCTACAGGGCGCCTGGCTCGGAGCTGTCCTTGAAGTAACCGATTTCTAACAGTTCGTTGTGTCACTGTGGTACCAACTGCAGCTCGAATTTCTGTAGTGCTGCCATTCATGAACAGCATTCAAGGGGGAGTTTTTCAACAGGATAACGCTCGCCCTCATACCGCTGTTGTCTCGCAACGTGCTCTACAGAGTGTCGACATGTTACCTTGGCCTGCGAGATCACCAGATCTGTCTCCAATTGAACACGTATGGGATATCATTGGACGTCAACTCCAGCATCATCCACAGCCAGCACTGACCGTCCCAGTATTGACAGCACAAGTACAACAAGCATGGAACTCCATACCACAAAGTGACATTCGAAACCTGTATGACACAATGCATTCACGTTTGCAGGCTTGCATTCAAAATTCTGGAGGTTACACCGGCTATTAATTTAACAGTATTTCACATTTGAAATGCATTTTCTTGAGCTTAAATTAACCTGTGATCTTGAAAATTTAATCAATTAAACATGTTAACTTGACAAATGCATTGTCCAAATTTCATTACTCTACAATAATTTTTTCTTGGTGTTGGGATTTTTTTTTCCGTCTGTGTATGTTGATTTATCTTACAAACACCAAGATTTCCCTTGCACCTTTTTCGGGTATTATAAGTCTTAGAGTAATTCATACACGTTGTGCCTTTCATTTTAGTAAAAATTATGACATGCATAATGACCAATCGTGTTTTGGGCAAGGAATGGGAAGGAACTCAGCCATGGCCTTTATTAAACGAACCATCTGCATTTGCCTGGAGTGATTTGGGGAAATTATGGAAAACCCAAATCTGGATCGCCGGACGGGGATTAGAACCTGCTTTCTCCAGAATACGAGGTCAGAGCGTTAGAAGCCATTCTATTTGAGAACAATAGATTGTCGGAAAAAAGCTACGAAACTTCGCATTATTTATACAACAATTATTTTATGAGATTTTTTATATATATTAAATTGATTCGATATTTCAAGATATATAAATCAGATATTGGTATCTGATAGTTTTAGAAATATCGATATATCGAGAAGATATTTTCAATAATACCTTAACCTTTTAACTAAAACTGTGAACTAGTTTTCCACGATACACTATGAAAAAATGTGTTTTACATCTCGTTTCCTAATTTCAATATACTTTCAAAAATTTACAATGATACTTCGTCTCGTAGAAATTACAAACAAACAAAAAAAAATAAATTACAACGATCGTTCTGGAGACCCCAGTTATTAATTTTTTTAATTAAATTCAATGTATTTGATTCTTTAGAAGTTAATTTAGTTTTAATCTTTAAAAAACTTCATTTCTTTATTGAGTTCGATATAATACACAACCTGCATACGAAGGGTCTATTCTTAGTACTTGATTGGAATGCAGTTATCCGTCTAGTTGGAAAGTGAATGACGCTGCAGGATAATAAGATTTCCGTTACGATATGAATATTCATCTACCTTCTTATGTCTGTATCGTGTTGGAAATGAGACGATTTTCACATATTTGTACATAAGTGAGAATACTGATGTATTTAGGAATTTAATGTGCCCTTGCAACAAATATTTTTGATTTTGTAAGTGGGATTATTAATAACGTCTTTAGTGGACATGAGGAATAAAACGCTTTACTTAAATACAGTACAGAGTCGATAACCCGAACTAATTGTGACCGAAGGTGTTTCGAATTTTAGTTTTTTTTTCCTGGTAAAAATAGAGAGTTTTGGGACATTCATAAATACTGTATTAAAATTATTTTCACATTAGTTACTTTATAATTTACATCAATTTATTTAATTACAGTGAAGCGCACACCCCGCTGGAAATTTCCCCAAACCCATTTTTCCCTTTTCAATTGTCTGACCAAAGTTTTGTAACCCGGTCTCTTTTTGCTGCACTTAGAGATGAGATAAGTTGATTACCAGCTTCTAATGTCTTTTCGCCAAATGGATCATCTTCGGAAAGTGACTTATAAACAATGAACTGGGCAGCTAGATCTGAAGTGAGACCCGGAATATATGATGATCGGCAACCACGGGGAACTGGATCTTCTGGAGCATTTTTTCACAGCTGCAGTGAATGTGTCATATGATTCTGGTGTTGGTTCAATAGTAGACACAGCAGCATCCAATATTTCTATGAACATGGACCAGTCAGCTCTCTTGAAGTTATATCTCCTGCGGAAAGGAACTCTCTGGGGTCTCACAGTCGCAAACACTTCACACATTATTGGCTTGTGCTGCGTGTTTGGTATTGGGCTACAGATAGACTTCACACATTGTTAGCTGATGTGATTACTGCTGAATATTAGATCAGGGTTGTAGCCCCGTCTCCATCTCCCACTGTTGAAAGATGCTGGCAGTTTGGGATCATGTATGATAGTAAATTGATTTACGTCTGCCCTATTCTTCTACTGCAATGCCATTGTCGTCGTCGAAGTCGTAGTGAAAAAACCTTTCGATATCTACGTTGTTTCTTGAAGTTACTATCTGAGGCCTCAATGCTACAATCTCTGATGTTTGAGAAATTATTTTCGCTGTTGATATTTAGTAATGCATATTTCATGGGTTTGAACATGAAAGTGAACGGTTTAAAACCTTCATTGTAGACCCTTCTGACAAATTCGTTGCTTTTTGAAACTACGGTCACAGGCCGCACAGCTACAATCTCTGATGTTTGGAAGTGAATTAAAATCGCTGTTAACAGTAAGTAATGCAAGTCTGTTGGCTTTGAACATGAAATCGAACTGTTTAAAATGTTTAATGTTGACATAGTGAATTTTTTTTGTAATTTATTGATGAACGATTCTGTCTTTACCACATTTCCTGAAATAAAAATTCAGTGCTTATATTGCTGCACGAATCGCTGTGGTTATTATGATGAAACTTAGTACACATGTTCCTGATATCATGGCTAAAAAATGTGCAGGAATAAATCAACCCAAACACAATCTCTTTTGTGATACACCGGGGGTTAGCCGTTTAAATACGAATAGAAAAATGGAGCGACTGACATGAAATTTAATCCACAAGTGCAAAAGACTGACCAATTTTGTGAGCTTCAATATTTACTGTCTGTGCAAATCAACCTAGATCATACCGGGCAACGCCGGGAACTCTGATAGTTGACAATACAATTACCGAAGGTAACAACTGCAAAGGTGTGCAGTACAATATTTTGAAACGAAGTTAATATTTCTGTAAAATAGTGAACATTTAGCAAAAAATAAAAAAAGGTTTTCGGATGATTGACGTTTGGATTAGGGTTGTCCTTCTGTACTAGAATTTCTGAAGATTTGTCGTACAACTGCGTGTAATTGTAATGAAACGCAGTGTAATGACTTAAGCAGTCTGATTCGGATCGCTGCGTGGGCATTTCCCATTGACCTGGACAACACAATCACCAACGAGATTAGCGGTTTTGGAAGGGGAATTCAATTATTCTGTGTTTTCCAATGCTGTGTTTGGGAAATTGGTAAGAGCAGCCAGCTTTTTTAATTTATGATTTATTTAATTGGAGTTTGAGTCGGTCACAACCGCTGTAGACAGTTCGATTGAGAATCTGTCTTATTGATGGAAATTTACCTTTTAATCGCTGTGTGGTTTACAGCTGCAAATTAATCGTGGACATACTGAAAAGTATGGGTACGCTTTGAACATCTAGGCTTTATAAAATCGAGTACGAAGTGTGTTCTATATTGTTAAAAATTAAATTAATTTTTGTCTGCATAAATCATTAATAAAAATATTATTAATGACTGAAATTGCTGATATGAGCAACTGGGATGTTTGTTACTTTGCACTTTAACACTGTACCTAAGTAGACATTAATATATGTTTATTACAAAATTAGTCTTCATCAAATATTATTAAACAAAAATCTTGAAATCCAACAATGGGTTCATTTTACATCAGTTTTCAGGGTTTTCTATATATCATTTCCTTAAGCTCAGCGGAACAGTGAGATATTCTCTAGGTCGACACTGGGTTGATTAATACGATAATGATTTGCGGTGACCACCATATCGGCGGAGTTATCATTTAACAGAAGGTGCCGAATCTGCTGCCCGTAGCCGTCCGACACGATGATTCCATTTTCTGCTTGCCTTCAGAGACCCACGTCCTCTCGAATCATGACATGGAACACAAGAGCAACGACACACCACACTGGCGTAAGTCGACACACATCTCTTTCTGCAGGCTGTCCACACACCCACCACACAGCTCGCAGTCCACTGTACCATGCCCACAGCGTCACCCTAACTGCACGCTTTGTTCCTTCACTGAAGACTAACCGGCACAAGGTCACATTCCAGAACGCGTTAAATACCGTTAGACTATTTATTGACCTCTCTATCTCTTCGTGCAGGCCATGCATCCAGCTTTAAGTAAACATATTTCGATGTAGTGTGAGAATACGCTAAAATATTATATAACGTACTATCTCTCAGTGTCCATAACTACGAGTACTTACCTGCTCTGTTTCGAAGGCTCCCTAATTTTATCAGAAGTTGTTTCTTCAGATGACAGCAGTAAAAATGAGATAGTGTCTAACTGGACGGCAAAATCATGAAGCAATGTGAATTGCTATGTAAATAAGATCAATGATCTAGAAATGACCTATTTGAAAATGTCACCTCACACATCCATTAATGGACACGAATTGGATGAAGATTTACAGTCGTATGGTGATAGCAACCTAGCTGAAGCCAATTGACACAGATACGCAGTTTCGCCAAACGCGTTAAGATACAACCGCGCAGGATAAGAGAGGCGATGATAGGGTTCAGTTAAAATAGTGATACCTCGCATTCGATTTTGTATCAGTGCACTGCGTTTCACCATATGGGGTAGCTTGCTCAAAGGTTCATGAAGGTAAAAGTAATATTAGAGACTACAGTGTGACCACAGGATATGCAGGTGGTTATAAGAGAGTGCAAATAGATTTGTATGAGGAAATAGCCTCTGAATCACTAGCTGATATGATAAAGGAGCTATGTTTGAAGTCATTGGAAGATAGGAAGAGAGTGAAGTATTGCTGGAAGTGTGTAAAGCGTATATTAGCTACAAGGCTTTGATGGATACTGGTGGTAGGGTAAAGAGTGGTGCTTGGAAGTGAAAGGATGACCATGACCACAAGACTGCACTTGCTTTCGAGTGTAATTGACATTATCTTCTTCTTCTTCTTTCAAAGTGACGAAGTCAGGGACTTGGAATGAAATATCGTGGGAAATGATGAACACTCTATCTTTAACATTGAAAGAATTGAAAGCTAAAATTCGTAAATGGCAAAAATAGGTGGGTGGTGAAATTGGCTTCAAATAATTTAGGATTAAAAAAAATCATGAAACTGAAATTAGTTGTTTAGGGAAATTGTCATCTTCACGTATGCTTCTTTTGAATTTATATAATAATAAATAAATCATCTTAATTTAATATTACCACTTTTATTTTATGAACCAACAAAGTGCAGGATGAAAATCATCGTTCCAGTTGAAGATGGAGTTTAGAGAACGAGCTGCTATTCCCCACAACCAAGTTGGATTCGTCTCTGATCAACCACTCCCCGATCAGTTTTCAATCAAAGATATGTGGTCGTAGGATCAGAGCGATTACGTTCTGCCCTCACTTAGTGCTAGTAATGAGCAGGAGTCAGCGATACAAATGAAAACATGTAGTTGAAAGAATGGAGTGACTTTAATACCTTCAATAAAATTGGGCACATAGCAATACACTTGAAATAACTAAAAAATACTGCATAAAATAGCTCTCATGACATAAATCATTTACTAATAAAATCCTGTCACTCGGAATATTCTTTTTAAGCCAGCAGAAGGGTATAAATGCATTAGCCTTTACCTAATAAAATCTGCATGCCATCTGGTGGCGTGATCCATCTTGAGACTCGGCGAATAGACTGCCCCGGAGGCTGTTCTCGACTGCGCTCTCCAGAGTAGGAGCGTAGTGGGGGAAGTCATGTGACATTAGTTCTATTCGTTTAAAATCCCTTACTAAGGGCTTTCTGGGCTACCGTGGTAAGGGGACTGCTTCCCACGGGAAGTGATTTTGCCCAACCTTGAACTCTGCTTCGTTGGATGGAATTAAATTACATAGCTGCAGCTTGAGAAAAATTATCCCGAGTAAAAGATTCCAATATACTATAACTAAAATCCCTCAATATACTACAGGAGGTGGGTGATAAAATATAAAAAAAATTACTTGAGCTGATAGGCAAATATTACCAATATAAATAATTAAATTCAAATGGCTACAGTCACATTAGAACTACAGCAACATGTTAAATTTGAAATATCTTTCTGAAACGTTAGCAGTTATGGTGGAACAGCAGGGATAATTTCGTGCAGTTCCAAAGCGAACAAATATTCAGTTTTCAGAAATTGTATTTCGCCACAGAATGTTAAATATTTGAAATGATAAAGTCCACATTATAGAAAGAGTAAACTAAAAGTTCATTACAAATTTAAATGCTGTACAAGTCTCAAGTGAGAAACAGGAAACATTTTAGGTTAACTGTTTACTCTTTGCAGTCTTCATTCTTATGTAGAAAGGAAGAAATAAGAAACTTTTTATCTGATATTTCAACGGAGCTTTATGTTTGGTGTTTAGTATAATTCTCAATATCGAGGGCCATACACTACATGAATTCGCAGATCGCCTATCGCATTCAGCGGTGTGGTATACCTACTCTTTTTTGTTACAGCTTTACGGCAAATCAATGTCGAAACGTGTGAGAGCTGAAGAGCTATTTAAAACCGAAATCTGCGTGGCCGGACGTAGGATAAATCCTGCATCTTTTCGAATGCCTAACCGTAGCGTTAAATGCTCATCCACCATGTACGATTGTATGATATGCACTAGGGTCAATTTTTAAAGCATTCTAATAACCACCGTATTATGCGTGATAAAAAAAATACATTTCTACTTGGTAAAATCCTGCTCTACCCTTCGTTTTTCGGTATTCCTTTCACTGCAGGCAATGGGAGGTAAACAGAATTTACAATGATAACGGCAGACTTACCATGAGAAAATGAACGTTGCATCTCTGCTGGCATTATGTTTTTTATTTTTTTATTTTGTGGTATTTGCAGTTACTTCAAGAAAAGCCGTCAAAAATGACGAAAATTTTTATTGTAACAAAAAAACATAATTTCAAAAATGAATAACCTTTATTTATTTGTTTGATATATTACGTGATTTTTTTACGTTTCGTGTAAAATTTTTCTGAGTTTACAATAAACTTTCCTGTTTCTTGTCTACTGTGTAAAACTTCTTAGTTTGTGACGTGCCAACTGCTATAGGAAATGGATCGTAATCATCATATTCTGTTCTCCATACATCATTTTATGCACTTAAACGTCGAAAATAAATAAAAAGCCTTATGTAAGTTCAAAGAAACGTCTCGATATCGCTGCCTTGCATTGAAATGTTTTATATCTGCCCTTCGTATTTGTGTACATTTTCTTCCTCAACAGACAATAGCCTTTTAGTTAACATCGCGGTTACACCTCCTTCTTGCAACAGAAATGCAAATAAAATTAAATGCAGATATTTATTTGAAATTTCCTAGTTAGCCAAACAGCGCTGTGGTGACAGCCATAGTAACTAACGCTTCGGGCATTTTCGAGACTTGCCGATGGTTGCCGGGCTATTTAGTGTACGTCCAGCCAAGGCATTTTATTAAAGCGGATAAAGAAAATGACTTGATAAAGGTCCGGTACATTCACAGCTGAACCAACATTTCTTCTGCTTACAAATGCGTCAATGGAGTATTAGTTTTACAGCCGAAAAACTAAAGTAAGAAACCGAGAAAGGGTTGCTCGTGTCGTCATACGGAAACGCTGTTATGTTGCTATCACAAGGGCACTGGCGCTCTGATTAGTGACGTGATCTTATGCGGGTGGACTCGGGTAACGGCTCGACCCCCGCCTGATGTAGTGCGGGCAGCGCGGCTGTTGCTGCTGCTGACAAGCAACACGCGGTGGGCGGCCAGCCGCTGTCAGCGCCACTGTGCGGACCGCCTGCTGACTGATGAGGCTGCGCGGCAGCACGCCACAGGCAGAAAACCGCAGAGCGCCGCGTAAAAACACGCGCTGGCTGGTACTAAGACTCGTGACTAATGACCACTGCTCAAATCCGACATTTTGACCGGTCCTGCTTATCTCCACACATTACGTTTCTGAAAAATTAGTCACATGTAGATGCATATTTTGATATACGTTTAACAAATGTCTCCCGAGTTAGAGTATTTGTAGAGGTAATGTAAATCAGTGGTTCTCAACCTGTGGTCCGTGAAGGTAGAATATTTAAACATAAATTTTTATTCAAATAAAAGGTATATCAAAGAAACAAATTAGAAAAATTGTTGCCTTAAAATTGATGCGGCACTTGCACTGTATAAGGCTATAAGAGAGTGTAAGATAAAGCCTATAAAGAAAATTTTTAAAACCTATAATATACTTCCAATTTGATATCTGTGGTTTCCTACGAATTTAAAAGAATATTTTCATTTATTATGTTGCAGCGGTGCAAAATAATATGTCCCAAAAGTCAACGATATACACCTAAGTAAAAAATTTGGGTCCATATAAATTAGTGGTCGTAGAATATTTATTGAAATTTTAATGTTTCTCGGGTTGAAAAAGGCTGAAACGCTGGTCTAAAGCACCGGTTTGTTGATCTGTTTGACGTGCCTTGAAGATTTTTTTTTACGCAACCCAAATCGAAACTTTTTTTTTTTTTTTTTCGTGTCCCTTGGCTTATAGGATGTCGTTCAGCGACCTGGTGTCAGAATTATGATTGAGCACCTTTGCCATAAGCGGTGTCCTATTGTAAGAAACGATATGTCGTCATCCTTGAAACGTGTAACCTATTTTCTGTAGGTATATATTTCGTTTGTAAAAGACGTAATGTACTAGGTAGAGATTAGGAACCGTCCCAGCATTTGCCTTACCCGGGGCGCACATTGAGCTGCGTGGCGCAGTAGGCGCAGCGCAGAGCAGGGCAGGGCAGCACAGACAATGAAACTGTGTCGGGCAGTTGCCCGCGCATATTAGAGCGCCGTTTCAGACGGCAGTTTACAAAGGATTGTTGCCTTGTGCGAGAAACCGTCAAAAAGCTTAACCAACAAACATGTCAATGAAAAAACTCGATTTTTTATTTCTGAATCAGATTGGGATGCCGAGCTTGGAAAATTGTTATTACTTTAACAGAAGCTGAGTTAGATAAAACTATGCAAAAATGAGTATATGAAAAGAAGAAACTCTCATCTGGCTTTTGCAGCGCAAGAGAATAGGCTATTTGACAATATTAAAAAAAATATTATAAATTGAACTCATTCTCATAGATTAATGCTTGTGGTGTGACAGCGTCACCACAATGAATATAATTAAATTATTATTAATTATATTCATAATTCCTTTTTTTTATTATATTCAAATTTATTAATTATTTAGTCTTGCAACGTGTAATTAATTGTAAATAATGAGGGTTGTCTGGATAGGTTAAATGTATGTTTAAAACCAGGGCGGCCAAAGGTATATTTTATTGTAAATCAATTTTTCTGTAAACGCATGGCTCAGAAGGGCTGAATATCAAAGGCTAGAAACTGCCATTTCGGCGGTTGAGAGAGGAACAATGGAGCAGGCGAGGCGACTCGATGGCGCCGGGACAGCCCGGCTTGAGTCCCGTTCGAAATCGGGCGGTGACCTACCCCTACCCCGCTACTACCCCGAAGGCCACGTAGGAAACGCGCGAAGGAGGCGGCGAATGCGACGCATGATATTAAACACGTGACGACGGAAATGTGTAGATAGCCAATCCTGAACATTTATTGGGGTCTACAATACTAATTCCGTGGAGTTCTTTTACATGTGGCGAGCAACTAGCCGAGGAAGAAGAAGGAGCCATTTTTAGACATCACTTCTGTCCAAGACGAGCTGATGAACGGACGTGACTTCTGTCCAAGACGAGCTGATGAACGGACGTGACTTGGGTCCAAGACGAGCTGGTGAACAGACGTGCTAGCCGGCACGCTCTCTGATGATCATTGTGGTTGATCATTTCTTGCTTTGGGAAAGCGAGATGTCGAGTGGCATGCTTGCCATTATTTGGAAGTTATGCTAATAACGCGGTCGTAGCCGCTTATTTAGCTTCCATTGCTGCAGTGGCATTGTGTTTGTCGCTCACCATCACGGCGATGATTCTATGGTAATGTACCAGAAACGACGGTCACTATCCAGTGGATTTTAACAGACTTATGTGCCCTTAAGCGACGCCTGGGTTAAGACTCTGCTCCCGCCACTTAAATTCTGAGCTAGCTGAATTTATATTTCGATTCAATTTTTTTCTTAAGCATCTTGCTGTTTGTTAATTCAATTTTGATGCTTTTCATTCACTTTATACGGCGCCCCCTGGGATTTTCCTTTGTACAGCAAAATGTTAGCATCAATTTGATGGCCTGTGTTGCCATGTTATTTCAATGTTAACTTTGCTGTTTTTATTACTTGTTTGAGATATTTCATTCAGTTTTGTTTGCTTACTCCGGCGAATTGTAAACGTCGGGTATTGCTTGTTTTTGCTGATCTAATTGTGTTTAACGTAACGTTAATTACTACCCGACCTTGTAAGGCCATAAGACTCAATAAATGAGGTTTTATTTTGTGTCTGAAATTCATGGTTCTAGTTAGCAACCTATTAGATCCCCTTTTAACATCTTTATTATAAATGTTTTTCGTATTTCAGGATTTAATTATAATTCCCCCCTCCCCTTTACAATTGGCACCCAACGTTTCGGGCTTTTGCAAGTCGAAATTATTTTGAGAATTTCACAAGTCTAAAAAAATCCATGGATGTGACCTGTGTTGATTCATTTTATTATTTTAGAATAAATTTTATGTTGAAATTTGTTTGCTTTGTTTGCCATGCTTGATTTAAATCTAAATGTGTGATTTATTTCAATCAGTTGTTCAAGTATATTTTCGTTCACTTGCATCAAGCATGATTAGTTTAAAATTAAAGATAGAATCAGTGCTTTTGAAATTTCATGCATGATAAGAGTTAAGATGTTTCTTTATGCTGATTATGCTCATGTGTTGAGGTATTCGTGTCGCATGCAACATCGTTGTTTTTCCTTGTTGTTTAATTTTGGATGGGTTTTATTTCATGTTGAAGGGATTTATGCGCGAAATTTGTTTAATGCTGTACTTTTCGAGTTAAATCGTGCCGGTTGTATTTTGTTTGTTGTCGATTGTTCAAATTGTTCGGAGTTGAAATTTTGTATCTTACGATCAAATCTATGAAGTTGAGATCGCGCACCATTAGTAGGGCAGATCAATCTATTGTTCATAACATTTCCGAGCAAACTGACGCGATGGATCAAGCACCGGAAGCACACGAAATGCCGTTGGCGGACGAAGAGTGCAATGATACTCCTAGTACACGCAGCATTCACTCAAATGCATCATTAGATGGGGAACAGTTAGGAATTTTTCCTACCCCAGACAATGAAACCGTTCAAAATCCACCCATGCGGGCAGAAGTTGAAACACGTGCGTCACAAAGCACGGTAGAATTGCCCCTACCAGATTGGCAATTTCAAAACCTGCTAATTAACATGATAGCGGAATTAAGTGAACAGATAAATAATAAGCTTGATTCACAGAAGGAAGAAATGGCTTCGCAAAATAAGAAATTAGATGAACAAGGAAAATTTATTAGAGAATGGAGAGATGAAGTGCGAAGGAGCGTCCAAGCAGTGGAAAAGCCTGCTGATGACGTTCGAGTAGTTTATAATTCATTGGAGAATGCGAACGGAGGAGTCACGGTAGAGCTGAACACCAATGTGATAGAAATGAGTAACTCTACCGCTGTTCACCTTGCAAGTCACGGGCAAACCGCTGTAGAATTAGAGCATCCCCACAACAATCAATCTGAGGAAGAATTGCAGATTGTGAATGAGACGTTTGATGAACTCAACACTCAGCGTATGATAAAGGAAATTTGCTGCTTAAAGGCAAAAATTTCTAAGCTCAGGAATTTCAATTGTTTGTATGATCATGGGCCGAAAGAAAGGGAACGTCAGTCGGGAAAATACAAGGCATTCCTAGGGCACGAGGCGAAAGATTTGCAGTACACATGCTTCCTTCAAGCCAGAGAAGTGTCCGTAAAAGTTTCATTGTTTGAAGAAAAGCGAAACGGTCCACCGAGTTCGCGATTTCTAAACATCGGGTGGAAATTTTCCGTCCGCAATGTCGAGTGCAACGGGAATCAATTTGTTCACTCCTTGCCCTCAGGAAAGTCACGCTTACGGATGCGGGGTTTGAAATGTTTGTCTGAGTGGTTTATTGAGATTGGTCGGAGTGAGATGGTTTGTGACGTGGCACTGAGTACGCAAAACCTCGTGGTCAGCCGTGTCGGTGACCTGAGTAACTGTACATGTGCCGGAAACACCAAACCATCTGCCGAATCCGCTACCAAACACCTGCAGCTTTGCAAAACGGTGTTTCGAGAAATTCCGTTGGCTGGCAGGTCGATGCAAAGAGAAGCTTGGGACCTTGTAAGTCAAAAGTTCGAGCCACCCGAGATTCTGTCGAATGCGACAAAGACGCATATTCCGCAAACAGGCTCATTTTCCACAAGAAGGTCCATGGACGCCTCAAGGTCACTGTATAGGCATTGTTCATTATTATTGAGTTATTAAGCATGCCGAAAAAGGATGACAAACGGGCGAGGTCTTGGACATATCGAATTTTGGAGTCGTAAAAAGGAAACGTTCATTCAACGTTGAATCGCTGATTCCGCAGATTCACCCTTACAGCCGTGTAGAAGAATTTTACTGCCTTCATGAGCGAACAAAAAGGATTTGATGGTCACCGAAAAATGTTGAGAAGTTCGTCATCATAGGCGTCTAATGAACGTAGAAGATGACCGTTTTCTTTCAGTCATTATCAGATAATAAAAGATATGGTATGCATGTCGCGCAATCTTCAAGCGAATCAATACGGCATACGATTATTAAGAGCGAAGAAACCTTCAGAGTTTGGTTTGTAAAAAAAAAAAAAAAAACTCATCCTAATCAAGGAGAATACTTTGGTCCAAACAATGAGCTGGCTGCTATATTCTTACCCATTTGGTCGTCTTGATACGTGAGTCCAAGGTTTTATAAAGGTCGTGTTCCATGAAATAGGTTGCGATGCTTCCTTCGGCGGTGTTAATGAATAAGTCCAAGGGTTTTATGCATATGTTTGCCGAGGCAAATGCGTTCGACTGTGGGATTGATCCACATCGTTCGGCGGTTCTTGTTGAGTACCAGTTCTTCGTTGAAACGTGAGAAATTTTACTGATCAAATGAGTAGGGGATTTCTTAAGCACTAAGTAGAGCCGTAAATTCCGTGATGCACGCGAGGTATTGAATAGTTTACCTGTGGTAATGATACTATAATGACTTGCACAACCATTAGCGGTCCTGACAATCTAACAAGACGCGCAACATGAAGCAACGGGGTGTATAAAATTTATCAACGGACACACGCTGAATGACGAACAATTTACGGCAGCGACTGACGTCGTCTGTAAATAAATATATAAATAATTTAAGAGCATAGGCATAAATTTGATGACCTATGAACATTTAGTTAGGTAATAACGTAGAGCATATGTTTAGAAAGTAAGAGTGTCAGTCTTAAGACACGTAATTGCCTAACAAGAGTAGCGCTAACGCAGCGAGAGCAGGTAAAGGACGCCAGCTGTTTGGGATAGCAGCTGTGCCGACCGCCAGTTTTCCTGGAAGGATTGCAATCAGGTTAAACGAAAACAGGTAGCCTGAGCCGCAAGCTTAACGGGACAGCGCTTACTGACAACAACAGAGCGGGCAAAGTGGAAACAGCTGATCGCTTAGTTTCACCGCTATAATGTCTTTGCTACGAGTGTAGTTTGGAAAGCATAATATAGTTCATTTTGCGAGAACCGTCTTTCTTTGTATTGTATGGGTAATTATGTAAATTCGCGGAAGGATTAAATTATGTAAATTCGCGGAAGATTTTTCTTTTCCATTTGATTTTCATGTTATGTGGTTTCGGCATACTTGTGTCGGCCTTTGATAATGGACATTCGGTGCATTATTTATTCTTGTTGTTGCTGTATCTAACTTCAACACATGTGCTAGATTTGCATAGCCCGTTGTAAATAATTAATTGAGTTGTCTAGTTTTAATGTTAATACCTTGTGCTTACATCATTTTTTTTTGTTTATTGATTGAACAGATCTATTTTGTCGTTCATTTACATCTATGTACCTGTCAATGTTTTATGATGTTTTACTTTGCATATTAGGATAAGACATTTCTTAATTATTTATGTTAACCAGAGTCACGTGTCGTGTTTACATATTTAAAGAGGTCACATGTATGCGATAGTTCGGATGAGCTGGAACCATGAAACTATAGTGTAGGCAATGATTTTTGATGCAACTGTAGGGTTAGAATAGTTCAAATAAAATTATTGGCATAATTTTATTTTGATTGGGTAGCAGGTATATTGTGGTGTGACAGCGTCACCCACAATGAATATAATTAAATTATTATTAATTATATTCATAATTCCTTTTTTTATTATATTCAAATTTATTAATTATTTAGTCTTGCAACGTGTAATTAATTGTAAATAATGAGGGTTGTCTGGATAGGTTAAATGTATGTTTAAAACCAGGGCGGCCAAAGGTATATTTTATTGTAAATCAATTTTTCTGTAAACGCATGGCTCAGAAGGGCTGAATATCAAAGGCTAGAAACTGCCATTTCGGCGGTTGAGAGAGGAACAATGGAGCAGGCGAGGCGACTCGATGGCGCCGGGACAGCCCGGCTTGAGTCCCGTTCGAAATCGGGCGGTGACCTACCCCTACCCCGCTACTACCCCGAAGGCCACGTAGGAAACGCGCGAAGGAGGCGGCGAATGCGACGCATGATATTAAACACGTGACGACGGAAATGTGTAGATAGCCAATCCTGAACATTTATTGGGGTCTACAATACTAATTCCGTGGAGTTCTTTTACATGTGGCGAGCAACTAGCCGAGGAAGAAGAAGGAGCCATTTTTAGACATCACTTCTGTCCAAGACGAGCTGATGAACGGACGTGACTTCTGTCCAAGACGAGCTGATGAACGGACGTGACTTGGGTCCAAGACGAGCTGGTGAACAGACGTGCTAGCCGGCACGCTCTCTGATGATCATTGTGGTTGATCATTTCTTGCTTTGGGAAAGCGAGATGTCGAGTGGCATGATGGCCATTATTTGGAAGTTATGCTAATAACGCGGTCGTAGCCGCTTATTTAGCTTCCATTGCTGCAGTGGCATTGTGTTTGTCGCTCACCATCACGGCGATGATTCTATGGTAATGTACCAGAAACGACGGTCACTATCCAGTGGATTTTAACAGACTTATGTGCCCTTAAGCGACGCCTGGGTTAAGACTCTGCTCCCGCCACTTAAATTCTGAGCTAGCTGAATTTATATTTCGATTCAATTTTTTTTCTTAAGCATCTTGCTGTTTGTTAATTCAATTTTGATGCTTTTCATTCACTTATACGGCGCCCACTGGGATTTTCCTTTGTACAGCAAAATGTTAGCTTCAATTTGATGGCCTGTGTTGCCATGTTATTTCAATGTTAACTTTGCTGTTTTTATTACTTGTTTGAGACATTTCATTCAGTTTTGTTTGCTTACTCCGGCGAATTGTAAACGTCGGGTATTGCTTGTTTTTGCTGATCTAATTGTGTTTTAACGTAACGTTAATTACTACCCGACCTTGTAAGGCCATAAGACTCAATAAATGAGGTTTTATTTTGTGTCTGAAATTCATGGTTCTAGTTAGCAACCTATTAGATCCCCTTTTAACATCTTTATTATAAATGTTTTTCGTATTTCAGGATTTAATTATAATTCCCCCCTCCCCTTTACATGCTTCAGGAAGCTAATTTTTTCAATTTTGAAAAGAAAAGTGGATTATTTTAAATTAAAAAGCGAAATAAAAATTATACTTTTCTTACCTCTGGTCACGTGACAAAAAACGCTCTAGGATTGGTGGTCGCTTGAGTGACGTCACACGTCTGTAAACGCTGCGGCTAGGAATGGAGCGTTTCCTATTATCCAAGTTTTCAACTATTTTTATTGTTTGTTGCTGGTCATTTCTTAGTTATTAATGAAATTTCATTTTGAATACAAAATCGAGAACATTATGTAAAAGCCTACAGCGGAAAAATAACGAAAATAGACGCCTTATTGTGGGGCTGGCTATAGAAAAAACCTGACTTTTATTCTACTGAGCTTAAAAATGTAACAGCTTCTATTTGAGACTCATTTATATTTAAATTGAAAGTTAGAGATTGATTGTTTTGCGTTAGCAAACCATACGTCGAAAAATTCTGTACGCGAAATTTGTGCAGTCATGCTGAAAATAAAGAAAAGTTGTATGTGTGTCGCAAATATGCGCAAACAAATTAAGGTATTTCTTGTAGCTAATAAGCAGCTCTTTCAAATAAATATAGTAAGAGATCGGTATAATGTGGTATAATGAACTAAAACTCAACATGAAATTGGCTCAGTAGTTTGTTTGTTTTTTTAATTAAAAATATTCTCGTTCTGTTTTAATGATGCTATCATGCGTAAACTTACCTTGAAGCTCGCCAAAAGCAATAGCAACATACAAATCACTACTAACACGCAGAAATACAGCGTAATCATCGACCAAACTCTATGGATTAGCGCGGCCGACTGAAGCGCTTGTTCGGTGGATCACAGGAAGCCCATTGTTCAATCTATTTTTTCTATTGTAAGGCGTGAATTCGTTGAAAATAAACCTTTGTTCCGAGTAGTATGGTTCATCTACTTTGAATATAAATAACTATTTTGCCTGCGTAGACAATTATCAAAACTGACTTTTGTCCCTTAGAAAATCACACTGTGCGGCGTCCTACCGGATGCGAGGCCAGAGCGTTAACCGCTCACTCACCACGCTCGGAACAACTGGATGTTGTGGGCCATTTTTCTTAATTGCAGATTAAAGATTATGGATAAATAATATTTTTTGTCAATAAAACTGAATCTGTTTGTTTATTCATTTACCTACCTCGTTTCACTTCATCTCACATAAAGAAACTGTGAAGTGTTTACTATTAACATAAAGAGAAGCAATTAAGAAGCAGTGTCAGGATAGCTGCGTGATTGAAGAGTGGTAATGGAATTCATAACGTCCTACGTTCGAAGAACCATGGTTGGGATAATATTTTTTGTGTGAATTTTTTTCTGTATTTGTTTGCTGTTTTTTGCACTACCATGTTTTTATTTGAAGAATTCATAATAGTTGCTAAGCGTCATGCAAGTGTTTGAAACAAATTGCTACCATACATGAAAACTTTTAATTTTTAAACTTACCAGAGAATATCATGCAAAAAATACAGGTGCACGGCCGTGAACAATGGAATTTATTTTAGAAGTGACATCAAATGTAGAAATTTCATGCTAATCTTGCAACAGTTCCGGAACGCTTTGTGTCCTTTCAGTTGGAATTTTTACGTGACGATACAACTGTAGGTTACCTTCCTGACATAACTGCGTCTATTAGGCGATATTTACTTTTAATGTGCAAGTCATTTTCATTAAAAAAAAATCCGTGTGCAAGTAACGTCCAATTTCCTTTTTGAAATCTTCTTTGGTTGTTTCAAATTGTTGTAATTCGCTTGTTATCCAAAAATTTGTGAAGCCTTCAGAAAAAGAAAAGAAAAATTAAATTGATTGTCTGGTGGATTTTCGGGGAAAAATTATTATGCATTGCAACCAACAGCAACTAGTATCGAAAGAAAATGACAAAAGAAAACCAACTGAAAATATTCCGAAGCGAGGATCGAACCTCAGGACCAACCTCAATAATTCTCGCCTTAAACAACGTATTACATTTACTCTACGAAATTGCGGTGTAAATGACATTCACAGAAAATCGTAAGTGACTTTGTTGCAATATCAAATTGAAGTTGTTACATTTTTAAGCTCCACAGAATAAAACTCAGTGGTTGTTTCTATAGCTAGGCCTACAAATAAGGCGTCTACTTTCAATATTTTTCCACTGTAGGCTTTTCCAAATTGTTTTCGATTTTATATTCAAAACGAACCTTCATTAATAACAAGAAATAACCAGCAACAAACAATAAAAAATAGTTGAAAACTTGGGTAATAGGAAACGCTCCATTCCCAGCGGCAGCGTTTACAGACGGGTAGCGTCACGACTGCCGTTGCACGCGCCAGGCAGAAAATGAACGTTTTGGCGGGCTTTTAAATTCTTTAAATTTTTCGCAAAATAATGCACTTTTGTCAAAAAATCTCTTCACTCGGTGAATAAGGTGTACCAATAAACAATTTAAAACCATTTTCAAGAAGTAGTTAAATACCCTATTCTCAAAAGATTATTTCCGGATGACTCGAGCAGATATTCACGGCATAATGTAACCTGTTATTTTCTCAAAAAAAAAAAAAAAAAAAAAAAAAAATAAATAAAAAATCAATAAAAAAAATCTAGGGAACACTATTGAATGATGTAGTACAAATAATAAGAAAACAAATAATATAATAACAGCTTATATATCAATCTTTTTTCAAAGTTTTATTAAAAATGAATTCAAAAAGAGAAAATAAAAGTGAAAATTGTAAGTAGACAGTTGTATGACATGCTGGATTTACCCGCCACTTGTTGGTCTCATTGTCCAAATTTCTTGTTTAAATTTAATTTTTATGTATTTATTATGACTGATATTGTGAATAGCAGGTTGGTTACGCACCAATTTAATCAATTTTTTCTTATTCCATAGTCGAAAATGATCATAAGTAAAGAAGGATTATAAATAACACAAGAAGTGTTACGGCAAAAACCAGCAGGAGTGAGTTGCGTGGCACAGTTTCTGTATCGTGATCACAATGTGGCGCAGGCCACGTGCGGCGCATTACTGCGCTGCCCTGCTCTGCGTCTCAATACGCGCTGTTCCGCCCCAAAAGATGAGACACACAGAAACCGCCTGCGTCAACTGCGCCCGGCCTTATTGTTTACAGGAAGCCGCTTAAATTAATAATGAGGACGAGCAGTTCGGTGTACGCTGGATTTTCATATGCGTCAGTGGTACTTCATCAGACCAGTTTAATGACGTTTTACTGAGCACGGCCAACTGATCGGTCAGAATTTAAATAAAATTATGCTTCTGAATACTTAGTCTTAATGAAAATCACTGTATGAAATAATATTAGAATGAAAGGCTAGCAGAAAGCTAGCCTTAGTTTCATTAAGACTTTAAAGCATTTAAAGCTTGCTGTAACACTTTACTTAATAGGATAGCTCACTAAGAAGTGTTTTAACAGCTTATTCATAAATATTTAATTTGGAGTTAAGCGTAAAACAAAGTATTCTACGAAGAATAGATCACTTTATGGTAGATATGCCTGACGGGTGCGTTGTTATTGCTCGACAGGAAGCGGGTTCAAATTCAGATCCCGTCAATCTGATTTCGGTTTTTCATGGTTTACAGCTATCACTCTAGGTAAATGCTGGGATCGTTCTCTCAAAAGGTCATGGCAGAATTCCTTCCCATTTCTTGTCCCAACTCCTGTCCCTCCTATAAATGACTTTGTCGTCGATGACGCGTAGTGCCCAAAGAAAAAAAACCTTACATACTCTTCTTGGGTTTCAAAAGAATTTTGGCAACGCAAGTAATCTGTAAATGTTTGTACTTTTTTTTTTTGCTTGTACTGATCCAGATTTTTTCGAAAAAAAAACATGAAAATTCTACTTGCCGCCTTCTCTTTCCGAAACTCCTCATCAGATTATTTTAAATATATATTTTACAGTCCTTGTAGCCCCCAAAAGATTGCAGGAAAAATTTAATGACTAAATTAAAAAATATTTCTTCGGAATATATTTTAGGTAAAAAAATCGTGTGTATCGGTAGACAGAGAATTTTATAAATTCGATAATAAGTAATTTTTTTCAGCTGAGAGTTTACTTTTGTTTGATTTATACACGCCATTTGAAACACAATTTCCGAAACCAAACACTGAACTCGAAATAAAATAAATTAAATGAATAATTCTCGGGGAAAGCTATTTATAGTAGCCAGGATTAGCTCGCGAGGCATTCACAGTTTTTGTAAGTTTATATAACAGCTAACCTGATGAAGGCAACGATGGTAGTTGCCGAAACGTTGTATAAGGATTTAAATAAAGAAACTAACCGGCAGAAAACCCGAGAATTATTCATTTCATCTGTACGCCGGGAAAAACTTAATTCTCATATAAAATTAATTATATTTTTTAAAAGCTTTCACAATTTCTTTTAGTGAAATGCTTTTCTTACACAATTTGGGAAAGGGAGCGCTCATTTTAACGGAATTTTATAGTTCACTTCATTGCCATTGAAATTAAAGATTTAAATTTCAATATTTGCGTCCTTACTTCAATAAAATACAAATCGTCTTTTCGCGACATGTTGCAGATAAAACCAGAATAGGAAAAATTTGAGGAAGAAACAAATTAGTTCTTCATTCCAAATTATTTAAGGAACGAAATTATTTGCGAAGCAATTTATTGCAATAATCTTGTTATACTCTCAGTTAGAAACTCGTAATCAAAGATTCAAGGGAATAATTTACTTTAGTCAAATCAAATCATCGTATGTTTTTGAATCGCCGCGTAATGCGCTCCTTGTCGTCTTTAACTAATTTAACCTGGAATTCTGTCCGGCATAGTTGACCCACAGTTTAAGGTAGAATGCGAACAACGGAGGCGTTCTGGCGTACTTCACATTACACAGCAAGGAGTGCCGGAAATGAAGGTCGTGTTAAGAGCCTTTGAAAACCCACACCGCGACCAGGATTCAAGCCGGGGACCTTTCCATCTCCAGTCAGACCACTTAACCACAGAGCCACCAGACAGCCTGTCCTGCTGTAAGTAAAAGAATCGACTGCAGTTTTTGCTCAGATTGTTATCCCCCGATGTTGGCCGGCCTGTTCATTTCTCTCGTCGAACACACGTTCTTTCCCCTCGGTGCGTGCTGCCTGGAAGCCAATTTCTGCGGCGTATGTTCTGCCGCCTGCCTCCCCGAAGAACAAGGCTGAGGTGAGTCGTAGTCTTGTTGCCCCACGGCCAACGACGACGAGGTCACGCACGAAGAAGCTGCACGAGAGAAGCAGGGGTGGCAGGCCAGAGAAAGTCTCTTCGCTTCCCTCGGCGGGAAACTGGGTCACAGATCAAAAGCTGCTGTGCTGTAAGAACAAACACAACACCCATGATACCTCTCACACCTATTTTATTTATACCGATGAACTACAAAATAATACAGACAGGAGCATAGTGGAAAGCAACATGAAATCGATGTTTGCATATTACCTATTTGCCAGAAAGAAGATTTATTTATCTATCCGATGGCCATAGCACATAAGCAATAATACAATTATATACAACTAGAGTAAGCCCGTGACAGTTTTTAATTTAATTTAATTGCAATGGGGCACACGCTCCGGTAGCAATTTCCCTACACACCCAACTTCCCCCTATCCTGCACCCACCTACATTTGCCCTCTAAAAATTTCAACTTTAAATTCTTTTAACGTTTTCGGTAAGTTATTCATCAATCCCCTTGGTAACTCATTCCAATCCCTGACACCCTTACCTAAAAAAGAAAATCTTCCCACACCCTTGTGCCTGAAATCAAGTGCCAGTTTGTGGTCATGGTTATCTTTTCCCTTCCATGAACTACTTTTCATACCTACTGCAATATCTTTCCATGCCTCATCGCCAGTATACGCCCTGTACACTCCCATCACCCTCCTCCTGTCTTGAAATGAATCCCATTCCAGCTCTTTTATCATATCTGTCACTGATTACATTCTGCGATAATTTCCAGAAAACAAATCTAGCAGCCCTTCTTTCCACCTTCTACAACTCCTGTATTTGATACTCAAAATGTGGGTCCCATTCTACACTACCATATTCGAGCAATGGTCTGACTAAAGTTTTGTAACCCAATTCCTTTACTTCTTTCGTGCATCCCCTCATCACTCTCTCCAACAAGTGCAGAATTTTGAAACCTTTTCCTACCACCTGTCCAATGGGTCCTGCCCATTTAAGCTTGTTATCAAATGTAATGCCAAGATATTTACAATTCAAGTCTTCAGCAAGCAATTCTTTCCCCACCTTATATTCATAATAATGTTTTTTTATTTGTGTATCTAATTAGGTGACTCTTCTTTTTCTGCGTATCGCCACGTGTCTAGATTCTGCGTATCGTCACGTGTCTAGAATAGTTCCAGTTTTTAGGGTGAAATATTATGACAGGTTGACCTAATTGAACTAAATATAAACTTGGCCTGTGTTTCAGCGCATTTGAAATCTCTTGAGCTTCAAGAACTGGGAAGCATTAATAGAAGTAGGTATTAAACATGGATGGGGGCGACAGCGCAATCGTATAATTGTTTCAAAGATCGTAGGCTCGAACTTGCTTAATTACAAACTACGTTGATTTTATTGAGACTGGGCAAACACTCATAATGTAATCATTGGTCATAGTATCTGTAACGGCCAGAGAACTTAATACACATTCCATATTATTAAACATTTGAGCAAATGTTTTGCCAGAAATGAATTGCCAGAATACTCTGTTCGGTAACATATTTGGTCTGAGGTCCACTTAAAATAACCTAACAACTCACGCACTTACAAAGAACATGTGCAAAGACCATTAACGAAAGTGTTCAGTAAAATACCTAAAAAGCAAATAAACCGTAATGCATAAACATTGCTCAAGCAACAACATTAGTGAAAGTATTAATTAAATTGAAATTTATCCCAAGCTGGAACGACAATTGGCATTCGGGGTTACAGCAGAGACCATGAGTAAAATAATTTTTTTAAAGTTTTTTTAGCTGTTTCCTCTAGCAACATGTTACAGAAAAGCTGATCGGCGTTTTTTCAGACGTAAAGTTTATCGATATTTTTTTGACTTTGAAACGCTACGAAAAGCAAACTTAATGAATGCATTATGGCAATTAATTTGGTAGCAGTTGCTTAGCTATTAAATTGTGGACATAACCATGAATTGTTTTTCTAATGGTCGCTGTTTTGGGAGCGAAGGCTGACATGTGACACCGTTCTCCAGTCAATAGCTATCGAGGTGAGTGAATGAGTGAGTTTAGGAAATTATATAGTAGATTGTTTCACAGTAATAAAATGTAACATTTAAAATTATAGTTAAACTTCAAAATCGACATAGTGCAGCCAATGAAAAGCTTCATTTGAAATATCTCTGAAGTCTTTCGGTGATCTCCTGAAGGCTCTTAGTGGGTAATCAAAGATCACGTGACGGATGGTTTTTTCTTCCTTACCATAGTCACAATTCAGTGAATTTCTCATTCCCCATGTGTAAAGAGATAAAGCAAATCTACCATGGCCAGACCTAACTCTGTTGAGAGCAGCCCAGATCTTGCGGGTAAGGTCGAGTCCCTTTAGTGCCTGTTGATTGTCAAACAAAGAGTGCCATACTGTTGGGGCTGAGGCTATCCACTCCAATCACCATGCTTCTCTCCCGTTAAAATTATTAGATAAAATATGTTGTGCTGTTTCAATGCTTGGAGTTCTTGATTTAAGTCTGTGAAATTTGGTTTCAATGTCGTCGTCGTGGATGGGGAGATCCAAGTAATGACAGATCTTATTATACTGGTCAATTAGGCATCGTCTTATCGTAGGCGGTTCCATGTTACTCAAAACTGGCAGCCAGTACAGTGGAGTGGAGTTGATACATCGACTAATTATCCGCATTGTCTGGTTCAAAACTATGTCAATCTTTTCGGTGTGGGTGCTATTCATCCAGACAGATGAGCAGTACTCAGCTGCAGAATACACAAAGCTCAGTGCTGAGGTGCGAAGTGACTGAAAGAAAATGATAAACAAGCACAGAAGAAGCTGATATTACAAAGAGTAATGGCATATTTTGGTACGAAGTTTTCTGGAATGAAGACAATGACACTTAACAGCATTCGTTCATCCTCTAGCTATGCTATGCTTAACTTCATTTAGACAAGGTGAATGATTTACTGATGTTTGATGAAGGGTTAAATTCCCAGAAGAAGCTTGAAATATGATGTAAATTAGTTGTGAGTTTTTACATGACAGCAGTAGTCGTTAATTTATTTTAATACTGAATACTTAGGTATCAAGTGCTTCTGCTGTGGTAACTATATTTTTTCTCAATTACAGTCCTAATAAATTGTTTATCATATTTTACATGATAGTAAAAATTTACAAATTATCTATCTTATATCTATTTTATTCGGAGGAAAGTTTGTATATTTAAGACATTTTTTAAAAAATGAGCTTGGGACACTGTTCATAAGTTTCAGAGATGAAACGTACCATTTCTAAAATTTGTTTCTGTCTGATTGAATAATGTGTCCCATAGTCGCGGGGGTGAAATGGAAAATGTTTTATTTTGATACGAAGTTGGAAAGCTGATAAATTTAAGGAAAAGTGTCCACAAAGGATGTGCGGTGATTCTCATCCTGCTATTGCTTCTCGGGAGCTAGATTGTTTCGCAACCAAAGTAAAAAAGGAGTCGTAAGATGATTCGCAACCTGGGAGGATAAACACGGGATCATAGTTCTGTTCGCGTGTCTACTCTTCATCGCATTATCACACAGCGTAGGTTATCACTTTTCAGCCCGTCGTCTCCAATAGTACATGTGTCGAGCAAACGATCAACGGTGATACTCGTGAAAAAGTGTAATTTTTTAAAACAAAAAACATACGTTAATGGTAACGTATTGTGGACGTGTGTAAGTCGCACAAAAGAACGTTGTTAAGTGTTGGTGACAACTAACAGCGCCGTGAGCGACATAATGAAGATGGCTGGATCCCACAACCATGATGCTCTAAGTCAGGGATGGCCAACCCGCGGCCCGCTTGTGGCCCGCGGTAGGTCTTTTTGTGGCCCGCGGAGCTGGATCATTAATTCATTACATACGTAAGCTTTGACTGTCAATGGTGATAACTACACTAAGCTAAGCTGATGTTCAACCAAGATCATCGCTCGATTGATCTTGCGGGGATGTACAGTGCGGGTGTACAACCGAGCCTTATCACGGCTTATGTTCCTGTAACTTTCGGCGCGTTAGTGGTTCGCCTGACATTCTCGGATCGCTTGCGTCTGTTATTGCAGTTAATGTTTCCTCCCATAGATGGAAGTACGCTCTTTACTTTGATTGTTCTATTTGACGACGGATGGAGTTCCAGCAATGGTTGGAAAACATGAAGGTTTAGTAAAACTGATTGAAAATGAACTTGATAATACCTCATTATTAAATTTTCATTGCATTATTCATCAAGAGAATTTATGTGCCAAGTCTTTAAAAACGGATCATGTTATGACCGTGGTTATCAAAATAGTGAACTACATTAGATCTAAGGCGTTCAACCACCGTCAATTCCAAGAATTCCTCAAGCATTTGCATTCTTACTATACTAACCTTACACTTTTCACTGAAGTAAGATAGTTGTTCCGTGCAAAAATTAAAATAAAAACAAATGTTTGATTTGAAGGAAGAGATACAATAATTCTATGCCAGAAATTTGAAAAGTATCCAAGAGTTTGAAGACGTGGCTTGTGTTTGTGACTTCGCGTTTCTAGTCGACGTAACTGGCCATTTAAATAACCTGAACATTCGTCTGCAATGCAAAGACCAATTGGCTAATAATATGTTTGATGTTGTTGCCGTGTTTCAAATGAAACTTGGGCTTTGGGACCAACAGTTGAAAAATAAAAATTTCACTAATTTTTCCAAGCTATCATTGCAAGCAGACGTGACACAGGCGTTGGCGATTAAGTACAGTTCATTAATATCAAACTTGAACCTTGAGTTTGATTCAAGTTTTCAAACAAAAACATCATATTCTTGTATCTGCATTTTCAACGCCATTCTCCGTTGATACAAATTCATTGCCAGTAAATTTGAAAATGGAATATTGTGAATTGTAGTGTGACGGACAGGTTAAGGAGAAATTCCACCCGGTTGGTTTGGAAGAATATCTGGACAAGGAGAAATATTCTGCATTTTACAAACATGCTTTGCGGATGATTTCGCTATATGGAAACACTTATGTGTGTGAACAGCTTTTCAGCCGGATGATCAAGTCACAACACAGAACACGAATCACTGATGTTCATTTGGAGAACTTAATGCGATATCAATATTGATGCCCTTAGTTCTGCCAAACAATGTCAAAAGTCGCATTAAGATAATTGTATATTTAATACTTCATTAAATATCCATATTTCATTTTAAGTGTTTTTTTACTTTATAAAAATATTAAAGTATTTTTTCCAAGAAAGTAACGGATGCTGCCCGGCAGAGAGTTGTAATTCCAAAATTTGGCCCGGCTGCTGAAAAGGTTGGCCACCTATGCTCTAAGTGATCGTGAAATTGAACTATTACTGGTGAGTAAAGCCATATTTTTTCTATGTTTGTTTGTGTGTCTGGAGCAGGATTGGGATTTTATTCTACCATTCTCTGATTTTAGGTCAGAACTACTGCAAAACGAAAGGTTCTAAACGACATTACGGCGCGATCATACAAGATAAATAGAAAGACCATTGCTGAACTAGACCACGTAGCTCATGATGACATAGCAAACCTTCGAGACAATATTTATTGACAGAGAGTGAGTAAACTTGGAACAACGCCTAAATCAGAATTAATTAAATAATTCAAAGACTGCATGATTGACAACCTCACGTTCGTAAAAGAAATGGGTACTTCGACCAAAGTCAGGATCAACCTGTGGTAATATCAAATCTGTATTTTACGTGACGATGTATTACATGATGATGTTTCATTGACTGTTCGCGTGGTTCTCATCAGCTGAACACATCACAAAAGTTTTGTTTCATGTTACCTGATTCACAGATTGCGAAATACCGATATCGACTATAAGGACATAGTTTACGAAACACCGGATGTTTTAATCCGAAGTAATGGATCTCTGTTGCGAATCACCAAAGACCGGTCCCAAATTAGTGTAATGTTTTCTCGAACACGACTCACTCAGAATCTATTTATTTACTTCTCCCTGTCGAAATGATTATCGTGATTTCAGTGTACGAGCGGCATAGCATTATTGGGAGAAATTGAGTTTTCCTTTTTTTTTCGTGCTTGTGGCGTTAGCTGTGACACAATCGGCTTAAGAGAGCGGTTCACGCACGCGAACGAAGCTGCTGGCAACATATAGCTTTAAAATAATTGCCATGTAAATTTGAAGGAAATAACTAACATTTAGATTGTTATGAAACTGAAATAGTTGATTGTTTGCAATGGCGTTTAGATATTTTCTTTTTCTCCAACAGTAGTAGCTACAAGCGTGTCGGCATATGGTAACGTTTATAAGCATCTAGAAGTTTCGATGAGGGATGGTGTAGAGACTAGATACTTGTTGCTTGCCACAGGACTGGAAAAGTGCGATAGTAGTGCCGGTACATAAAGGAGGGGTGAGAAATAGAGTAAAAAAGTATAGGCCAATCAGTTTGACATCAGTGATAGGTAAATTAATGGAACGATTGATATGCAAACAAATCAGAAATATATGTGAGGAACGTAAGTGGTTTTCAAGTAGGCAACATGGCTTTAGGCAAATATATTCATGCGAATTTCAGTTGGTGGCATATATGCAAGATATTTCAGACGAAATGGACAAGGGAGGCCAAATTGATAGTGTACCACTAGATCTGTCAAAGGCATTTAACAGAGTGAGCCATAAAATGGTAGTAAATAAATTAAAAACTATTGGAGTGGATGAGAAAGTGATTTTCTTGGTAGAAAAATTTTTAAAAGCTAGAAAACAGAAAGTTAGGGTAGGAAATGCAGTATCAAAAGAAGTGGAAGTAAAAATGGGAGTGCCACATGGTAGCTTATTGGGACCATTGCTATTCATTATTCCAATGAATAATTGTGTTGATTGTTTACTATCTGAAATTATATTGTTTACAGATGACATAATGCTATATAAAAGGATCAAAACGATAGAGGACTGTAAACAGTTGCAGGGTGATCTGGACAGGATATCTAGTTGGGTTGGTAAACATGGGATGAAGATAAATGCAAAGAAGAGTCAGCTTAGTAGATAAGCAAATAAAAAACAAAAGGTTGATTATGATTATAAGGTGGGGAAAGAATTGCTTGATGAAGACACAAATGTAAATATCCTGGCATTACATTTGATAACAAGCTTAACTGGGCAGGACACATTGGACAGCTGGTACGAAAAGGTTTCAAAATTCTGCACTTCTTGGAGAGAGTTATGAGGGTATGTACGAGGGAAATTAAGGAATTGGGTTACAAAACTATGGTCGGACCAGAAACCGAGCGTGATGTGTGAACGGTTAAAATTCTGGCCTCGCATTCGGGAGGACACGGGTTCTAATCCCCGTCGGGCATTCAGATTTGGGTTTTCCATGGTTTCCCAAAATCACTCCAGGCGAATGCCGGGATGCTTCCTTCAAAAAGGCCATGGTCGAATTACTTCCCGACCCTTGTCCCAAGTAACATCCCGCCCCTAATGGCCTTAGCCGTCGACGAGGCGTAAAGCAATACATTACTCGAATATGTAGTATGGGACCCACATTTTGACCATCAAATACAGGAGTTGGAGAGGGTGCAAAAAAGGGCTGCTAGATTTGTTTCTGGAAATTATCGCAGAATAGAATCAGTAACAGATATGATAAAAGAGCGTGAATGGGATTCATTGCAAGAGGGTCATGGGAGTGTACAAGGCATATACTGGTGATGAGGCATGGAAAGATATTGGTGTAGGTATGAAAAGTAATGCATGGAAGGGAAAAGATGACCATGACCACAAGCTGGCACTTGATTTCAGGCACAAGGGTGTAGGAAAATTTTCTTTTTTAAGTAAGGGTGTCAGGATTGTAAGTTACCGGTGGAAATGATGAATAATTTTCCAAAAACGTTGAAAGAATTCAAAGTTAAAATTTGTAGAGGGAAAATGTAGGTGGGTGCAGGAAAGGGGTATAGGGATGTTTAAGGAATTGCCACCGGAGCGTGTGCTCCATTGCAATTAAATTAAATTAAGAAGTGGACGGTAAATACGGCGAGAGAAGTAACCCAGTTGTTATGTAGGCGTAAACACGCTTAGTTTCTTAAGTGTCTTAGACAACATTAAACAAAAGTATGATGTAAATATGTTATCGCTGTTCGAATAAATGTTAATAGCATTTCATATACGTAAGTGTTCATCGCTTATGATGCTACAGTATGCCACTGAGCTGTTTAAGCAAGTAAGAAATTTATGTGACAGCACAAACCACTGAGTAATCCGAGGTCTTACAACTAACAGTGTCAACAAGCAAGAAGCCAGATGTGAGTTAACTTATGTGCTCGTCTCGTGGGGCGTTGAAACAGCGCCATATCTGAGTTGTGTTGTAAAAGAAGTTATAAAAGGAAGAAGAACAAGTGGGATAGTTGAATACTACTGAGAGGAAACAAGACTAACGGAGTTGCACGTATCAATTCTATAGGAGGCATAATTGACGAAAATGGTTGGAATTTTTAAGAGTGCCACATATTTTATAAGGATTAGAGACGTACTAGAAAAAGGTAAAGGAATTACCTACAGTACCAATCTTGATGTATGGTATGACACATTTTTGTCTAGTGCCATACAGTTCGTTTACCAGATAGAGCCAGCCGAGTATTGGGTGGGGGGGGGTGGGGGGGGGTAGGTTACAAGGGACGAATAAGAATTCAGCTATGACATTATAGAAGACATAGAAAAGACAAGCTACTTAGGAGTGACAGTTGACCGTTCCTTAACATACAAGCACCAATGCGGAAAGACCCGACACAAAATTGCCACTAGAAAAACATCCTGAGAAAGCTGGCACACAGGCAATGGGTGCCAAACAAACAGTTCTGATAACCGCTGCTGAAGCGCTCTGCTTCTTCACTGCTTAATATGCCAGCCTTGTATGGTCTTGATCAGCTCATGCTGGGAAGGTTGACACAAGTCTCAATGAGACATGCAAGCTAATTACAGGATGTATGAAATGTAATCCATTGGATAACTACTATAGATCAACTGGATTCGCAAGATCTGCCTCACGCAGAAATACACTCCTGGAAATTGAAATAAGAACACCGTGAATTCATTGTCCCAGTAATGGGAAATTTTATATACACATTCCTGGGGTCAGATACAACACATGATCACACAGACAGAACCATAGGCACATAGACACAGGCAACAGAGCATGCACAATGTCGGCACTAGTACCGTGTATATCCTCCTTACGCAGCAATGCAGGCTGCAATTCTCCCATGGAGACGATCGTAGAGGTGCTGGATGTAGTCCTGTGGAACGGCATGCCAAGCCATTTCCACCTGGCGCCTCAGCTGGACCAGCGTTCGTGCTGGACGTGCAGACCGCTTGAGACGACGTTTCATCCAGTCCCAAACATGCTCAATGGGGGACAGATCCGGAGATATCGCTGGCCAGGGTAGTTGACTTACACCTTCTAGAGCACGTTGGGTGGCACGGGATACATGTGGACGTGCATTGTCCTGTTGGAACAGCATGTTCCCTTGCCGGTCTAGGAATGGTAGAACGATGGGTTCGATGACGGTTTGAATGTACCGTGCACTGTTCAGTGTCCCCTCGACGATCATCAGAGGTGTACGGCCAGTGTAGGAGATCGCTCCCCAAACCATGATGCCGGGTGTTGGCCCTGTGTGCCTAGGTCCTATGCAGTCCTGATTGTGGCGCTCACCTGCACGGCGCCAAACACGCATACGACCATCATTGACACCAAGGCAGAAGCGACTCTCATCACTGAAGACGACACGTCTCCATTCGTCCCTCCATACACGCCTGTCGCGACACCACTGGAGGCGGGCTGCACGATGTTGGGGCGTGAGCGGAAGACGACCTAACGGTGCGCGGGACCGTAGCCCAGCTTCATGGAGACGGTTGCGAATGGTCCTCTCTGATACCCCAGGAGCAACAGTGTCCCTAATTTGCCGGGAAGTGGCGGTGCGGTCCCCTACGGCACTGCGTAGGATGCGACGGTCTTGGCGTGCGTCCGTGCGTCGCTGCTGTCCGGACCCAGGTCGACGGGCACGTGCACCTTCCGCCGACCACTGGCGACAACATCGATGTACTGTGGAGACCTCGCGCCCCACATGTTGAGCAATTCGGCGGTACGTCCACCCGGCCTCCCGCATGCCCACTATACGCCCTCGCTCAAAGTCCGTCAACTGCACATACGGTTCACGTACACGCTGTCGCGGCATGCTACCAGTGTTAAAGACTGAGATGGAGCTCCGTATGCCACGGCAAACTGGCTGACACTGACTGCGGCGGTGCCCAACCGCTGCGCAGCTAGCGCCCTTCGACGGCCAACACTGCTGTTCCTGGTGTGTCCGCTGTGCCGTGCGTTTGATCATTGCTTGTACAGCCCTCTTGTAGTGTCCGGAGCAAGTATGGTGGGTCTTACACACCGGCGTCAATGTGTTCTTATTTCAATTTCCAGGAGTGTACAAAGAGTAAGCTAAATAAGAATGCTACTGTACGGAGAGGTTCAAAAAAATCTTTACTCCTTTATGGAGTGGAAAATGTTGACGGTAGGCTTAGATCACGAAGATGATTTGTGAACATCCCGCTGGATAAACCACCAACCAACTTCACCCGCTGGATAAAACACCAACCAACTTCAACGTAACGCCCAGTGGCTCATCACTAAACGCAGAACTCTGAACTGCATTAGCTCATGTGTGGCCCTAGTAGAATCCAATCCGTCAAGGTGATGTAGACTGTGAATACGGAACCGCAGAAACTATGGAACACCTGCTGGTCTGCCCACATTATTGTGCCATGTGTACCCCCGACGGCGTATTGATTCACAAGAAAGTAGCATCTGACATAACTTAATACTATGCCGAGAAACTTCTATTTCAGGACATGAAAGAGTAAAAGTAAGTGAAGGAATGATCCCGGAGGCTACGAGAAACCTAAATGTGGATGGCTGGACAGGCAATCGTTCCCACTTCTCCCACTAGACGCCTAATGATTCTAAAACATGGGTGACAAAGGAAAGCGATAAAAGTACAAGAAAATCAGGTGGAGCGTGAAGAGAATGATGAGACTGTAAAAGGTCGGGCCACGCTATACCGCACCGAGCCCGCACCGACACTCGGCCGAGTGACGGCTCGCCCCCCTCGCGTCCACACTGGTCCGTAGCACGGCCGTGTGACGAAAGGGTTCCTACTCAGTTTTCATTAATGTATACACTTGTGTTTTCACGGAATTAATGTTAAAAATTAGTTTAAGAGTTATTTGTGGATCGTGGCTGCGGCTACCACCCGTACTTTACTATAGAGAACTGTACTTTATTTTGCATAGGCGTATTTTATAATCTACGAAAGTAATGAAGTACGTTAAAATACTTTTTTGTCTGACTCCTGTTATCTCCTAATTGTTTGATCTCTTATGCATAAAAATAGTATTCCAGAGCAGTTTTAACATCTGATCGTCACACTGTACTGGATTGAAAGATTCTTGTGTATCTCAACATAGTCACAATGAAATGTCAAGCTCCACACACTTCACATTTAACGTGTTTATTTTGGTTGAAGTTCCTTTCGATTCACTCAATATTTTTTTAACAAAATTAGATTATTATACATTTTAACTTAAATATAGACCACAAAGATTTTGTAGAATAATAATAATTTCGTGTGATCTAGAAATTCCAGTCACAGAGCTTCTTATCAGTAGCGCAGTAAACCTCTATCGTTGTCAATTAATTTGAAATGGAGAAACTCGAATCATGGAGCGTCCTAGCATCTTAGCATTAACAAATCAAAGCTTTGCCAGAGGTGAATGTCGCTTTTAAGACCCGTATAAATTACAGCTGAGACAGGGATTTGAACCAGGGACTATCAGTACCCTAATCATACGCCGTAACCAACTCAGTCAAGAGACGAATCTGGATTTAATGAAAAATAAATAATCAAACATATTAAACGTACTTTTTTCTATATATTTTATTTTTGTTCCAAAAAACAAATGTACTTTTACATGATTGAATACATATTTTTCAGTACTTCTAGAATCAGATGCTTGCGGCGTGTGATTCGGGTACGGAAGAAGGTCCTCGGTTCAAAATCCGGGTCTCGGATGCAATTTTTATGGGCCTTAAAATCGGTCTTCACCTCTGGCAAAGCATTGATTCGTTAATGCGAACGTTCAAGGACTCTACCTATATTTTACGAACATCTGATGAAATTAAAGTGAGGCTGTTAAAAAAGGACTCTTTTCTAAAGCAATCTGTAGAATATTGAGGGATTTTAGCTATAGTATATTCTAATTTTTACTCGGTATAATATTTCTCAAGCTACAGCCATGTAATCTAATTCCATCCGACGCAGAATTGTCCAAAGTTAACAGGTACTCTTCCCGTGAGAAGTGGCCTCCCCTCCAGGGTACATTCAAAAAGCCCTTAGTAAGGTGTTTTAAACGAATAGAACTAATGTCACATAACTTCCCCTACTACGCTTCCACACGAGAGAGCTCAGTCTGAAGCAACTCTCGAGCAGTCTCTTGCGTCGAGTCTCAGGATGTACCACGTCACCAGATGTCATGAAGAATTTATTAGGTAAAGGCTAATGCATTTATACCCTTCTGCTGGCTTAGAAAGAATATTCCGAGTGACAGGATTTTATTAGTAAGAGATTCCTTTTGTGAGAGCTATTTTATGCAATATTTTTCAGTTATTTCAAGTGTATTTCTATGTGCCCAATTTTATTGAAGTTATTAAAGTCACTTCATTCTTTCAACTACATGTTTTCATTTGTATCGCTGATTCATGCTCATTACTAGCAATAAGTGAGGGCAGAACGTAATTGCTCTGATCCTACGACCACATATCTTCGGTGAAAACTGATCGGGGAGTGGTTGATCAGAGGCGAATCCAACTTGGTTGTGGGGAACAGCCACTCGTTCGAAATCAATAACGCTAAAACAACAGTTATTCGCAAAAGACCAGAAATTTCCGAACTCTTTCTATACGCTTCTCCATAATGACCCTCCCGACACCGGCCCGCATCGTTAAAAAGTAAACCAAACTAATGACGGCCGACATGCGGTGTCGTTTAAACTCACTTCAATCGAGTGGGCGACAACAATAAGAAAAGTGTCGGTGCGGTGACGGTGCGGGGTCGGTGCGGTCTAGTGTGGCCCGACCTTAAGGCGTGTATTGGTGATGAAGCTTCGTAGGATACTGATAAAAGAATTAGGGGTCACGCAATGAAGCTGAAAGATGACCGTAACCACGAGCTGCAACTCAGTTTCAAGTATAAGATAGTAGGTTAGTTTTCTTCTGTAGGAAAGGAAGTCGTTGATTGAAATAACTTACGAAGGTAAGTGATTAATTATTTATCAAAACCATTGAAACAATTGAAAATTAAAATTTGTAAAGGACAAAAGTAGGTTGGTGGGGAAAATTGGACTCAAATACACTGAGATAAAAAAAAATAGTATTGAAAAATTTCCACTGAAGCAATTAAATTGAATTGAAAATTATGTTTTTAAGGAGTAGCGTAGGAATAACATGAAAAGACAAAATTCTAAACGAGTCAGTCAAATAAGGAAACGCTGCAATACAGAACAGAAAATTCAAGTCACATTTAAATGGGCGAGTAGAGAAAATGGGAGGATTTTGGAGTTGAAAGAGATCGAGATCCCTGTCGTGAGATAGACAGTTGAAAGGAATTGAGAAGAATATCGCGGAAAAGGGAGTGAATTGCCATTCAGCAGAAGAATAAAGTCGGCGTACGAATAGGCAATGTTAAAGAAGCTTCCTAGTAAACTTGATAGTGGCATGGAATCCGTCAAAAATAATGATGATAAAAGTTATGTTATTTTTTTTAATGCTTTACGTCTCTCAACAGCGAGACCTCGCTGTTGAGAAACGGGAAAGGATGGGGGCAAGGAATTCGACCATGGCCTTTTTAAGGAAGCATCCCAGCATTTGCCTGGAGTGATTTGGGAAACCATGGAAAACCCAAATCTGGATGCCGGGACGGGGATTCGAACCGCCGTCTTCTCGAATGCGAGGCCAGAACGCTATCCGTTACACCACCACGCTCGGTTTAAGTTATTTCAGCGATAAACTGGTTACTGAAACTTTTTTGTATATTGTGGTCAGTTTTGCTTAGGAGAAAGGCATTCCAATCAACGAAACTCGGCTACTTCACTTGCATGTTATATTACGTACTGGTACCCATAAATTTTTCACTACCCGCGCACATGGAACATCAAAACCTGCAGTGTTGTCAGCTCTAAGCATTGCGTGATAAAAGTAATCTTTTTAGGTGAACAAGTTGCAGTTAATAAACAGCAATGTCCCCAATGCGTCCGTAGTATTCTATAGTTTGCCTTCCAAACACCAATCTTCTATCTGTATGCACGGATTAAAAGCTGAGGGAGTTAGACTAGAAACAATTTCGTTAAACCACAACCATCATTGCATACTGGCATCCCTTTGACCAAATACAAGAAAAGTTAGGAATATGATACCAATTCGGAGGATTAGACTTGTTTATATATTTAACTGAACACATTCCAACTGCGAGAGTCAAATTCTATTTCGTTCAGAGCGCTTTATGGGAAAACAACAAAATGGAACTTCCTAGGATTTCAAACATTGTTCGACACAGTTCTAGAAGCAAAAAGATGTGTATTTCATCTTGCTGCGGCACCTGTTCTGAGAATTAAGGAAAAAGTTTCCGTTCGTCTATCTGTTTCGTTGGACGTGATTCTCACAGAAATTTTCTGGTTGGTTTTTGATGGCGTTTTGAATAATAGGGTATGTTATATTCTGGAGTGAGAAATTAAGATCAGAGTGTCGGCAATTTTGCATCTATTTGAAGCTGTGATAATTGTCAAAGTCGATTCGAGAGTACCAACAGCATAATACAGGGTGTCCACCATGAATCTGACAACTTTCATTTGGCGGCCAAAAATCAACGAATGGAAGTAAGTTGGTAACATGCATTGCAACATGTAAAGAAGCTGTGATAGTTCTGTTGAATCTAACAGGTTGTAGGTGGCGGTACAGTAGCTTAACTGAAGATGGCGTCACCGCAAGAGCGAGCTCAAGTTATTTGGTGGTACGCGCAAAGAAATTCAGTGATTCAAGTACAACGCAATTATCGCCGCGTGTTCAAGGAGAACCCACAATCACGGAACACGATTAAGAAATGGGAACAGCGCTTTTTGGCAACGGGAAGTGTGAAGAAATTGCGTGGTGGCGGTAGTGAGCGCGCATAAGAGGAGCATGTAGCAGCAGTGAGACAGGTGTTTGTACAAGGTCCACGCAAGTCAATTCGACAAGCGACACGAGAACTGCAGATGCCGAAGTCCACTGTACGAAAGGTACTGCATCATTCTCTTCGGTTTTATGCCTACAAATTGCAGTTGCTTCATAAACTGAAAACAGATAACGGTGATACGAGGCAGGAATTTGTTATCAACATGTTACATCACATTGATGAACACCCAATATTTTAACCTCTCATAGCTTTCTCTGATGAGGCCACATTTCATTTATCAGGTAAAGTGAACACACACAGTGCACGTATTTGGGGATCACAAAACCCACACTGCATTGTGGAACACATTTGTGAAGACCCGAAATTAAATGTATGGTGCGGATTGATGAACAATTTGATCATCGGCCCCTTTTTCTTTGTAGAAAAAACAGTTACGGGAAGTATGTACCTCGACATGTTGGAACAATTTGTTGTGCCTTAGTTAATGCATTTGCAGCCGAACGTCATGTTTCAACAGGCTCCGCATTGGAACCTAATCGTACGGGAATTTCTCGACACCCAATATTCCGGTCGCTGGATTGCTCGTGGTGGACCGACAAGTTGGCCGCCTCGATCACCGGGTATTACCCCTCTAGACTTTTTCCTGTCGTGATATGTGAAGGGCAAAGTGTATACAGGCCGCAAAATTCGTGATCTTCAAGTGCTCTGCGGCCGCATACGAGATGCTGTCACTTCCGTTACGCAAGAGATACTACAGGAAACCTGGCAGGAACTTGAATGTTCTTCGTGCAACGAGAGGATCTCATGTAGAGCTGAACTGATTTTTTTAAATAAAACTTGGTGAGTTACTCTTCACCTTGCATGCATTATTTTTCCTTTTACCTTAAGCAGTATGAAATATACAGCAATATTTAATGTGTCAGGTTAATGGTGGACACCCTGTATTAATCGGAATTGAAATTGTTTCTAAAATATAATCATTAGTCGTTTAACTCATTTCAGAGTTGTACCCCATTGGATTCTTTTCTTTGACTGCCAATAAGGAAGTCAAATTGTCCACACGAGAAGCTCTCAACTCATTTCATTACCCTCTGTAAAATAATAATAAAAAAAAGGTGAACCAAGTGACGGGAAACAGCTATAGAGTATTCAGTAAACAGTCAGTCTGCTCTATCCCCCCTGCGCTGCCCTCCTCACCCCTACAAGCGAAGGGGAAATTTACAAATCGTTTACCTGAACACGGCGTTCAGCTTGGAGAAGTAGGAAGGGAGGGGATTGTGAGGTGAGGAGCTGAGCGAAGGGAACATGAATTTCAGCCGCCAGATTGTAGTGAACAGGGTATAGTGTGGAATACAAGCGTCGATTGCCGTAAAGAATGCTATTCTTCGGCAGTATCCAATTGCGTGAAGTCACTTGTTATAGTTCAAGTATCACCTGGCTTAACAGTTGCCACTGCGGGGCACGATTTTAAAGCATTGTTAAAAATTGCTACTTCGGTTTGTTGACTTGCTACCCACATATAAAAAAATACATTCCAGTTGTGCTTTATCCAAAACTTACGAGCGCCTTGCACACCATATTTTTTTCCAATTTGTGCTGCGTCTACAATGGCTGGAGTGTTATTTGTTTACGTATAAAGAAGCTCGTCTAAGCATCTTGAGTACCAATCGTCAAGATATTTTTCACATTTGTGGAAAGAATAGTTGCCCATCACCTATAAACGAGGTCTGGGGGCGGTAAATGTCGATGTGAAGAAATAGGGTTACCAAAGAAAGATTATTTCTAGATTTATGGATGCAGTTAGGGCATAAAAAGAAAAATATTCAAAGAAATTGATGAAAAAGACCCAGAAGAAGGCCATTGCAAAGATGGATACAGAATGGGAGATTAAAAGTGAAATAAAACAAACTGAGTTGGAAAAGTATCTAACAACAAAATATCTATAGTCAAAGCTGGAAACGACGATTGCTTACGTACCATATCAGAGTAACTGAAGTTACAAAATTATGTTACTATAGTAACTGTGTTTATTTAACAGTTAAACAAACTAAATTTGAGGGTTTCAGGAAACGATTGGAAACCTAGAACAGTACACGCAATGCAGTATTAGAAGATGAAATCAGGCTCCATTGAGGTAGACACTAAATTCCTTTATGAACCGATAAACTATTCCCTACAGAAATATATTGTATTCCTGTATGTCTAAATAAACTATCTGTAACGCTATGTCAATTTTAAATGATTTACGTATAGACACTGGTTTCTTGTAGTACCTTCATTCTTGTCTCATTTCATTATGATACAAAGTACAAAAATATTTTTGCTTTTGAGTTAGTTACTTAAACTAGATTATTATAACGAAGTGAGCTGAAATAAACCAGATTATTCACCGGATTGTAGATAATACCAGTTTTTATTAGTTTTGGTGACAGCTTGTACCAAAGTACGAGTGATTTTCAAATTAAAACTAACACTGACGTTGAACTTGATAGTGTAATCTCTTCAGTCACTGTATGGTTGCTTTTTCGGAAAACAAGCATCAAGCATATAATTGAGTCACTTCTCCTATTACTGATCAAACAGCACTTTTTCCCTCTTAGCTCCAACTTTTGTTTCAGGGCACACGTTACAAGCAGAGAAATGGAATGGTCTCGAAAAAGGATGGACGTAAAAAAAGAAGAAAAATAGATCACGCATGTTTTTCTCAATCACACGTAATTACTGCTTTACATACTCGATTTAGGAAGTACAGTATTTGTTCTTTAACTGCCTTTTCCCAAGCAAAGCGTAAATCACTATCGATTTCTCTTAGCTTACCATCTCAAAGTTCTAAACGCTTTTACAAAGTAAAACGAAGTGTGAAATGGAAACGTTTTTAGCTTAAAAACTGTTACTAGTCTAAGTTCTGTATGCAGTGCCTCGATACTTATTGCGTAAGTGTCAGAAAAAATTTAGGTCCATTTCCAGTTTACGATGGTTTGCATACGTTGTGGATATTTCTAACGGCTTAGTACGCTTCTTTCTAGCAGGTATCAAGTTGTTGACGAAGTTGCGGTATGTTACATTGATCTGTACGCGAAAGTGTGTGTGCCACATCCCGTATTAGATGATTTACTTCTGAATAGTAGCGTCTCGGTTAGACTAACTAGAGTTTGGTCTTATGTGAAAGTGCTCTTGTGTGTTTATTGTGAAGTGTTGTGAGTGAGAGAGGAAAGAAGGAAGAAAGTGAAACCCTCTATCTCAGGGATGAATCACTACCAACAGTGTCTTTTACCGTCACTCCAAACACACAACAACAACGTTACTGGGTAGATAGGGTCGGCCAACAGGAGTACCGAAATTTTCATTTATCACTCCCTCACGGATCCCCCTCCCTCCCCCCAAACCATCCACCAACACAATCCGTCCCCGCCGCGGAAAGTGGGTTCTTCCGAACTACCTGCCATTACAGCAGTGACGGTGAGGTGCAAGGCGCGTTTCGCCACCCATTAAGGGCGCCCACGGGGAGGCACGTGGAGTCAGCGCCCACCATGAACCAGGCCGAAGACCCTTCCAAAACCTGGCTGTATAGCTAAAAACCTCTCTGTGTAACCCACGCTCCAATCTGGTGATTAGGAAACATGTAGAGGAAAGGTGCCTATTATGCGATAGTTCCCTAAGATGAGACACCTCAACTGTGCTCATGGTAGGTGCTGAACTCTGGTGGAAAGTTTCTTAAACACATCTCTAGCCTTTCCGACGACGACACAGTGAGTGGGATGCCATTGTTGAGTCGGACATAGTACATAGAGGCTTTTATAAAATGTATAGCGTTTGGAGTTTTTGTGACATCGGTGTTAAGACATTATCTCTGCTTAAAGGTGAGTGGATATTACTGTACTCTTTTATTGATTTTATTTGTGACGCTGTTACCTATAATTATTGACAGTTAGGTTCATTTTCCATCGAACGTTGTCAGCATGTGCGTGATTCTTTGTGTAAGATGGCGAGATTCCTAATATGCGATAGTAAGGGGATCCAAATATGCGACAGTGTCGCATATTACGATACCTATCGCATATTGGGGGAACTCGTTCTCTGTTGTATACGTAATTTATACAAAACTATCATAAGATAACAAAATTTTATCATTTATTGTAGTAAAATATTGTAAATTTAATTTATTTTGATTAAATTACCATAAATAGGGATTACTTTGACTAGTCTTATGATCAGAAATTGGAATGTTTTCTGGACCTTTCTATTAGGGCAATATTTTATGGGGCCTTTGAAAACCTACTATGCCCAAGAGATAGAAACACGGTTGGCAAGTAACCCAGGTCGTGTTATCACCCCATTATTAATAGCCAGGTTATTTGGGACAGCTTACAACCGAGCAGCAACAATGGAAGCATCTGTGAATGCCTTCAGAAAAACAGGTCTCATCCCATTCAACAGAAACATCTTCAGGGAGCATGAATTTTCAATTCATCGTCATGCTGTCGCTCCTCAAGAAATAGATGCCGTAAATGAAAATGAAACTAGTGATGGTGGTATTGGTCAAGCTGTCAGCCCTACAGACATCAGACCTCTCCCACGGATTGCGAAGCCACTTGGAGAAAGTCTAACATCGCGTTCGTGCTCTGCTGCGTTACTAACTTCATCTCCTTACGTGAAGCGATTGCAAGATTCTAAACAGAAGAAATCAGCGGCTGAAGCTAAGAAAGCAGCCAAAAAGTTATTTGGAGAAAATAGTGGAAAATCTTCAAAGCGTAGACCTAAAGCAGAAGAATCGTCTAGTGACTCGGCATCCGATGTCCATCTTTATGAAAGTGGTGAATTAGACAGCAGTGATGACGATGACGCAGAGTGTCTGTTCTGTACAGGGCGTTTTTCTGACGAAAAACACGGGGAAAAATGGGCACAGTGCACGAAATGTTGTCGCTGGGCTCATGAAGATTGCGGTGTCACAGAGGAAAATTTTGTTTGCCCGCAATGTCTTAAAAATAAACATAAGTAGTGTTAAATGAGTGAGGGATATCAGAAATCAATGAATATGTAAATATTGTTTGTACACATGTCATTATATGGTAATAAAAATATCAAAGGAAAATATTGTTACTGTCTCATATTAGGAAACCTTTACTTCATTTCAAAAAAAAGTCTTGTTTGTGAAGATTTAATAATTACTTTGAAAGATTGTTTAATATTGCAAATATGACAAATGTATGGTAAAATTAAATAATGCAAGATATTATTACCATAATAAAAAATATAATTGCATTTACTTTTAGGTCCTTAAAATGGATTTAAAAAAATGTGTCTCATATTAGGCACCTTTCCTGTATGTTCCAACACTTCTTCTAGCCCGCCGGCCAAGTACCAATGAAATAAGTTTTCCTCTTCTACCAGAGCTCGAACCAGCTTACTCTCTGTCAAGCACCATGCACCATCATAGTGCTGCATGAGACAACGGCACGAGTATCAGAAGTTACAAGCGGGAATACATGATTTGTTGCAGCACTTCTTATGTTCTTCTGTGTGACAAGAGTATTTTAGCATCTGCGTTTTTGTAAGCGAAGGAAAGAGCGGTCTGGTCTCTCATTGGCTATAATAATAATAATTACGTGTGGTTGGAATGTCCTGGTGACACGGTTTCTATTGGCTGCACATTCCGCCCCTGTCGAAGCCGCCTTTCCTAACCCGACAAACCTACTGGGTGCAGGGGACCTACAGTTTAACGTGGAATCCGAACCACGGAATGGTTCTGACGTACTTCACAGTAGGCTGTGTTAGAGGTGAAAGGCCGGGTTAAGAGCCTATGAAAATCCCTACCGAGACAGGGATTCGAGCCGGGGACCTTTCGATCCCCAGTCAGACGCCTTAACCACTGAACCACCAGAACGCTGGCTCATTGGCTAAGGCCATCCGCACAGCTAGCAGTGTACGCCAGAAAGCTCCGGTGTCTCGGATTCCACGTTAAACTGTAGGTCCCACATCAACGGTAGGATTACCGGGTTAGGTTAAGACGGCTACGGGAATGCGCAGCCAATAAAAACCCTCTCACTAGGTTGTTACGACCACACGAGGATAGAGTGTATAAATCGTCACAACATTGTGATTTTATTGGTACCCATTCTGTAATACGTTAATTTCCTCATCAATATAAACAATTCACCTGTTGACACGGTTGATTCCGTGAAGTATCTGGGGGTGATAGTACAAAGCAACATGAAATGGGACATGCACATAACTTCCGTCGTAGGCAAGGCAAATTCTAAATTACGATTCATAGGTCGTATTTTGAGGAATTGTAATGCTCAAACAAAGGAGATAGCGTATAAAACACTGGTGCGTCCGCATCTGGATTACTGTTGTGGGGTTTGGGATCCGTATCGCAAGGTTCTGATTGACTCAGTTGAGAGGGTGCAGAGGAGAGCCGCTAGGTTCGTGACTTGTTGTAACAGCCCTTATGAAAGCGTCACAGAATTGATACATAGATGGGGCTGGGATAGTTTGGAAGACAGGCGACGTAGCTTGCGTTGGAATTTATTGGAGAATACGCGAAAAAACTTAAATTTCGAGTGCAATGAAATACTTCTTCCGCCAACCTATTTAGGTCGCAATGACCGGAGGGATAAGATTAGAGAAATAAGATGCCGTACTGATACTTATATGTATTCCTTCTTTCCTCGCACTATTCGGGATTGGAATGGGCGGGTTTAGGATTGGTGCTTAGCACCCTCTGCCACCCACAATGTTTGTGATTTGCAGAGTATGGATGTAGATGTAGAATATTGTAGAACATGTTGGAGACCATTGACTAAGTTATATACTTAAGAAATTGACCCTACATTGTAAGAATATTGGGTCGAGGAAATGACAGATGTGTTATAATGTGAAAATTTGTTATCAGTTGGCTGAATATGTTCGTTCCATTAACATTTAACAATATCATGCCACTGATTTGCGATATTTGATTGAAAACATATTTTACTTATCTTGCAAATTCTGAAAATGTACCCCTCTCCGATTGGTGTAGGCGAGAAATGCAATCATGTGGGTGCCGATTGCGAGCTGGAAGATGGGGTTGGCGCTTCCGTGTGGCACTGTCGAACTCATTTGCAAGTAATCGATGTGTCCATTAGCTCTCCGTGCCAACAGCCAGAGCCAATACGGCCTGCAGCGTGCTCAACTGGTGACTTGGTTAGGCTGATCAAAGCAGCACCTTAGATACAGCTACGAGGCAGCCATGCTGTTCATCGTGTTCCGCTTACCATTTGGCAGCTGTAGACTACATACGTGAAGAAAACAGTAATTTGAGAGGTTAACTTTAAGCAAGGAAATGTAAAAAGCGCCTTTACAAGAAAATTCCGTTAGTAGGATGAATAACTAATGTGCTTTTTGATTTTTTCCATCTATTACTAATATCCTGGACATTGCAGCATGAAATATGAATAAACACTTGAAAGCTAAATTCCGATGATAATTACTTTTTGTTGGGTATTATTCAGAGCATTTTAATATTTTCAACGTATTCATCATTGGCTCTAAGGCTGCGTTTACTCGATGCGAGTTGATTGAAACGACAGTTGGCTTGACCGTCGGTGGTGGGGGTAAGAGAGTGGACTAGCATGCTAGTAATAATTAGAAAACAGTGCACTGTCCACTGTGAGGACAGTTCTCTACTCCTACATTGTGACCTTGTTGAAATAGTATGTCCATATTACAGAAAGGAATTAGCATTATAATGTTGAATGATATGAAGAATAATAAAATAAAACGTAGAAAAACGTTAAAAGAGCGGATATTAAAAGGAAATGCTTTAAATGCCTCTGCGCCTTTTTAAAAAAATAAAGTTTCAAGTGAAAATATATAGTTGCATCATTTAAGACTAACTGCATCTCAATTTGAAGAGCTATTGTGAAATATTTTTTCCGATACATAAAAGATGACACCGTTATGAAGCAATTTTTTGATACCAGAGTCTCTAAAATCCTTGTTCTTACCATTTTGATTCTTAAAATTCCAAGGAATTTCTTCACTTTCATGCAGTTCTAAAGATTTTATTCCTCTGGTTGACTCCGCTTACGCTACTTATTAGTTGTCGCGATCTTGATTGTTGAACTCGCACGCCAAAATTTTTTTGTTTTTTGTTTATTGGCTTTAGGATTTGATATACCATACAGCCAGCTTAATATACATAAACACTCCTTTTGACGCCAAAAGTTGGTCGTGAACCGAGTCCACTATCCCCAGTCAACTGTCTGTCTTGTACCTGTTTACACTTTACACGAGGAGAGTGGACTATCCAGTGCTGCGCGCGCAGCAAGACAGTACACTAGTTCCAGTCAACTCGTATCGTGTAAACAGAGCTGCAGAGTAGAGCTTAGAAAAATGGTAACTTAAAATATGTATTGAAAGAGAATCCTTAAATATATATGGCTGTTGTTTATAATTTTGGCTGCGAGAAGAACCAATTTCTTACAACTGTTGTACATGCACCTTGACGTTACTGAAAGGAACACCAAGCAGGGAGAAAAGTGTGGAACTGACTTGATCAAGCCGAAAGCGTTCCACCCGCTGGGTCTGAATAACCATGGCACATACAGAAATTGCTGAACAGTCTTCGAGTTGGCGTTGGCCGCTGCAGAGACACTCCGCTTCGTGGGGACAACTGGGAGAGCAACCACATACCGTGGAGATATCCAAACAGTGGTACATTTGTTGTCATGTCCACAACTTGGAATTAACGTATCCCAATATTACCTTCAATTAGCTAACAACGAAGCCATCGCATTGGCAGAAAAAATACTTTGCATTTGATGACGCAAGAAGAAGACAGCTTGTAGTATATCTTTCTTTGGATTTGGTGTTTGCTCTTCGTCGATGTCGAGGTCATTAGAGGCGGAGAGGATTGGGGTCAAAGAAAGTGAAGGATTCGACCATAGCCTGTTCATTCCGGCAATCATCTGGAGTGATTTAAGGAAATCATGGAAAATCGAAGTTTGGATGACCGGATGGGGAATTAAACACGCGTCCTCCAGAATGCTGGATTCGAGAGTTATCATTCATCCACCGACTTGCTGCGTTAAGCGGCCTGGTAACTCAATGGTTAAGACACTTATTTCTACAGGTCAGCATCCTTGGTTTAAATCCCTGTAGGCCGATGAATTTTTAGGGCTATACTTTGTCAAATGATACGCACCAGGACGCTCCGTGGTCCGAGTTTCACGTTAAACATTACTTCCAGCCACGACAGAGGCGGAACGAGCGACGAGTTGAAACTCTGTCACTAGGTCGTTAGGCCATACGAATTTTCTATTTAGCAGATGATCCTTCGACGGTTCAGCTGAATAATATTTTAACAAGTCACATACATATCTGTCTTTCATAATAAGATTTAACTTTCATTCATCAGATCCTCTCGTACGAGATGCTATTTCGGATTTACGTGACTGTTAAAGAAATAGGGGCACTTATGATTAGCCGTGAGGCCTCAATGTAAAAAACTTCTCATATTAGTGTCTGGATTTAAATATATCAATAATTACCAAAAAATAACTAGATCAACACTGATTAACAGTTGATTCTATCAGCAAAATTACCTTAATCTTTGCACCCATTTACACAGAGGTTAGTGAAAGGGGGGAATATGCCACGAAAAAAATCTCAGATTCGTTTTAAGGTATTTGACGCACCATTTATTCCACGAAAACCTAGAAGAAAAAAATATTTAAACACAACGAATTGTCTTGTGTCATTTAATTCATGTAGGCTCTGAAAACGATTTATCAAAATCTTTACATGGAAACAATCATTCATCTGCCATAATTCTTTGTTGCCTATTAAGGGCGCCAGATTGTCAACGAATTTCACAGTTATATACAAATGCTCATTTTGTTTTTTGTTTTTTTTTGTTTGTTTGTTTGTTTGTTTGTTTGTTTGTTAAACTGCCGTTTCAAGCAGTCAGAATCCGTAAAAGATTTTCCACTTCACAAGAAAATGATCGTTCAAAAGTAAATAATAAAGTGTGAGTTATGAAACTTTTCTTCCCACAATATTTTTTTCTGTTAACATCAATCATTAAAGTAAAGAAACTCGGAGACACAAAATAAGAGGAGAGATTTATATAAGCTGAGCCCCAGGGTATTTACGCATTAGTCAGAGTTTAAAAGATTCAGAGCATTTGTTTGTCCACTATAAAAACTCATATCAGAATATTATAAAGATGTTGGAATCTCATCCAAAATTCATAAAGATTGGAAGCATCAAAGCAAATCTGAAAAGGTTTTCAGTTTGATAAAAAGAGTGCAAAAGGCAGAAGGCGCAAACGCTTTTTTATAAAAAAAATTTCAATCACTAAACGAATGTGTTATAGGATGTTCAATTACTTTGGATGTAACGTCCTGTTTAACACTAATTCGTTTTACATATATGGATAAATAAATATTGAGGATCCTGCGATTATTATAAACGCAACAATAAGAATTTCACTGCTTCCCGTTTTTGCCTCCCACTCTTTTTTTTAGAAAAAAAGAATATCAAATTAAGTAAGCAATCTGGATTTCTCTTACTTCTTGTAATAACTGTAACATAATATATTCGGTCTGGAAGTAAGTCTATGGATAGAACTTCCACCAATTAAGGATTCAGTACAGAGTAGGTATTTGAAAGGAGTAAGGGATAAAGAAATGGTGTAAGTTTGTTATATTCAATTTAAAACACTCTGTCAATCTTTGTGTTCACTACATTTCATCGACCTATAACTTCAGGTCTAATAGATTTCTTCTTATTTCTCAAATGAAAATCTGCAAATATCAAAATAGCTGAGGAAGAAAGATTAAATGTTAAATAAGAAAAATGAGATAAAATATAATCACTAAAATTGTGGAGGTAGTAAAATGTCTCAGTTCTCCGTATCTGATAACGTAAAGTATTGCAACCGTGTTTGAAAAAGGAGTTTAGTAGAAATGATGTATCAGAAATGTTAGAGATATTTCAAACAACATATGCAATGCTGTGGCCTTTTAATAGTATTTGAAAATATTTTGAAGGTAGTAAAGAATGCTTAACTTATTTTTACTTATTTTGTGATTATCTTGTTAAAATAAACTTTTAGTTAGTATATTTATAAGTTCTGAGCTTCAATGCAGGTCGAGCAATTAGTATTTCCATTTCATATGAACGCCAAAATCCAGCCAAATGCCTTGAACGTTATATTTTCGTGCCTCTAGCAAAGTCCCATTGTTATGTTTGTAATTAAAACCGCATGAAGTACTTTGTTTGTGATATTTATTTTAAATCGTTCGGTTTCTTTGATTTTAAGCGTTAGAGACTTTATCTACTCTCTTATGTGACATATGATTATTTGATTCCTCAGACTTCCGCTGCCATCTTTGTTCATGATTAATTGATTTTCGGGCTATGCCGCGTGATTTATTTCATTACCTGAGCTTTCGGCTGGTATCCTTCTCAGAGATACTGTTTATGTTGACATAGCAACGAGCGCCAAGCATCGCAGAGTAAAAGGCCGCTATCTTCGTTGATGTTGTTGGTATTTTTAACCGACTTCAAAAAAAGGAGGAGGTTCTCAATTCGTCTGTATTTTTTTTTTTTTTGTATGTATGTTCAGCGATATCTTCGCCAATTTTGAATCGATTTAAATGAATTTTTTTAGTGGATAGGGTGTACTTCCAAAGTGGTCCCATATAATTCTCATTGAGAAACCACCCCTTCTACCCCCTTCAACCCCTTAATCTATACTATTATAAATCTGTAAGCAAGCTGCGTTTGTAGTGAGGCTTGATCTCTAATAACGCAAAAACTACCGCATCAATTTGCATGGTGTTTCCAAATTTTTAAAGCTAATATTGCTGATCAACATCTGCAGAAGTAGCTAACGACTAATATGTACCATGGGAAGAAGCAAGTCAGTAAAAAACTTCAGAAATGTGAAACTGTAGACCACAGGTAATTATACACATTCAGACTGTCACTCCTTTCATAAAGAGACCTGACAAAATTTAGGATTTCCCTTTTTTTTTTTTTTTTTTTTTTTTTTTTTACTTCTGCGATTCATTTTTCTGGACCGCAGTACTTCAAAATAAAAAGAATACGCGAATCAAGTATAATCAGCATTTACTTGAATCGTAACAGGTCTGTTGAATTACTAATATTGAAGACATGTATTGTCTCTGGTAGACTGTTACACAGTTTGTCTCTGGAACAAAATTGCTACGTGAACGCTGTACAATACAGCCACAATAAGCCAATACTTAATACGAAATTCAGTTTTTTCTCGAAGAGCGATGTCTGAAAAACAGTTATTATAAATATCAGCAAGTAATAAAACATACTTCTTTCATAATGACTTGTGCGGAATTGCACATATTTGGAAGTACTTTATTCGATTAATATGTCTCGTGGCTATAACGTGCAAATATAACTAGGCATCCGAAAATTCAGGTACATGCGACTCAAATAATTACATAGAAAATACGGATTTATTGAAAGAAACTCAAATTAAAAAATTTTCATATCCTAATGCTACACCGCGTAAATTATAAAGCTAAAAGCATCGTCCCTTTGGCCTATAACAAAGCATATCAGCTGTCATCACTGTCCAGGTTGCATTTCAATCGATTTACAACTTGCGATAATTTTGCCACTCAGAAATAATTGCTTGAGTTACATGCACATTAGTACATATACTGTACCGTGATCCATTTTAACATTTTTGAATTAATTATATCTGACTAAAATAATGACAATAATGATACGACGATTTGAAACCAAGATTAACTCCAATTCACGTAAATTTCTATTTTAAAGCAGGAATAATTGATGGTGTATCAACATAAAATAAAAACCAATATCCAAACAGCAAAAAATAAATAAATCAGAAAAAATTGAGATGCTGTGATTATTGGTAACGAATTTTTATTTCAAATATAACTAGGCATCCTAAAATTCTATTCTACACCGCGTAAATTTTAAAACTAAACCCGTTATGCCTGATGCTAAACAAAACGATCAATTATCATCTGGTCCAGGCTGTTGTTGCGCCAGGTACTTACATGCGACTGAAATAATTACATAGAAAATACGGCTATATTGAAAGAAACTTAAATTAAAAATGTTTCATATCCTAATGCTACACCGCGTAGATTATAAAGCTGCAGGCATCGTCTCTTAGGCCTATAACAAAGCATCATATAGGCTGTCAGGTTGCATTTCAAGCGATTCACAACTGGCAATAATGTTGCCACTCAGAAATAATTGTTTCAGTTACATGCACGTTACTACATAAACTGTACCATGATCACATCTCGACATTTTTGGATTAATTATATCTGACTGAAATAATGACAGTAATGATACGACGATTTGAAATCAAGAGTAGCTCCAATTCACGTAAATTTCTATTTTAAAGCAGGAATAATTGATGGTGTATCAACATAAAATAAAACCAATATCCAAACAACAAAAAATAAAAAAATAAATAAATCAGAAAAATTGAGATGCTGTGATTATTGGTAACGAATTTTTATATTTCAGCACACTTCCAAGAGGACTAAATCATTGCACAAAAACATCATTGAGGCCGTTATTTTAACAGGATGTGGACGAGGAGAAGAAGTATTCCTTCCACGAATACCATTGGTTCCTTCAAACTTCCCGTTCAAATTTAAGCGCCTACAATTTCCCGTAACGTTATGTTTTGCCATGACAATTAACAAGTCTCAGGGACAGACACTAGGAACCGTAGGCATTGATCTTCGGACACCATGTTTCTCGCACGGCCAGCTATACGTTGCTTGCTCCAGGGTGAGTGGCAGATCACGCCTGTACATATGTACAATGAACAATCAGACCAGAAACGTGGTCTACACAGAGGCATTACAATGAGTGACCTACGAAGTATGCTGAAGATAGTATATTATTTCTCTTAAGCATTGCTTTATTTACTTATAACGCAAAAATAAAAGTCTTTCTAAACAATAAATGTTTATACTTCGCACAATAATTACAACCACGAATTACTACTGTTAATTTTTCAGGAACCTTTTCTACTATTGAATCAATTGCATCACGTTAAAATATGAATAAAACAACTCTCTGACATCAGTATGAAAACCGAACCTAACGTATTAACCGAAACAAACGAAACTATTCAGAATACATTAACAGTTCATGCCTTTCCACGTTAATGTCTGATAAGAGAATAACATCGGTAAATAATTTCTACACCTGCCAAGGCACGCGCGCGTGAAGCAGCGGGCAAATGCTAGTTTTTATATAAATCCACATTTTTTGTTCGATCTCGGTGAAACTTTGCACATATATAGTCAAAAATAAAGAGAAAAATACTGTCAACTTTTGGTTTAAAAAAAAACCGAACCCCTCTCCCCCTATCCACCCCCTTAATTATGGCCAATTTTCTTTATTAAAAGCTACAGTCGACACCATTTAACTGATCTCCATTAAAGTTGGCAATTACATGTAATTTTTCATGGAGAAGGTTTCTGACCAAAAAAATAAAAAACCACCCTTCTCCCCTTTACACCCCTTAATTTTATAGAAAACTACATTTCTTATCTGATTTTATTGAACTTTGCCCATGTATACTTTAAAACAAAAAGAAAAATCCCGTCTTCATTTGGTCTACTACAGCCCTTTAATTATTGGCAATGTTCTTCATAAAAAGCTACACTCGACACCGTTTGACCGATTATCATCAAAGTTGCAATATACATGTAATTTTTCATGGAGAATCTGACCAAAAAATAAATAAATAAAAAACCACCCCTCTCCCTTTTACCCCCCGTAATTTTTATACAAACCCACATTTTTTATCCGATTAAGATGAAACTTTGGACAGGTATAGTCAAAAATAAAGAGAAAAATACTGTCAACTTTTTGTTTGAAAAAAACTGAAGCCCTCTCCCCCTATCCACCCCCTAAATGTTTACCAATGTTCTTTATACAAAACTACAGTCGACACCATTTAACTGGTCTCCATTAAGGTTGGCATATACATGTATTTTTTTTATGGAGAAGGGTTCTGACAAGAAAAAAATTAAATAAAAAAATAAACCACACCATTTCTCTTTTTACACCCCTTAATTTTATAGAAATCTACATTTCTTATCTGATTTTTACTGAACTTTGTCCATGTATACTTTAAAACAAAGAGAAAAATCCTGTAAACATTTGGTTTGCTAATGCTCAACCCCTTTCCCTCCTTCAACCCCATTAACTTTTGTCAATGTTCTTTATAAAAAGCTACAGTCGCGATCGTTTGACCGATTACCATGAAAGTTGGTGCTTATATGTATTTTTTCACGAAGAAGGTGTCTGACCAAAAGATCTAAAAACCACCCCCTCTCCCCATTAAACCGCTTAATTTTTATACACAACCACAGTTTTTATCCGGTTTAGACAGAACTTAGCAAATTTTTACTATAAAACACAGAGAAAAATAATGCCAACTCTTAGATTACAAAAACTGAACCCCTCTACCCGTTTCCACCCCCATGATTTTTGTCAATTTCTGTTTAGAAAGCTACAGTCGACACCATCTGACCGATCTTTATGAAAGTTGGCACATATATATGTAATTTTTTATGGATAAGATTTCTGACCAAAAAATCAAAAAATCTATCCTAGCTCCCCTTACCTTAATATTTGTACAAAACCCACATTTTAATTCGATTCGGTGGAACTTCTCTTGCGTATACTTTAAAAAAAATAGAAAAAGAAAAATACTGTCCACATTACTTTCACAAAAATGCAAAGCCTATCCTCCTTTCTACCCCTTTGATTACTGTCAATGTTCTTTATACAAAGCTACCGTTTCTTTCTGATTTCGAAGGAAGTATGCACATGTATACTGCAAAACAAACAGAAAAATACTGTCTACATTTAGTTTCGAGAGTCCAAACTCCGCTCCTTCCTTTCCATTCTTTAATTTACAGTTTCTATCCGATTCTGAAGGAAATTTGCACACATATACTTTAAAACATACAGAACAATTGTGTTTAAATTAGGTTGCAGATGCCCAACTCCTCTTTCCTTCTACCCCCACCCCTCCTAATTTCCCATGTTCTTTATAGATACCCACAGTTTTATCGATTTCCATGGAACACTGCACATGTATACTTAATAACAAAGAGAAACATAGTGCCTACATTCTGTTTACAAAACCCTACCACTCACTCCCTTACCCCATTTAATTTTTGAAAATGTTTTTTACACAAAGCTACAGTTTTAATCTGGTTTCGATGGAAATTTGCACGTGTATACTTTAAAACAAAGATAAAAATACTACCCACTCTAGCTTTACAAAACCCAAACTACTCTTCGTCCCTACACACCTACATTGTTTTTTATACATACCTACAGTTTTATCTGATATCAATAGAAATTTACACATGTATACTTTAAATCAATCAGAAAAGGCAGTCTATATTTGGTATACAAAAGCTCAATCCCTCTTCCCCTTTACCCTCACCCCTTTTAATTTCCAATTTTCTTTACAAAAATCCACAGTTTTGAATCCCGTCAAAATCAATTAAGCTACTTTTAAGTCATGGCATAATATTTATAAAATAAATGTGTCATAATGTCTCAACATGTACTTCAGATTTCAACTTGGATCCCAAGCTTTCACGTTGTGAAAAACAATTAAAAATCTATATTTTCAGATATATTCCAGAGACAGATTTATGTATGTGGTATCTATTAATGCCCAGATGTTACATGTTTCGGTTATCGACCAGCAGCTTGTACAGATGTTATGATAAGATCGAAACATAGCCTGGACCAAAATGTAAACTGACATTCCTTAACAAAACACCCAATTCACCCCGTTCTGGTAGTTGTTGTGGTATATAAAGACAGAATTCTTCTTTGAAAGCAAGCACTTTAATCTTTGAGATACCAGGAAGTTCGCAAAATGGGAACTTCTGCGGCATTTAAAATACAAAACAAACTATAATACCACTAAAAATTTAAAAATAAAATAATTGTTTAAATAAACATAAAAACCGCCTTCAAAAAAAAGCACTAAAAATTTTAAAATAACTTTATACCTTGCTTAGGAAAAAGAAAATCTAAATGGACAATATTTTACATTACTGTCATTTAAATTTTTACTTTAATTAGTTATTTTTGGAGTCGGTGCCAGCGAAAGTAAGAAAAACAAAAAGATAAAAACAATAAGGAATAACAATAATACATAAAAAATCATGTTACTGCTTACCTACAATTAATGCTAGAAACATGTTTCAACAAAACTGAAACATACTGATGATACGCCGATATTATACTAACTGTAAATCGTTTACTGCATGATGCAACCTACCAACTAACACTGTAGCACCAGAGATATGCCTGGATGACCAATAAGGCCGAGCCACAGATTAAAATACTGTTAATTTGTTTCCCTAAGCTGTCTCCCACAATAACACTATTTGCCTCACGACATGCTGTAAAATATTCGGAATTTTTGTTCGTACTCCCTGTTTCGCCTCTAACACCAAAAGACGTTCAGTAATTCGATCTTCGCGATGTGACAGCTGGCACCGACTCCAAAAATAACTAATTAAAGTAAAAATTTAAATGACAGTAATGTAAAATATTGTCCATTTAGATTTTCTTTTTCCTAAGCAAGGTATAAAGTTATTTTAAATTTTTTAGTGCTTTTTTTTGAAGGCGGTTTTTATGTTTATTTAAACAATTATTTTATTTTTTAAATATCTGCTGCCTCTTTCACCCGTCGGTGCCACCAATGGTCTTCTCTCCACAGTAGCCTCGTTTTTTGAAATTTTATTTCATGCCCGGTATTAATAGCGTGGCGCACTACGGCGGATTTGTCGCTGTTGTTATAGTATTTGTAGTGGCGGATATGTTCTTTAAGTCTCTTTGGAATTCGTCTGCCGCGCGCTTTAGTGCGTGTCGAGTGCTAATAATTTGTGTTTTGTAGTTAAAAAGTTAAATTTTGTCTCGTAAGGTAGTTAATTCGTTGAATAATATCATTTTCTAGTAGTGTGAGTGTTAGTGGAACGTTTTATTCAGTATAAATCCGTCAATTGTAAATTCAGTGTTTCGTGCTTTGTTTACATCCGGTATAAACGTTTAGTATTAATATTATTGTTATAGCGTAGCAGCAGTTCATTGTAAGTAAGATTTAATAGCATTAGTTTTGTTTCAAAGTAGATTGCCAAGTTCTCAAGTGATAGTGTACCGTTTTATTTAATACATAATCAGTACAGTGTAAACGCATTTTTTTTTTTTTACTTGTTTACATTTGAGGTTAGTTGTGATTCAGAGTTCTAGGGTATCAAATTTCATAGTAATTGTTTAAAAAGTTCTTTTGTTTGCATTTGTGCAGTTTTATTGTAAATCTTGCAGTTGTCAGGTGTTGTAATTCACTTTTTAGGAAAAGTTTCGAGTGATATACATAGGTTTTTAACATTTTTTTGTAAAAGGCTACTTTTGCATTTCTTTGGCATTTGACACACAAGTAGTTTATTAAAAAGTAAAAGTTTTTAAAGTTCCTTTGCTTGTAAATTCTTAAGTTGTTTTGGAAGTATCACAATGGATACAAAGTGTGGAAACTGCCGAAGGATAGTAAAAGAAGGAGTGACATGCCGGGACTGCGGGCGCTGGTTTCACTGGGGGTGCAGCGATGTATCTAACAGTGACTCTTGTGTCAGTATTTCCTGGAACTGTCACTCCTGCAGAATTAGTGATCAGGAGCAGCGGATTCTGAAACTCCAGTCAGATTTGGCATCTGCAGAGAGGGATTTAAAGGCCCTGAAGGCAGAAAACTCTGTTCTTAGGCATAGGCGGAACAGTGAATGGAAGGAAGTCAGCTCTGGCAGGAGAGGTAGGAAACGCTGTCTGTCTGATGGTTTCCAGCTGGAGACATCCAATGTGTTTCGGCCATTGGAGGATCTAGATGGTGACTCTGAAGACCGTCAGGTTGGACTGAACGATCTGGGTTCTTGCAAAGTAAAAGGGAAAAGTTTTCAGGGTGTATCTAAAAGTAAACGCAGGAAGGTACTGTTACTTGGGAGCAGTCATGGGAGGGGAATCAGTGAGATGGTTCAGTCTGACTTGGGGCCAGATTATGAAGTCTGCAGTATTTTCAAACCAAATGCAGATCTTGGAAGTGTGGTAGCAAATGTGAAAGACCTAGTTAAAGATTTTTCAGATGAGGATTGTGTTGTAATTGTTGGGGGACCAGGAAATAGCCTTGATAAAGACCTCAATTATTCAATTGAGGGAGACATTGCCCACATTTCCAAGAACACACGTCAGACAAGTGTGAGATTTGTTGGTTTGCTTGAGCGTTACGATAAACCCTGGATGTGGCATAACATCAGGCGTACAAATGCATCCTTGGAAAGCGTTCTCTGGCAGCCGGCTAATTCACACATTGGTTTGATTGATGTGGCCTGCATTGGTAGGGACAGTTATACTCGCCATGGACTCCATCTGAATGTCAGAGGTAAGAGGAAGCTTTCGCTTCTTATTGCTGATGAGGTCAGAGGATGCCAGGTGAGGGAAAGAGGTAGTCGCGGCCTTTTTTAGGGTAAATAAAATAGATTTGTTAAGATGTCTTAAGGAAATTAATGTCTCTGATGATCATAATTTGTTGAAATTAAAAATTCCAACTGATATACCAGTATGTAATAATAAAATAAACATTTCAAAGTCATTGCGTCAAAGTGTTCAGACCAGTATTTTCCACCAAAATATAAGAGGAATATTTAGTAAAACTGATGACATTACCTTAAGCCTAGAAGAGATTCAAAATTCCAGAAATTTTAATGTAGACGTTTTGTGTATATCTGAGCATCATTTGTCTGATACAGGAATATCTCAGCTGTCCATCCCAAATTATAAATTAAGCTCTCATTTCTGCAGATGTAAAATGGAGAAAGGGGGAGTTGCCATTTTTGTTAAAAATAATATTGAATGCAGTAGTGTAGTTGTAAGTAAGTATTGTATAGAACAACACTTTGAATGTTGTGTTACTAAACTAGAATATGATAAGGAAGAGCTGATAGTGATAGCAATTTACAGGGCCCCCTCAGGTAATTTCAGACTGTTTTTATCTCATTTAGAGTCTTTGCTACTAAGTTTTACAAATAGCAAACAAATAGTATTATGTGGAGATTTCAATGTTGACTTTCTAAATCACAGCAATGATAGATTAGATATGGAAGCCTTGATGTTGTCTTTTAACTTAACAGCACTTGTAAATTTTCCTACGAGAATACAAAATAATAGCAGGACTGCAATTGATAATTTTTTTATGGATATTTCTCAGTGCAGTAATTACAGCATACATCCAGTAATAAATGGTATCTCAGATCATGATGCCCAGCTATTATGTATCGAGTCCAGGAACACTGTTAAACAGATAAAGAAAAGCTGGGTTTATAGAAGAAATATTAGTGAAAATAATATAAAACACTTCATAGATACCTTAAACAATGAAAACTGGTTAGAAGTATATAATGCGCAGGGTGTTAATGCGAAATTTGATTCCTTTCTGAATATATTTCTAACACTTTTTGAAGGTAGTTTCAAAAAAAGGAAAATTCTCAACACTCCAAACAATGAACTGGGCATGGGATGGATAACAAAGGGTATTAGAATCTCTAGTAAAACAAAGAGGGACCTTTATTTAAAAATGAGAGAATCAGATAACTATGCGCTGAAAGTTCACTATAAACTTTATTCTAAAATACTAAGAAATGTAATAAGGAAGGCCAAGAACAAGTACATATCGGCGAAAATAGAAAATTCAGACAATAAAATGAGAACAATATGGAATATAATAAAGACTGAAACAGGAAAAACTGTAAATCACTCTAAAGACATAAAAATAGAACAAAATGGACATGTGTATAGCGAAGTAGGGGAGGTTTGTGAAATATTTAACAAACATTTTACGTCAGTAGTAGATACATTAGGCATAGAAAAGCAATCCCCACATAGTGCTCTAAGGCTTCTTGAGACTGCTTTCCCAAATAGCTTTGTGGAGATGAAATTGCCACCAGTAACAGTCTCAGAAATAAATAAACTCATTAAACAATTAAAACATAAAAATTCTTCCAGCTATGACAATATTTCAAGTAAATTACTGAAAAGATGTTCAGACTGTATCAGTCATGTACTTGCTCACATTTGTAATGAATCCTTAATACAAGGTGTTTTTCCCGATAGACTAAAATATGCTGTTGTAAAACCATTATTTAAAAAAGGAGACGTAACATGTGTAGACAACTATCGTCCCATTTCATTACTTTCAACATTCTCAAAGGTTTTTGAAAAAGTCATGTATAGTAGAGTAATAAAACATGTTACACACTATAATATCCTAACTAATTCACAATTTGGGTTCAAAAAAGGATCATCCATAGAAATGGCTATATATTCATTTTTAAATAACACATTTGAGGAACTGAATAATAAAATGAATCCTGTAGGAATATTTTGTGATCTTGCAAAAGCATTTGACTGTGTAAATCATGAATTACTTTTGAAAAAAATGGAATACTATGGTATTTTTGGGACCGCAGGTAAATGGTTTAAATCATACATTGAAAGCCGAATGCAAAAAGTTTCAATTTTTGATTCTAAAATAAGTAAAGATGCTTCATCAGACTGGGAGAAAATAAAACATGGAATTCCACAAGGCTCTGTCTTAGGTCCCCTCCTCTTTCTGTTATACATCAATGACCTTCCTGGAAATTTATCCGACAAAGTTAAAAGTGTTTTATTTGCAGATGACACTAACCTGACTGTGCGTAAAACACCAAACAGTACTATAGAATTTAATGTAAATGAAGTACTTAGAGTAGTAGCAAATTGGTTTAAGGCAAATTCATTAAAATTAAATTTTGAAAAAACACATTATATTAGGTTTAAAACAAAAAACTATGCACAGCCAGATATATGTATAAACTATAAAAACAACACAATCTTAGAAACAGAGAGTATAAAATTTCTTGGTATTAAAATAGATCAGAAACTCTGTTGGCATGATCATATCACTACACTACTGGCAAAGTTAAGTAGTGCCACCTTCGCAATACGAACACTTTCTCTAACAGCAGATCTAGAATTAATGAAACAGGTGTACTCCTCATATTTTCATTCAGTAATGTCATATGGCATAATTTTTTGGGGAAACTCTTCACAAAGTAAAAAAGTTTTCATAGCACAGAAAAGAGCTATTAGGTTTCTGTGTAGGGTAAAACCAAGAACTTCTTGCAGACAACTCTTTAAGAAACTCAATATTCTTACAATGTATTCTCAGTATATATATTCTCTCATGAGCTTTGTCATAGAAAATTTTAACCTGTTTACACCTAATTCACAGGTACACAGTTTCAATACAAGAAACAGAAATAACTTGCATAAAACACAAACATCTCTGTCATTAGTACAAAGAGGAGTTAATTATTCTGGGATACATCTGTTTAATAAACTACCTAATCGTATAAAACAGCTTTCAGATAATAAAGATGTATTCAAACAAAAACTTAGAGATTATCTTATTGGCAACTCCTTCTACTCCATTCAAGAATTTGAAGAAAATAATTAATTGTACTCATTATGACGTTAGCAAAACTCAGTTGCAAAAATGTATGTTTATTATTATTTCTTGTATTTGTAAAATATGTATATATATATATATTTACTATGATATGACTCATATTATGTGTATATGTATCAACAATGACATGTTTCACATCCCAGAGGTACTTCCTCAGCAGGGATCCATGGAACAAGATTGATAAATAAATAAATAAATAAATAAATCTCCGCCACAGTGCGACCTGTATCGCCGATATAAACACTGCCACAGCTGCAGGGGAAATTTTAAAAAATACCAACAACATCAACGAAGATAGCGGCCTTTTACTCTGCGATGCTTGGCGCTCGTTGCTATGTCAACATAAACAGTATCTCTGACGAAGGCTGGAGGTTACCAGCCGAAAGCTCAGTTAATGAAATAAACAACGCGGCATAACACAAAAATCAATTAATCATGAATATGATTATTTATTAACTTAATCTGTACATATTTGATAATTTACTGCAATTTCCTATTTGTTTTATTTTGAACTTCCGTATTTTACTTGTTTAAATATTAAAAAGACGATTAGTAATGTTAGGTTTCAATATTTCGAGGAATGCTACCTTCGAATACTCTGATGGACCTACATCGTGATACACCCGGCAGTATCAAAGTCAGACCCACTCTAGTTAATAAGCTTAGTCGTGCCGCCCGCCCCTTTGAGCGCCGCTGCCCGCAGCTCGACTTTCAGAGATACGCTCTCTTCTTGACAAGACGCTCGCGTGTTTAGCGGGACACGGTCCAAATCACAGGAGATCATCTCTGCCTTTCACCAGACACAGCAGCCGAGTTTAGATAGTACTACCACAAATCTAAGACATCCACGATATCTCCCATACGTTTTCGTATAAAACTGATGTAAGAGTTGTCCCTTACATTTTTTTATTTCAGTTTTATTGTTTTTGTGTTTATTTATTTTAAGATAAGAAGTTTATTGTTCAAGGTTTTCATTGGTTTAACTAATTTTTTGGTTTAATTTATTTTCTTTATTAAGAGAGAAGAGGGAGTAGTGTGTTGAAAGAGCATCTTTGGATATCAAGAAGGAATCCGGCAAGAAAAGATGGCAGTTTAGCGGACGAATCGTACGTCGGGATATACGGTTAATATATTTTTGGATACTGAAAGAGAATGTTAGTTGTGAGGTCAAGCGTGGAACAATAAAGAGAAAGTTGAACCATGTACGGTGTTGGTGTTCAATAAACAGTTTCAGAAGGTTCAGAAAGAGAGTTATTCTACATGTTGGTGATTTTTTCGCCCCAAGTCCTTAGTTGCTATGATAACTGTTTTGTGGGTTGTTTCTGACTTGCAACTAAACAAAATGCTTTTGATGGCATACGCGTTTCGCCTTTATTCAAGGCATCATCAGTGCCCTAGATAAACATATATACACATATATATACAATGCTGTTGTTTGATTTTTTTACAGTTTTCTAAAAAATATCAAGTGGGTACTTACAGTTTTTATATATTCATTAACACGCACAAGTTCGTGTTTCCATACCAGCTACTCTTTTTGCACTATCACTACTGTCCCAAGTTTGTGTAGGCTGCATTTTAGGTAATTTCACCGGCCACGAACTGTATATATAGTTATTTGTTGTTGTTGACATCGAAAAGTCGTGAGCCAAAGATTATGTGTTGTGTAACTATTTGTTATTTTGAATCTGCGGTCATTAGCTGTGTGTATTTTGTGGCGGTATGTTTGATTATAGGATATGTGTTATTTATTCCTGTTTTAATGTTTTGAACAAGGTTTGGTTCGTTAGGTGTATGTATTCGTTCATAACTTTTTTACCATTATTGATTGCTTTTTGTATTTGCAGGTTTTCCTGAATTGTCAGCATATTTTTGTTGTGATTATTAATCTTTAGTATTTGCATATCTGTCTGTATATTAGTGTGTGAATGATTGTGTTGTAACAAGTGTTCGGCGAATGTTGAGTGGTTGGTACATCTGAGGGCTCTCATGTGTTCCTTGTATCTGGTCTCAAATTTTCTAGCTGTTTGTCCTATGTATACAGTGTCACACTGCTGGCATGTTAATTGGTATATTCCAGATTGGTGGTATTTGTCTGTAAATGTACCTCTGTTAAACTGTTTTTGGATAGTGTTTTTGGTTCTAAATGCTATTTTTATTCCCATTTTTCTGAAGACGTTTGCTATTTTGTGTGTGTTTGTGTTTTGATATGTCATAGTATACCAGTGTTTGTTGTCTTTTTGTGTGATGGATTGTAGTTTTATGTGGTGATCATTGGGTGTTTGATTTATGTTCTTGTTTGTTTGTTTTCTGATTTTTTGGTTAAGCTTTTCTACTGTGTTACTATTGTATCCGTTGTTCACAGCTATGTGTGTTATGCTGTTTAGTTCCTTGTTATAGTTGTGCTTAGTGAGTGGTATTTGATTCATCCTGTGTAACATATATCTGAGTGCTGCCTGTTTCTGACTGGAGGGGTGATTGGAGCTTTGGTGGATGATTATGTCAGTGTTGGTGGGTTTCCTGTATATGCTAAAACTGTGTTTGTTGTCAATCTTTTTGACTGTAATGTCTAGGAAATGTAGTTGGTTGTTTGTTTCTGTCTCCATAGTAAAACTAATATTTTTATGTATGTTGTTAATGTCTGTGTGAAATTCTTTTATGCGTTCTGGTGGTTCATTTAGGAGACAAATTACATCATCTACATATTTAAGCCAATAAATTACATTATATTGTTTACTGGGGACAATGGATTCGAATATTTCATTTTCTATATAATCCATGAAGATGGAGGCCATTATTCCAGATATTGGGCTCCCCATTGGCAATCCTTCCTTCTGTATAAAGTAGTCATTGTTGAATTCAAAGTAATTTTGTGCTGTGACTAAATTTAGTAGGGCCAGTATTTCTGTTATGAGGGCTGAGGGCATTTTGCTGTGTATTGTCAAGTTTCTGTGTATTTGGTCTATTGTTTGGTTTACAGGGATTTTTGAAAACATGCTTACTACATCAAATGATATAATGGTTGCTGTGTCTGGGATGAAGGTATGTTCTAATATTTCTGTCAGGTGTTGGGTGTTTTTTATGTTTCTGTCTTTGTGATATTTGTAGTGTTTTGTGAGATATGTATGTAAATATTGGGCTACTTTGTAAGTTGGAGCATTCCTGAAATTTACTACAGGTCTTACTGGAATGTCCTCTTTGTGTATCTTGATTTGGCTTCTCATTTTGGGTGCAGTGGGATTTTTCTGAGTCATATTTTGTTTCTGCCAGTCTGTTAATAATAATGTGGTGGTTTTTAAGCATTTTTTAACATCTGTTTGGAATCGATTAGTGGGGTCTGACTTGAGCTTGGATATGTTATTGTTTTTTATGAAGTGGTTAGTTTTTGTGATGTAGTCGTTGTTTTGTATTAGTACAACAGTATTACCTTTATCTGCCTTGGTTACCACAATATCCTGTTTTGTGAGTTTTCTCTTTAGTTGTTGTAAAGTTTTGTTTGTGTTTTCTACATTTCTGTGGTTGTGAGTAGACTTGATGCTGTTTATTTCTTTTACTATAAGCTCTCTAGCAAGAGTTGTGTTTATCTGGTTGTTACTGTGTTTTTCTTCTTGTGTCAGTATGTATTCTGCTTCAGTTATGGTGTCTTCAATGAAATTATTCTTGTCTGAGTTATTTAGATTGTGTTTGAGACCTTTTTCTAGTAATTTTTGTTCTTTTTCTGTTAGATTTGTAGTTGTTAAGTTGACTACACGTGGGTGGAATGTCTGTATTGGTGTGTGGTTGTTATATTTTTTGTTATTTGTACTTGAAACATGTTGTGTGCTCATAAGTATGCTCATTTTTCTCTTATGTGTGCTCTTTAGTATTTCAATGTGGTGTGCTGTGTTCTTTTCTACAATGTCAATGGTATTTTGTAGAACTTGTGGGTTGTTTATTGTGTGTGATAATTCTAGATGCATCAGATACAGTGTTTTATTGATTTTTTCCCTTGTTTGCATAGTGATTTCTAATTTCGTTGTTTAACCAATTGGTTTCTGCTGCTTGCTTTGCTTTTTGCGCTGGTATGGAACTGTTACGAACCTTAACGTTTACATAGTTTGGTTTTATGCAATTTTGTTTACACAGTTTGTTGAAACGGATGTGCTGGATCGTCCGGTGTAGTTTAAGGTGAGTCCTCTTGTATTTGTTGTATAGGCCTGTTGGAAATGCTTGACAGAGCTGATTTAACATGTTGATGATTTTTTCGGCCCAAGTCCTTAGTTGCTATCATAACTGTTTTGTGGGTTGTTTCTGACTTGCAACTAAACAAAATGCTTTTGATGGCATACGCGTTTCGCCTTTATTCAAGGCATCATCAGTGCCCTAGATAAACATATATACACATATATATACAATGCTGTTGTTTGATTTTTGTACAGTTGGCTCACGACTTTTCGATGTCAACAACAACAAATAACTATATATACAGTTCGTGGCCGGTGAAATTACCTAAAATGCAGCCTACACAAACTTGGGACAGTAGTGATAGTGCAAAAAGAGTAGCTGGTATGGAAACACGAACTTGTGCGTGTTAATGAATATATAAAAACTGTAAGTACCCACTTAATATTTTTTAGAAAACTGTACAAAAATCAAACAACAGCATTGTATATATATGTGTATATATGTTTATCTAGGGCACTGATGATGCCTTGAATAAAGGCGAAACGCGTATGCCATCAAAAGCATTTTGTTTAGTTGCAAGGCAGAAAGAACCCACAAAACAGTTATCATAGCAACTAAGGACTTGGGCCGAAAAAATCACCAACATGTTAAATCAGCTCTGTCAAGCATTTCCAACAGGCCTATACAACAAATACAAGAGGACTCACCTTAAACTACACCGGACGATCCAGCACATCCGTTTCAACAAACTGTGTAAACAAAATTGCATAAAACCAAACTATGTAAACGTTAAGGTTCGTAACAGTTCCATACCAGCGCAAAAAGCAAAGCAAGCAGCAGAAACCAATTGGTTAAACAACGAAATTAGAAATCACTATGCAAACAAGGAAAAAATCAATAAAACACTGTATCTGATGCATCTAGAATTATCACATACAATAAACAACCCACAAGTTCTACAAAATACCATTGACATTGTAGAAAAGAACACAGCACACCACATTGAAATACTAAAGAGCACACATAAGAGGAAAATGAGCATACTTATGAGCACACAACATGTTTCAAGTACAAATAACAAACAATATAACAACCACACACCAATACAGACATTCCACCCACGTGTAGTCAACTTAACAACTACAAATCTAACAGAAAAAGAACAAAAATTACTAGAGAAAGGTACTCAAACACAATCTAAATAACTCAGACAAGAATAATTTCATTGAAGACACCATAACTGAAGCAGAATACATACTGACACAAGAAGAAAAACACAGTAACAACCAGATAAACACAACTCTTGCTAGAGAGCTTATAGTAAAAGAAATAAACAGCATCAAGTCTACTCACAACCACAGAAATGTAGAAAACACAAACAAAACTTTACAACAACTAAAGAGAAAACTCACAAAACAGGATATTGTGGTAACCAAGGCAGATAAAGGTAATACTGTTGTACTAATACAAAACAATGACTACATCACAAAAACTAACCACTTCATAGAAAACAATAACATATCCAAGCTCAAGTCAGACCCCACTAATCGATTCCAAACAGATGTTAAAAAATGCTTAAAAACCACCACATTATTATTAACAGACTGGCAGAAACAAAATATGACTCAGAAAAATCCCACTGCACCCAAAATGAGAAGCCAAATCAAGATACACAAAGAGGACATTCCAGTAAGACCTGTAGTAAATTTCAGGAATGCTCCAACTTACAAAGTAGCCCAATATTTACATACATATCTCACAAAACACTACAAATACCACAAAGACAGAAACATAAAAAACACCCAACACCTGACAGAAATATTAGAACATACCTTCATCCCAGACACAGCAACCATTATATCATTTGATGTAGTAAGCATGTTTTCAAAAATCCCTGTAAACCAAACAATAGACCAAATACACAGAAACTTGACAACACACAGCAAAATGCCCTCAGCCCTCATAACAGAAATACTGGCCCTACTAAATTTAGTCACAGCACAAAATTACTTTGAATTCAACAATGACTACTTTATACAGAAGGAAGGATTGCCAATGGGGAGCCCAATATCTGGAATAATGGCCTCCATCTTCATGGATTATATAGAAAATGAAATATTCGAATCCATTGTCCCCAGTAAACAATATAATGTAATCTATTGGCTTAAATATGTAGATGATGTAATTTGTCTCCTAAATGAACCACCAGAACGCATAAAAGAATTTCACACAGACATTAACAACATACATAAAAATATCAGTTTTACTATGGAGACAGAAACAAACAACCAACTACATTTCCTAGACATTACAGTCAAAAAGATTGACAATAAGCACAGTTTTAGTATATACAGGAAACCCACAAACACTGACATAATCATCCACCAAAGCTCTAATCACCCCTCCAGTCAGAAACAGGCAGCACTCAGATATATGTTACACAGGATGAATCAAATACCACTCACTAAGCACAACTATAACAAGGAACTAAACAGCATAACACACATAGCTGTGAACAACGGATACAATAGTAACACAGTAGAAAAGCTTAACCAAAAAATCAGAAAACAAACAAACAAGAACATAAACCAAACACCCAATGATCACCACATAAAACTACAATCCATCACACAAAAAGACAACAAACACTGGTACACTATGACATATCAAAACACAAACACACACAAAATAGCAAACGTCTTCAGAAAAATGGGAATAAAAATAGCATTTAGAACCAAAAACACTATCCAAAGACAGTTTAACAGAGGTACATTTACAGACAAATACCACCAATCTGGAATATACCAATTAACATGCCAGCAGTGTGACACTGTATACATAGGACAAACAGCTAGAAAATTTGAGACCAGATACAAGGAACACCTGAGAGCCCTCAGATGTACCAACCACTCAACATTCGCCGAACACTTGTTACAACACAATCATTCACACACTAATATACAGACAGATATGCAAATACTGAAGATTAATAATCACAACAAAAATATGCTGACAATTCAGGAAAACCTGCAAATACAAAAAGCAATCAATAATGGTAAAAAAGTTATGAACGAATACATACACCTAACGAACCAAACCTTGTTCAAAACATTAAAACAGGAATAAATAACATATCCTATAATCAAACATACCGCCACAAAATACACACAGCTAATGACCGCAGATTCAAAATAACAAATAGTTACACAACACATAATCTTTGGCTCACGACTTTTCGATGTCAACAACAACAAATAACTATATATACAGTTCGTGGCCGGTGAAATTACCTAAAATGCAGCCTACACAAACTTGGGACAGTAGTGATAGTGCAAAAAGAGTAGCTGGTATGGAAACACGAACTTGTGCGTGTTAATGAATATATAAAAACTGTAAGTACCCACTTAATATTTTTTAGAAAACTGTACAAAAATCAAACAACAGCATTGTATATATATGTGTATATATGTTTATCTAGGGCACTGATGATGCCTTGAATAAAGGCGAAACGCGTATGCCATCAAAAGCATTTTGTTTAGTTGCAAGTCAGAAACAACCCACAAAACAGAGTTATTCTGTTTATGAAACAATGGAATAGTGAAATCTGAGGGAAGTAATTTTTTTATTTTTTTTATTTTTGCTGATGCCTTGTTCTTCCTAAAATGAAATGAATAAAATGTGTTTTGGTTATTTTATATGCTGTGTTTAAAAAGTGAACTACCTAGTTTAATTTCATTTAAGTAAAGAGATACTAATTATTTGATTTTACAGAAATAAGTACGCAGAATTTATAATACGAGAGTAAGAAATTGCTTCATTGGATTCGGAGGTGAGTATTACCACCCAAACCAAACTCAGAGCAAGCCAAATACGGGAAATTCTACAGACAAAGATAAATATTAATTTACAGAGTGTATGTGATCAATTCAAAAAGCATTGGGCACTTTGTTATAAATAAATATAGTTACGCAGTGGGAAGTCTGAAATCATAATTCCTTTCATAGTACTCACCTTTGACCAACACACACTTCTCCCATTACAATTTGTTACATTGCAGACAGGTCTGTTATTGGGAAATTGCGTTCTGCATTGAATTAAATCGGATCTCCTCAGTGGTATTTTCGTTTAGTGCCAGTCAGAAATCACGAAATGTCACGTATGTAGTAGACAATGTCTGAAAAATGTAAAATTTTGCATGGTCAATAAAGTTTCAATGAAGAGTGAATAATAGGCAAGTTCCCTCTTTTCCTTTGTAATGGAGATCCCCCTTGCGTATACTAAACTCATTCTCTGATAGGCAAAATGCCAGCGACTAACATCTGCTGCGTTAGGGAAATATTTATGAACTGACATGAAGTTTCCCTGCATCTTCTCAAAGGAGGGTATATGGCGTGCTTCAGTCAATGTGGTGCGCAAAATTAAGTTACTAATTGATTGCATCTCATATTTGTCTAAAAAAGTAATTAATAAAAGAATTGAAACAAAAACAATGAATTGATGAAAAAACAGTATGGTTGTGCGAATCATGTTTTCCAGTAGCAGTAACAGGGTAATAACTAAAAAAATTTTTTTGGTACTACGAACTATGTCTTTGACTTGAAGTTAGATAGTTAAATCTCAGTACAATTTAGAAATATTGACAGTTGCAAAAACGCTTCTCCGAATCAGACTTTTCAAGATGTACGTGTTTTGAATAGAATTTCGTTGAACAAAAGAGTGGCTTAAATCCGCAGTCATGGCTTCAATTTAATACATCGACAGATATGATCGGCTTATATTATTTGTTGTAATTCCCACCAGATCTAACAGGGTAGAGAAGTATTGTCAAGAGTTATTATTATTAATAATTAATTATTATTGCTAATTTTAGTTTTAGTTTAAATAAATACTATAAAAAGCCAGGAAGGTAATGCGCAGAAAATTTCTTTAATTGTAATCTAAAGAAAAGATCAAACAAACTTGCTCTCTCTTTCCATCTCCCATAACGCAAAGTGCTTCTCAGAGAAGTGCCATATGAGTTGATCATAACGAGGAGAAGTCAACACGGTTGCCTACATTAAGGTGCCGCCCGTCTCTGTCGCATTGTGTGTTCACTGTCTGTTGTTTACCACGGACGATCAGTTCAGCATAGTGTCACATGACAATCGATCCCATTTCCTGACGTCACAGCTATCTTATACTTGGGTCAGGTGGCGGCGTTACTTGGCACAGGCGTGCGTAGAACATCTATCTAAAGTTTATTTGATGTCTGTGCCGACAATTCACTACGGGAACGGTTCATTTCCATCGCCCTTTATATCACAGAAAGGCTGAATAGGAGAGGAATCAATTGTAGAAGATGCTCTTATAATCTTCTTGCAGCAGTTTTTGGTCGTAGCGTTGTAGACTCATGGATGTTACAGTTTCGTATATTGCTTATGGCTCCACGCTTCGTCGAAGATGAGGTCATTGGAGGTGAGAAAGGATGGGCGACAATGAAATGGGAGGAATTCTGTGATGGACTATTGAATGAAGCATTCCGGTATTCTCCTGGCGTGGTGTCAAGAAACCATGGAAAACCGAAATCTGGATGGCTGGTCGAGAATTTGAAACCGTGATCTCCCGAACTTTGAGGGCCTAGCGTTACCGCTCACCCATCATTTCAACACCCTGATTATTTCAGGAGTCTGTCACTCAATCCACAATAACAATAAACCAGTAGTGCAAATATCTCTAAACAGAACTCAGTAGTTTTCTTTGTATAGGTTTATAATTTATTTGTGAAATGTATAGTCTTCTATTCGTAAGGTGTGGACTGTCCAACACTCTCCTAGGAATTGCACTTAAAAACCGCAATCGGATTGTCTGATAGGTCGGTATCTACTACATTGAGAAAAATATTATGAGTTGCTGTTTTAGTAATGGTGAAGATGTCTATTTTCGTCAACCACTACAAGGCTCACGGCATACGAGAAATGTCTTCAGTAATGCGAGAGCTAAAAAACTAATTGTTTAAAATGCTAAAAAACTAATTGTTTAAAATGGTTATCAATTTCTCAGCAAAAGTATAACCTTCGTGCCACTATCTCTGACTAGAGTCAGTACAGGATTAATTGGGCCTTAACTGGAGGTTGTAACGAGACTGCTGTGTCAGACTCGTACAATGCTTTAAATAGTAACAATAATTCATATTGAAAGGAGGGTTGGAATATTTTGCTCGAGAGTGCACAGTGGGACGGTATTTTTGCTTTAAATCTGGAGGCAGACACCTGTAACGGTGGATGCGACCTCTTTCATACCTGACAAGAGTAGCAACATATTTCACAATAGCGAGGGAAGGCCCGCTAATCTCCGGCAGGTGCCGGCCTAACAGACCCTTCTCCGATCAAGTGAATAATTCGGCTGGACAATACCATTGAAACTGTCTCACGAAGAGAACCAGTTTGCAATATTTAAAAATACCAACAAACTAAGAGGGGAAGGTGGGTTAACTGTGGGGTACTACCCAACACAGTTGTTCTGGCGTAATCTTTTGGTCTCATCTTTTGCAATATCGTTTTGTGCACAACGTTTTTTGGTTTTGCTTCCTTTGCTCAAACAGCCTTTAAAGATTGGAAACTGATAAGCTAGCTACATATAGACACAAAATAATAGTGTGGTGCAGCTCAAATCTGTATCTGCACTATGTAATAAGTTGAGTCTGTACCTCAGAGCAAGCATAAACCGATATAATATTACAGAGATTTACGCACTATATCCATCTATCTGTCACAGTTCAGTTAGTTTTCAAAATTCCGTGACAAAATATGTTATTTAATAGCCTCAAAGCCCGTAAAAATAATGGGTTTAATGTAGTGTTATGGTGATTTATTTCTGCAGTTGCTTAAATAAATAGAATTATTATAAAATAAAGCTCATTGTAATTTCTCGTCACTTGTGCTGTAGTAAAAAGTTTCAGTTGTCAACTTGGTCCAGGTTGTATTTTAGCCTAACCACAATCTACGCTAATATTGCCGCTAGAAAAGCAAAGCTTCTATCAGACACGAATTAATACATTCCTGTACCGCATGTCAGTGTCATCATGTATCGCGATATAAACTTGATCCAAAATCTTCACGGGTTCTTACACCATTCATTCTTTTTATCTGTTATGAAGATCGATGTTTTAACGACTGACACAGCTTACATGCGACTGAAACAATGATCCCAGTGAAAACGAAGGATGCTAAAAATAAATCTTTACAACTTACGTTATGCCACGTAAAATCTGTTTTAATTGTGGTTTAGGCAGCATAGATCGCGATCAATTTGGAACATCTTTGATTCAAACCAAGAATGACTTCAGTGAAAGAAGCAACTGATAATTAATATGTCAATTTAAACGAAATACATACTTTTCTTTCAGTATTATGGCAATTCATTTCTTAGCAATTGTTTAACTAAATAGAATTGTTATAAAATAAAATTTAATGTAATTCCTCGTGCATTGGTCGAGATTGTATTTCAACCTAACTGCATTCTACCCTAAACTTAGTGCCAGAAAAACAATTCTTCATCTCACGCATGTACTGTATCGCATTTTAGAGGCAATAATTTATCGCGATATGAATTTGTTCAAAAATCTTCATGAGTTCATACACTTTCCTTTTTGTTATCCGTGATTCAGATCGATATTACAACGTTTGAGTGGCTAATATTGTTACATGTTGTTGAAATAATAGCCTCAATAATATTGCCCAGTGAAAGCAAAGGAAATTAAAATAAATCTTATAAAGTAACATTAAGCCATGTAATATTTGTTATAATTGTAGTCTAGGCTGCACAGATTGCGATCAGTGTGCAACAATTTCCGTTCAAACGAATTAATAATTTCAATAATATGACACAGTTTAACTTATTTAAAAAAAATTAAATTATTCATGCCCTCTGCTGTAACATCAAATGCCAGTTGTAATTCTGACTCATGATAAATAACAATGTAATCAAAAATTTCGCTAACGTTGATACTCGAAAATTAAAGCTTTTATCTTACATATCTATGGACAAAGAATTTAAGGAATACTTCTATATATCAAAAGAATATTACTTCAATATTAGCATCTAATGATTGACATGTCGATTTAAATGCAATACATACTTTTCTTTTAGTGTTCTGAAAGTTAATTTATTCACGGATGCTTAGAAGTGTTATTTTTTATTCAATATTGTGCATTACCTAGAATGACATCTCTGGTAACAAGTTCGGCTACGAGCCTACGAAGGCAATAAGCGTGACGTCATAGCACGACCTTAAAGTATGACGTCATGGCGTGACAGATGAACAAAACTTGCGTTTTATAAATATAGATCCCGAAAATGTTTACTATATCTTACACTATCATACATAGTATTTCCTTGTCAAATTTCATGAAGATCGGTTTAGTCGTTAAAACGTAACAAACAGTTGTACAAATAGTAGTGTACAAATTTATTGTTACATTGGCTCACGTAGCTCAAACTACTATCTATCCTCACCCACATTTTCTTTCTTAAATAGCTTTCCGCGTTTAAAGCCATTCAGACAGTTACACTTTTGCCGATTTTACAAGTGTGTATCAATTCTATGAATGTATATATATGGTTCCTCAAGTATTTGTATTCACAACGGAACGGAAAACATTAAACGGACACAATACGTGTCCAAGGCGTCCACAGCGAAGCCAGAGCTGTGAATTCGTCCATTGCACCTCCGCGATCCAATATTGCGGTACTTTGACGGTATTTTCAAAATTTTCGGGCATATAATTTACATATTTTACCTTATCAAACCACATACATGTTGTCACTCTAATAAAGATACAGATTTATCTAATGCAAATTTTGCAAATAGCTTAATTCAGTGCAATATAATGTCACCATGGTACATTTCAGTACTACGCCTAGTGGTCAGTTACGTATTCCCTCCACTTCAAGCATTCGTTTTCCTCTGGGGATGTACTGGAGTATTACCTGCGGTATTCTGTTACTCTCCATTCTTTTTGCATGTAGAAACCTATACTGCTGAATATGTTCAACCACCGGTGTTACTTTTAATTTATTCGTTATTGGTTTATTCCTGATATCATTTAGCGGTATATGTTGTACAGTTCTTCTCAGGAAGTCGTCGTCCATCTTGTACTTTTATTGTCCAGGCTTGAGCATACAATGTAATTTATCAAAGGCACAAATGTGGAATTATATTATCTCAAACATTTCTCAAAAATGAGGTCAGTAAAATACGTTTACTTCTTGAACTTCATCACCTGTTACAATCATTAATCAATGTTATAACGCTTCAACCAGTTTCTCTCAAATAACGTAGAAAATTCATTAACTCAAAAGAGAGGTTCTGGTAAATAATCGATACGTTGACATGAGTAGGAGGAGGTTGTCTTAGCTAGCCTGATAAGCTCTTTGGACAACCGTAAAGAGACTCCACTCGTCCGCGTGACGTCACAGTTGGATGGCGGGAAATTCTAATGGACCAATGGCGGCCAAGGTCGTATGACGTCACACGTTAGTTCTTTGGCCGGCCGCACAGATGGCGGCAGAAGTCGGGCTTGTGCATACGTTAGTTCCTCAACCGGCCGCTAGGGAGCAGCATCTCCCAAGGGCTTAATTTCTTTGGGCGCAGACATTCCACACCGCCCACCCAAGCCCTGAGGCAATGGCTATTTCTGTTCTGGAATGCGCGCTTTGTGAAATGTGTACACTGTTTCAACACACCTACAGAAATTCCCACTTGACTGTTTGCTTATCCATTAAGCGTTGCGAAATGTGTACTCTTCGCGTCGGCTACCAGTTGTGCAAGCGGTATTTCTTGTGTAAGCGCGGAGTGAAATGCTCCATGCGACGATGTAAAAGGAGCGCCCGTGCCTAGCTCTTGCTCTGTACCCTTGCGAACCTTGCAGTGTGCGCTTCTAGCAGTGACCGTTGTTAACCTCGCAGTGTGTGTTTCTCGCAGTGTTTAACACAATGTCTCAGTCTTATGAAGGTAATAAGTTATAATAATAATAATTATTATTATATGTGTGTTTGTGTGTGTATCAGTGATACTAAAGCTGAATTTTCTTTTACAGAGCTCCCAGTTCTATCTGCTGCTGATGTAGAAGAGTACCTCGCAAACAGTAAGCTAATTTCCTTATTGTTAGTAGTATTAGTTTAAATTATTATTATTAAGACTAATTTTTCTTTTTCCCTGTTTCAGATCTACAACAGATCTCACCGCTGTTTAGCGATGATTTAGATAATGGTAAGTTTTTGCATCTAAACTGGAATATTTTTGCTGTAGATGTTTACTTGTTGCATACTATAATTTATTTTCTATTGTAGAACCACGAGTTGTCTCAACTCCTGAGCTGGTGTTGCTATACACTTTGACTGTAATTAATTTTTTTTAATTTCTCGTGCGTGTGTTGATACTAAGAAAATTAATTTGTTCTGTTGCAGAGCCTGTGAATGCTAGTGATGTTTCTGGCAATGATTTTGCAAGGGGTAAGTACTATATATATATATTTCTTGCTGTGGATAAAATTCTTGTTTGATTATTTTCTGTAACCAACTAAAATTTTTTTTTGTTGCAGAGCCTGTGAATGCTAGTGATGTTTCTGGCAATGATTTTGCAAGGGGTAAGTAGTATATATATATATATTTCTTGCTGTAGATAATATTCTTGTTTGATTATTTTCTGTAACCAACTAAAATTTTTTTTTTGTTGCAGAGCCTGTAAATGCTTCATCATCTGAGCTGGCGAGGTATTTTGCCAATTGTAAGTTAAAAAAAAAAATTCTTAACTGAATTACTTTAAACATTTTGTCTGTGCAGTAAAAAAGATGATTTTTTTCCACAGATTGCCCTGAACATGATAATCCCAACCAGCCTGGGGACGTCTTTGTTGGTAAGTGTTTAGATTTATTTTTATTCAGTTTTTCTTTCTTTTCCTTGTCTAACTAAATCCTTCAACACCGGCTATAAAATGCCAGGTGGGGTTGGATTGCCTTTTCCAAATTCAGAAGAACAATGTCACTAACGTCAGCCGTATTTGTTTTATGCCCAAGATGCGCGAACTCACATTAAGCGCTTCCCTGGAAGAATGGTATGAAGTCTATGTGTATCAAGATATCAAGAAGAGATTTAGTGAATTCCAAGACCGGGATAGTGGCAAATGCCTCGATCAAATTAACTCCCTCGACATCCATGTAGCTAAATTCGAACCGCTTTTTCGGGGCTCTTCATTTATAGCACTGCCATCCGATATCCAAGCAAAGAAGGCAATTATCAATGTTAAAAACAAAGATGATCGTTGTTTTCTTTGGACGATCCTGGCTTTTCGCGAACAGGTGCACCACAACGCGCAAGAAATTAGTCATTATATTAAAGTACGTTCCAAGTACGATTTAGATTTGCAGGCATAGACTTCCCTGTAAAATTGTCAGACATTTCTAAATTTGAGAGGCAAAACCCTGAATATTCGATCAATGTCTACGGCTTGGAACCAGACGGTAAAAAACATAGAGTTGTAGGACCCCTCCACCATGCTGCAGTCAAACGCGGTTTCCATATAAACATGTTGTTGATTACAGAGGGTGAAGATAAGTTTCACTACTGCTGGATCAAGAACTTGTCGCGGTTAGTCAGATCATCATTAACTAAACACTCATATGCAACACACATTTGTGACAGATGCCTGCAGCACTTCGGGTGCGAAGATCTCTTGGAACGCCATGAGGTCGATTGCGCAAGGGTTGGCGCTGTAAGAGTAGACCTACCCGGCGACGAAGACAAAACCTTAAAGTTTAAGGATTTTGTACACCAACAGCGTGTACCATTCGTCGTTTATGCGGACTTTGAATGTTTATTGAAACCCTTTGATACGTGCAGACCCGACCCCAACGCCTCTCACTCCACATCAGTCCAGGAACACATCCCTTTTGCTGCGGCATACCAGGTCGTTTGCGCATACGACCATCAGCTGAACCGATTCGACTCATTCTCCGGGGGAAAACCCTGAGACGTGGCTGGTGGAACAACTCGTGAACCTGGCCCATGACGTTGATGAAATTTACAAGGCGGTCACACCTCTTGTAATGTCGGCTGATGATGAGGCAAAATTTACCAGTGCCACGGTATGCCAACATCTGTGGTGACGGCTTTGAA
>JARYHS010011408.1:263495689-263519840 GCA_031002005.1 Vandiemenella viatica | reverse complement strand
AGTAGATGTACAAGGGTAAATAATTCATTTAATAAGCTATTAAAACTAATCGGAGGATCGATGATAGTACAAAAAGGTTATTAACACAGCAAAATTCTGTTAGTATCAAGTGTTGATCGTAGCCTCATAAACAGTTTTCTAATGCACTGTGTGGAAAACGAGAAGAATGGAGTGAGGAGATAATAAATTACGGAATAAAATGTTCTTAAAATTATGCGGTTTTCACGAAGTAACTTATGAAATTATGATGCTTTGAGACATACCCAATACGGTAATTTGTTGGAAGACGTTATGGTAGGAAGGAAGAATTGAACCCTAAGACATAAAGTGTTTTAAACGAAATAAATAGGAACTTAGATTGTAATGGGGATAAGGTAAATGGGAGAGATTATATCAAACCAGATGAAAGACTGATGACATAAAAACAGCCACAATGTCGAAAAAATATTACATCGATGGCATCTCGCACTATGAATTCATCGAAGAAAATTAATATGGAAGGATTTATTACTCTGGACTTTTCATCTATGTTGAACTTGGAAGTGAAAAGTTTACGCCAACAATATCCCTATTCTGGGCAAAGGCGATGTAAATATGCGCTGTTCTGTTCGTTATACTTGCACTGTCGCGAGTATTCCAGAACATTTTGAAAAAACGGTGTAACGAAAACGGATAATTTGTAACTGCTTCTCAAGGCACCATTTGTACAGAAATCATTTGTATCTATGCCCGCTGCACAGTTCATGTAGGTTGCAATGCAACAGATCTGCAAGAATACTAAATACTGTAATTTTTATAAACATTGTCAACCAACTAAAATTTCCGTTGCTAGAAAGAGATAAAGAATCCGAAATTCATAGCATTTTGCGTAAAGAATTCGTGCGTGAATTATGTATACACTTTGTTCTATCAAATATTTAAAGCAATTCCTAATTTTTCTCCACACTTAAATATGTCTCCTTATACGTTTGTACTGGCGTATTATCAGAACACGTGATTGTGCTTTAGAGAACGCAATAATCTCATTTCCACTATCTCATTACTTGGTAAAGACATGAATGTGTTCTATTCCTATGATAAGCTTACGTTCTACGTATGTTGTTAAAGACAAGGATCAAAATGCGTCAGAAAGGTATTTACAACCTTTCCAAGGAGTATACATCACTATCATCAACATCACCGTCCACAGCTTCCAGACATTCGGCGGGTCTGCCTTCCACACAAGCCTCTCCAGTTTGCTATCTCTTATCATCATATACACTGATCAGCCAAAACATTACTAGTGTCCTGATCCATCATTGGAATGCAATACAGCAGCGATTCGGCGTGGCATGGTTTCGGAAAGTCCTCGTTAGGTTTCCGGAGTTGTCTGGCACCAGATGCCTACCCACAGGTCACGCAATTCCCTTAGATTGCGGGCCGGTGGTTTGTGGGCGCGGCACTTGGGAACGAGCATCTCAGAATCGGCGATGTTGGTAAGTTGTTCGCGTGCTACTCTAGTGGTCATCTATGCAGAGTGGTTAAAGGACGGTGCAACCACGACTGGGAGACAAGGTGGTGGATGCCCACGCCTCATCTACATCTACATCTATATTCTGCAATTCACAAAAATGTGGGTGGCAGAGGGTGCTCAGCACCAAAGCTAATCTCTTTCTTGTGCATTCCAATCCCTAATGGTTCGAGGGAAAAATGAATTCATATAAGAATCATTGCGGCACCTTATTTCTCTAATCTTATTCCGGCTCAAATAGGTTGGTGGACGAAGTATTTCACTATACTCGTAAGTGAAAGTGGAAGTACACATGTTTACCAAAACGTTTAAACGAAACGTGCGTCGTCTATCTACCGGAGACTCTCAGCCTAATCTACTAATCAGTTCTGTGACGCTTTCATAAGGACTGTATGTAGCAAGCGGTCACGAATTGAGCGGCTCTTCTCTGTACTTTCTCTATACTGTCGATCAACCCCCTTACGAAACGGATCCCAGATGGCACAACGATAGTCCAAATGTGGACGCCAAGAGATTTGTACGCTATCTCCTTTGTTTGTTCATTACAATTTTCAAGATTCGACCTATGAATCGCAAGCCTAGTATTAGCTTTACCTACTAACGAATTAATGTGTAAGTCCCATTTCATGTTCCTATGTACTGTTACTCCCAAATATGTCATAGAATCGACCATATCAATAACTGTATTGTTTAACTCGTATTTCTGAACAATTGGATTCTTTTTGTTAGTTATGCTCATTGTCTTGCACTTTTTACAGTTTAGAGTAAGTTGCCACTCAGCGCACCAAGCCAAAATAACATCCAGATCGCGCTGAATTTCTAAGCAATCGGCAAAATTTCTTACTTCCTATGAATAACTGCCTCATCAGCAAAGAATCTAAAAAGGCTTTTCACTTTGTCTCGAGATCGTTTATAAAATTAAGAAAGAAGTGATCCTATTACACTTCCTTGAGGTCCTCATCACAGAACGTGGACGTCGGAGGCTTTCCCGCTCTGTAAAGCAATATAGGCGGCGATCTGTGCTAGATCTGACAGCAGAGTACAATGCTGGTGCAGGCACAAGTGCTTCGGAGCACAGGTGGTCATAATGTTTTGTCTGATCAGTATTGTAATGTCCTGAACGTCCTGTGAGGCAGGAAGCCGGGCATATGGTCTGTGTTGTTTTTGCAAGACCCCTGGGGATGCTTCTGTGGGGTGAGATGTGTTGTGCTCCAACAGAAAACGGGAGGAGACCAAGAAAAAAACGTGGGTGTGGACCTACGCAAGAAACTGCCAGCACATGTGACGACACATGTGATCTGATTTCCGTGTTGTTTTATTGTTTATTGCGAGGGCGCCCACCAATCGGCGAGTGGTTGAGCGTTTTTGGCTCCGATTGGCTGGAGAGATGGAGAAGATGCGGGTGTGGAGGACCGACGCAGGGACGAGTGATTACGACTGACGACTTCGGGCAAGAAGGACCGAGGGTGAGCGAGGATTAGCCGCCGCCGCCGCCGCTGCCGCCGCCACCGCGCCGCCGTCGCCGCAGCCGCCGCCGCCGCTCACATGCGGTCCACCTCCGTCATCACGCCGCGCCGTCCCGGGTAAATACACACCAAGAAAGGAAGAGACATTTGCAAACCCGTTCAGCCCAGAAAACCCCTGAGACAAGTCTCATGCTGAAACTTTTAAATCCACAAAACGTTGTTGTATGTGCCTTAATATACACTGACCCCTTTGTGAGTAAAAGCAATTCAAATGTTCTATTGTAAACTCTGTTTTTTTCAATCACCCTCCATCCCTAAGTCATTGAATCAATTATAGCTTGTAGTGTGGAATCTGTGGTCAGCTTTTGTTTTTGGTTTCGACAGGCGCTTTCCTTTAGTATAGGAAACTCTGCCGAAAACCTGGCGCCCACCCTGACTGGTTTTTAGACCACAGAAACCGCCCAGTAATGTCCGGACAAACAATATTTTATGAACGGAATAAGCAAGACATTACATTTGGCTTACCCAAGCTGTGGGGCTAACGATATGAACGTTTGCAGAGTGTCTTTTCCATATTAATATTTAAATTTTGAATGCTCATTTCAGTGGAAAACCGTGCCAGCATGCAGAAAAGTTTTGTGTATAATATGACATGTTTATGACATGCTAGTAGATAATATGTATTCATTCCAGCTTTAAATTGTACGGGTCGCTGGTGCAGAATATGATATTTGTACGTTGGTCTGTTGGATAAATTGTTTGTCAATGTTGAAGGAAGATGTGTCTTTAGTGTTTGTTGAATTCTAAAATGATGGTGGTTGGTTCTGGTCGAGTTGTCCTTGTATTTTTAATTGGTTTTTGGTTTTGGATGGTGATTGCATCGCTGGGAAATGTTTTGAAACCAGTTTGAGAATGCATTCTCCTAAAATGTCAGACCTTCACAGCATCTCAGCGTCGAAAATATTTTGTTTGTCCTTTGGCTATCCTCTGTGACGATTATTGTTTTGGTAAATTGTTCTTGCTTTACGTGTTTTTTTTTTATTTTATGCCGCGAGCCTCTATGTTTTGCGCAATTGAGTCTGTAATAGTTAATGAATTGAGCGTTCGTTCCATCAAGAATTGTGCGTTTAAGAATTTGTCGAATGTTCACGCGGATTTACCATCATAAATATTGAATTGTGGGAGGATAAGTGTAGCGACATTTTTGTTTTCAAGTTTCTAAATTTTTGGGTGCTTTTGAGTGGATGAAACTGAGGTCCGGAAAATCTACCGGGATGGCACAAAGTCACAGTCCGTCAGAGCCAAAAGATCAGGAATCCGCAATGGAGGGAAATCGTGGTCATTTAATTGATAGCGCCGTGGTTGGAAATGTTGATCGAAGCATTCAGGAGACGGCCACTGGGGAAGGCACTGCTAGTTATCTTCCGATTTCAGAAACTAACGATCATTTCGTGCCGCTGTCGCAAAACCAGACTAGCGAAATTATGATGCCTCAGAATATCTTGCAGTTTATGCAACAGCTGATGGGGCCCATTAACGAAAGGTTAACATCCCTAACTGAAAGTTTGAGCTTGGTTGGTGAACAACAGAGAAAACATAGGAAAACCAATGAACAATTGTCGGCGCTCAGGGAGGAATTGACGGTCGCGATGGAAAAAAGGGTAGGCGAAATTAAGGAGTCGGTGCAATCGCTGCAAATGGCGCAGAAAACGTTAAGCAGTGCTGTTGACCGCACTAAGGAGCAAGTGGATGGACAAAGACGCGCGTCGGAAATAGGGCAGGAGACGGAAGGACGGAGCAACATGCTGGAAACGAGTGTCGTGGAAATTGAGGGGAGCCACAGTGCGGATTTGACCCAACTTGGAGAAGAGGTGATTCAGATTCGCGTTGCAAAGATGAAAGTAGAGCGCTACGGTCTCGGCGAAACGCATGAGAGCTTTTCGATTAAACAGACAAATAAACAGCAGGACATCCATGTGTCGGGGTGTTCGGAATCTGTAAGAACGGACAGACAGACCAAACCATCGAAAATGCCAACTGTCGGACACGAAAGACGAGACCTGCGATATTTGTGCATATTTGGACAGGCGGGAACAAATGCCGAACATCTGTTCCAGGTCAGAAGGCCTCAAGAGAGGTGCCAAGCGGCGAGCGATGTTTTCCGAACGCATGCTACCCTCTGAGCAGGACGCTTTTTTTGTTACTGTGTGAGCGAAAAGCAGCTGGGGTGCGATCATGAGCCGTATGTGGGAGGTTTCGAAGAGAGAGGTTGTTGCGGAGAACTGAGAGGCGAAATTAGTGCTAAATTCATGCACAGTCAATCAGTGTACTTTGCTGAGAGGAAAGAATTTGCTGAGAATTTCCGAAGCACAAACGCCAACGATAAGTATGAGTTTTGGATGTGCGTAGTACATGGAAAGCTCAAAACGGGAGCTAACTAGGCTTAGCCGCCTCCCTCCCCCAAAAAAGAGAATTGGCTTGGACCTTAGACATACCCAAGGAAATGAAGTGGAGAATAATTGTGATAATAAATAAGTTTAATGCTAGTGTCATATAGTAGATAGTTCGCAGAAGTGAGTTTGCGAAGGAAGAAAAAAATGCGGTTCTCCCTAATGGACGGAAGGTAAATTCTGGTAGCATCTGAGAGTTGCGAGAAGAGGGAATTTTGGTTGTAATTGAAGATTACGTGAGCCATAAAAACAGTTGAATTGCTTTGGTACATGGTATGGAATTGAAAAACAGTCACTGCGTGCGGAGAATGCTACGATGCGGTGATTAATGTCAGGCGAGAAGATAATAGTTTTTAACGATTGTGGGAGTGATTATGAGATGGTACGTCATTTTTCTGGGCTAAACTTCTCTGGCTGCTCTTGTGAGAAAGTTGCTGAATGCTTGGTGGACCTAATTTTCCAGACATTTGAAAGTTGTTGGTGGAAGTTCTGACATTGGTCGAGTTAAAATAAAAAAAATAAAGGAAGGTATTTTTGAAAGTTAGTTGTAGCCAGAGAGGCACTGATGTATGGAGAGCACTCAGACAGGAGTAACGGAGTCAGTGGATGAGTTCCAAGTTGAATTTGCTATTTCTTCGTGTGAAGGACTAGGTTTTAAGGTGAAGAGACAACGGACGTGCATGAATTGGGAGGTTTCAGACGTTCCTTTTTGGCAACGGATAGAAGGCCAAGGACGCATAAGCATAAGCAGTCCGGTTGTCGTTTAATTAATGTGGTGGTAGTAGGTCGTGGAAGTTTCATATGAGGGACAAGGTCATTATTCCCTGGGGCTCCGTTAATTTGTGCTTGAGGTGGTGGAAGTGTGCCGAGTCTGGTATAACAATGTTTTGTACACTCTGGATTTTTTCATAATAGCGGTAAGCGGGAATAATGTGGTTCCACCAAGTCAAACCATCATCATGCTTCTCAGAGCGTATCACATTCCCTGGCATCACTACTTGGGTTTCTTTTTGGAGTCGTCTGTTAGAAAAATAACTGTGGAGTTCGTCGGTGAAAATTCATGACAGGTGTGAGTATTTGAAGTGCTAATCCCTGATGGAGATTGTCATTGAGCACGGCATAGTAGTGAAGGTTTTCTTGCTGGATTCTCCAAGCGAAGTTACCTCTTTTGACTTTGAGATAACGGATGAATTTAGATTTTCCAAATTGGGTTGCTTTAGTTGGCGTAAGACAAGACGCAAAAATTTCGGCAAGGGAGTAAGCGCATTTCGATTAGAGTTATTACCTACAGCGTTAGAGAAGACGAAAGAAAATTTGATAGGGTTATGTGAGCGTTGCTGTACAATCCTTGGGAGTAATTTTACACGGTTCTGTGTATACTTAGGTAGTTTTTTAGTTAGGTGTGTACTTAGGTGGTCTGTCGGCACTTTGTCGGAAAGTTTGAGCTGTTCTCTATGCTAGATAAATAAGGTTGTAAGTTTTTAGGATAGTTAGTATTAGAGGTAAGTTCATGTTCGAACCTCTGTAAGGACAAATGAACAATATCGTGGCATTCCAAGGGTTGAATTGATAGACGTGGGAAGCGCTAACATAGCAGATTGTTCGGTCGTGTTTTGAAGCCGAAGCTGCGTGGCCAATGCAGAGCTGGGTTTGGGGAGGCGCTCGGCCTTGAGAGTGCAGGATCTTTGTGTGTGTGTGACTGACTCCAGAACCGCGGGAAGTAGGGCGTTCACCCAGCCACCCCCCGGCGCCAGGCATTTCTGCCTGCTGTGTTGTTTACTCACACCAGATGGTCGGCCAGCGGAACGCATGACACACGACGTAGGGTGCTGTGGCGGTCAATAATAGGATAGTGCATTCAGTAGGTACAAACTAAGGAATGGTTGGCTGAGAAGGCTAGTGGATAAGGAGTGTACACGATGTGGTAATGAGGGCACTGGATTGTCTGTCACCACTTGTAAGAGATAATAATAATAACAATAATTTTTTTAAAAAAACTGTAGAAAGGTAATAATGAAATGATGTAAGCATTAGCATTTAGTATACCATTTGATTTTGTGTCTTAGGAAGAATTGTATTAGTGTTCAATGCAAACATTGTTAGCTATGTATTGTTAATTCGTAAATATGGAAATAAGGAAGGATTAAAATTTTAATATCTCTGAACAGTTAACGGTATAAAATTTTGATTGTCCGAGAGCTGGAGAGGCAGTTTTAGAAAGGAACATGGTAATATTGTTGTGCAGAAAGCATTGTGTACTAAGATTTAATAACCATAAGAAAATAGAAGGTAAAAAAAAAAAAGTTGGATTAGTTGGTGGCATTAGTGTTTATATTTCCAATTACTATTTGGGGTAAAAATTACCTCACGGAGATGCCCCAGTCACAGGGAGTTTAGCTTCAGTTTGATGCTTGTTCTTGAAGGCACGAATAGTGTTTTGGAAGTTTCATTCTCAAGTGCCTCAATTGATGAGTAGGATTGTCAGTGTAAACAGTTGTGGAGATGTCACATTGTGTGATGATGTCTTACGCTATGTTCGTGATAGAAATATATATATATTGTAATATCAAACTGAAAGTTAACTATGTTAGATTTCTAAGACTTGTGCATATAATAAAATGTTTCTGGATGTATGCTGGCTCTGTTTGTTGTGTGTCCACAAAATTTTAAATAATAGAAAGCGTTCTTCGTAAGTCAAGCTTTGGCTAAGTAGCATTCGTGGAGGTTGTTTGAAGACAGAGTAATGGTTGAAAATTAAATTAAAGATTAAATGGTCAGTGAAGAACAGTGTGTAGTACCAGGCCATAAACGGGTGGATGAAGGAGCAAGGATTTCAAATCATTCCAAAGAACGATTTGAAATCACGGGGAGAAGGGGTAGTTGTAATGTCCTGAACGTCCTGTGAGGCAGGAAGCCGGGCATATGGTCTGTGTTGTTTTTGCAAGACCCCTGGGGGCTGCTTCTGTGGGGTGAGATGTGTTGTGCTCCAACAGAAAACGGGAGGAGACCAAGAAAAAAACGTGGGTGTGGACCTACGCAAGAAACTGCCAGCACATGTGACGACACATGTGATCTGATTTCCGTGTTGTTTTATTTGTTTATTGCGAGGGCGCCCACCAATCGGCGAGTGGCTGAGCGTTTTTGGCTCCGATTGGCTGGAGAGATGGAGGAGATGCGGGTGTGGAGGACCGACGCAGTGACACGGGATTTACGACTGACGACTTCGGGCAAGAAGGACCGAGGGTGAGCGAAGACTAGCCGCCGCGCCGCAGCTATCACCGCCGTCGCCGTCGCCGTCGCCGCCGCTGCCACCGCCGTCGCCGCAGCCGCCGCTGACACGCGGCCCACCTCCGTCATCACGCAGTCCCGGGTAAATACACACCAAGAAAGGAAGAGACATTTGCAAACCCGTTCAGCCCAGAAAACCCCTGAGACAAGTCTCATGCTGAAACTTTTAAATCCACAAAACGTTGTTGTATGTGCCTTAATATACACTGACCCCTTTGTGAGTAAAAGCAATTCAAATATTGTAAACTCTGTTTTTTTTCAATCACCCTCCATCCCTAAGTCATTTAATAAATTATAGCTTGTAGTGTGGAATCTGTGGTCAGCTTTTGTTTTCGGTTTTCGACAGGCGCTTTCCTTTAATATAGGAAACTCTGTCGAAAACCTGGCGCCCACCCTGACTGGTTTTTAGACCACAGAAACCGCCCAGTAATGTCCGGACAAACAATATTTTATGAACGGAATAAGCCAGACATTACAAGGGCAACAGGCAAAACAGCATGGCCAGATACTTAGAATGGTGGAAATGTCTACATCTAATTAGTGATAAGAGATGCGAAACCAATTCCACATATGAACGAAGTGGGTGGAATAACCAAGAGATTAAAGAGATGGCCGAAATCAATGTGCGGGATGAAGAACCTAGTGAAAAAAAAGTTGAAGAAGAAACGGGTAGGGCGGAAGCGAAAAGCGAATGTTTGAAGGATAAATTCACAGAGGAAAATTTTGCAGAGAATGATAGTCAGCTACCATTGGACGATGATGAAAATGAAAAAGATATTCCTAGCAGCGATGATGAAGAATATGAATATGGAAGCAGCGAAGTTGAGTATGAAAGTAATGAAGAAAACGGAGTAAGAATATCTTTTATAAGGAGTTATAATGATGATAATAGAAATAAGGATTTATCGCAAATAGGGATAAAAAGGAATAATGAAACTGGTAGTTTTAAAAAAATGAATACATCCTGTTTACAAGCGAATGCCGATGTACCTACGTGTTTCGTACTCGACGAAAAGGATCAAAGCAAAGACACTAAAACATTGTTGCGAAGCGCAAACGAGGATGGCCGCCATCAAGTTGTTACGAATTATTTAGTGAAAGAATATCCACCTGGTGTTAGAAAAAAGGAAATGATTGAATGGTCGCAACATGAGATTATGAAAGACTTATTGCAGGAAAATGTTTGTAAAACTGTGGAAGATAAAGATGAAACATTTTTTAATACTAAAGAAAAAGAGAATTTAAAAGACGAAATTGAGGGATTTGCAGAAATGAAGAAATGGCATAGAGAGGGTGAAGAGAGATGCGAAGATAATAATCTGATTGCGGGAACATTTAATGAATTAAAAGGCGAAGGCGCGAGCGACTATACCGAAAGTTATGAAGAAAATGACGAAGAGTTTCAAGAGCAGAGAGCCTGTGGTCGTCAAAAACCAGAGGAATGTGAAAATAATCAAAAAGTGAAGTGCCTGGTGATACGAAGAGAAGATATTAAAGAAGATGAAGAAGAAATTTTGAAGGGAAAAGTAAAAAAGAAGAGGAAAGGATTAAATATACACTATGAAGGAAGGAATATATTACGATTGAAGGAAGAAGAAGTAAGAAGTGGAGAGAAGAAAAAGTGAAAGAAATAAGATGTATAGGATAAAAAGGTGAGAGAAAACTTGATGAGAAGGGCTGAAGAAAGAAAGAAACGTCATGACCAGAGGATTCGGTTGACTGAATTCAATGTTGGTGATTTGGTATTGGTTAAAACGCATGAGAAATCATGTGAAATCAATGCAGAAATTAAGAAAATTTTGATATATATTGCGGGCCTTTCATAGTCAAGGATAAACCTCATCCAAATGCTTATTTGTTAGTCTACCCTGTATCAAAAAAGAGATTTGGATTGCGGAATATAGTAGACTTAAAGCTTTACAGGGCGAAGGAACACTAATATTATGACTGATGATCACACAGGACATATTCTTATTTGGCCATGTATGGTATTAGATATTTCGATACATGTTCGATTTTTTTTGTTGAATTGAGGCAAATTTTAATAACATAATGTATGTATGTACTGAGTTCTCATTAAGTGGTAGTTTAATTTTAACTTTAATAATTTTTATTAATTGAATACAAAGAATATCTAAAACTGATCCTGAAATACGATGAGTGTAAAATCTGAACATTATTTCGATAAAAAGATTTTGATAGACTTATTTAGTTGAGTAATTTAGCTGTTTTTGAAAATGTAACTGTGGTTGTTATTTAACATTTCGGTTTGTTGAAATCATCATGTAGTTAAATAATGATTTAACTGCTCCGAAATGGGGGGCATATGTGAGATAACAACCATAGGGCTAGTTCTTTGTAAAATAACTAATGTAAGTAATAGTAAAAAATACTATGGTCGAATATTTAAGTTGGCAAACATGTAATGCCAAGAGCTATACAATTAATATCGCTGACTGCATTGGAAGTTGTTTTTTTTTTATCGTGGACTGGTGGTTGTCATGGATTTTTTAGCAGTAGAGGTTTGACTTGCAAGTCGATGATTTAAGATTTGTTAAGTTTGTGAGAAATTCAATACTGAAGATAAATAAATAATCAATGTTGAAAAATTATTGGAGAATTATTTAGTTGAGTACTGAATAAAATTAATCAAGATAATGATTTGTACTAATCAACAGCGAGGCGGCTATCGTTCGTAATTTTGGTTTAAATCCAGAATTCATAACGGGCCATTTTAAACAGAAAAAGTAAGCCTTAACCTCGCAACCTGTTAGAGCTAAAATAAAAACAATACTATGGTGAGATTGTTGGTACAACGGTGCGAGATAAAGAGGTTTAGATAACATAAAACTTATTTTCCCCTTTAGCGGGTACTCTTTTATGCCCAACGATAGGGATTTTGGTAGTATTAGAAGAATGCCGAAGAAAGATATTGCACAGTGGATGAAGTTGTTACACTTATACAGAATTCCTCAAACAACCTTAATAAGTTTTCAATAGATGAAATGAAAACTGATGATTTCAATTACTATAGCTCGTCGTGGCCTAAGTTTTACAAAAAAAAAAAAAAAAAAAAAAAAAAAAAAAAAAAAAAAAAAAAAAAAAAAAAACCTGCCTAAGTTACGATTCATATGGCAAAAATGTCCCCAAAAACCAAAGACATCTTTCAGGATATCCAACTACGGTAGATGAGCTTTTCAACAAACGATCTGCAATGTTCAATGCAACATAAAAATTTCTGGCTTGATAACGGACACTTTAAAGCTTCGAAACACAGTTAAACAATTGGAATTACCGAGGATGCCTACTCTACTGCTGTGCCCATAAATAATAAATAAATGGACGACATAAGGAAAACTTTGGTTTACATACCTGAAAAGAAGATGGAGGTTTGGAAACCCATCATTTCATGGGCCATAACAATGGCATCTTTCGTCGAAATTAGAACTTTCAAATGACATACTTATTATGCACCTATAGTAATAAAATGGATTTTTATTGAAATCTAATATTTATTTTATTTTTTACTTTTTTGCCATAAAGTTTCTTTTCAAAATCCTGTATACTGCAGAAAATGAACATGTCAACAACACAAAAAATTCCCACAGCTTTGTTATGTGTTGTTTGGAACTTTTTAAAGCACATATAATATAAGGTTGCCTAGTAGCTACTTGATAATAAAATATAAACAAACAAACATTTATTGTATGTCGGATTGTATTCAGATTTTTGTCTCTCCTGTAAAATTTAGAAATGTGGACTTGTTGCCTTTCTGCAGTTAGCGATTCATTTACTGACCGTGAAAATGAAATAAGAATCAGTTGGCAGAAATTTTAATATATGGTAGGAGCTATAATTAAACCTAACTAAAATAATAAAGTCTTGAATACCATTCTAACATTGCCGGGAGTGAAAAGGTACTGATAACAATCTAGCTTTATTTTTTTTTTTTTATTTTTATTTTTTTTTTTTGCTTTTCGTATCATTAGCTGATTTCATTGTCAGTAACTCAAAAAAGGTTAAACAAGTTTTTCAGTATGTTTGTCCAAACAACTTTAATAAGAAGCTGATTGTGAGGGATAGTAAATAAATTAAAATAAAGTAAGCTCGAATTGTGTCCTGAGTTCATAAAATAATGGAACGCAATTACAAGCAGAGTTTACATATACGAAATGGTGGTAACAATGAACGAATGCTGATGAAAAACCGATGGAAGTGTAATTGACTATAGCCAAAGAAATTACACAAACTAAGACAAAAGTTCACTTAGAAGAGGCAGCAAGCTTTCAACATGTATTATACGACACCTCTTTTTTTACTATTATTATTTTCTTTATCGTGTGGATTTTGTAGGTACATTACACGTTACAGTATGTAACCGAAAGATCTTTAGTAGTCTCTCGACCAATAATGCCATACAAATTTAATTTCGTTGATATGTGTTAATTACTTGACGATTCTGCTAAAATCTGAATCATGAACTTGGTGTATACACAAAAAAAGTTATCTCAAACGAAGAAAAAAGTCATGTGTTTCAAATGTTGTGCCGTGCAACGTCTTTTAAAACCAAACTGATTTATAAAGCACGAAATGTGCATCTTCTGTCGATGTTGATTGAAAAGATGGAAGAATAGTATATTAGAAACAGACGACGGATGGTTGTTGGTTATATCACGTGATGTGATGGATTGTATTAATTATAGACGAAGGAACATTGGAGAAAGACACAGATTTAGATATCTGAAACCCTGGCCAGGGAAAAGTGAGAAAGATTCTTAAATGGAACTTCCATTATGATACATAATGCCGACAATAATCCTAATATCTTGCAGGAAATGTTTTCTACTTTAATTTCAGGTTTAAATTTGATTGAATTTTTGTTTTTATAGGTCTTATAAAAAGTTATTGTCGAGTTTTAATTAAAATAATTAATCCACTGTACCATGCAGACGTAAATTTATCAGCATTGTCGTTAATTCTCATTGTGCGAAATAAATAGGCTGTTTCATTTCATTATTCAGTTGATCACCATAACATGTATGATGGACAGATGCACACGACATTTCAATTACCACTATGTATTCTGAACGTCGCAATCGTTAATTGCTGTGCGATGGGCCACGCGATGAAAGCAAACGTTGACAGAAATTTTTGGCTGTATAGAAGAACAGACTGAAGTTGAGTATATTACATTTGTCTTCATATCTCTTCCCGTTCGCATAGATCGTAACAATTTCTCTACTAGTCGTTCTGATGTTCAGTTTACTTGTAAAGATAATTCGGACCATACTGGCTTCATAAATTCCTAACAGATTTGTATAAAATTTTCTCTTTGATAAAATTACAGTTAATTTCTACATTAAGCTCAAGTTTTCTGTTAGAATTTTGAACTGGTTCTGTGGTAACTTAATTTTCAAACAGAAAGGGAACATTACATTTTGTGTTCAGCAATAGTATGTAGCAATAATATATCTCAATTGTAATACGAAGTTATAAATAATTTAAGAGTAATCCTTCTTATTAGTAATTTATTGGTGTATTCATGATAACAATTAATATTCTGACTTCTGCAAAATTCAATTCTTTGAAATTATCAACTTTATTTACGTATTTCAATTGTTCATATTTTGAAAGTGTTTGAAATTCAATTTTAATTTCATTTCTAAAATAGAAAAGTCCAAGCTTAAGATTAAATGAATAAATAAAAAGTCTTGTGGATCGAATAAGCATCTTCCACTCAAGCGTCTTTTTAATTTGTTTCTTTCCCATGTTGGTTGATCGAATGATCATAGCTTATGGATTCTCTCAAAATATTTAGAATAATAATAATAACTCCGTGTCAAGCTGTAAACTTCCTATTTAAGATAATATTTCGAAATTTCGAAGTGAGTGTAAGCCTCAAAAGCGCCTAAAGCATAAACAATTAGTAACTCCATCGTAAGTCGTCACAAATCTATAGAGGCAAATTTTGTCTTTGGAGAACGTTTGTCCCTTCACAAATGGCCAGATAACAATGCGTGAATTATTCTATAGATGAATTTGTGTGTTTTCATTACCTTTTCCTTCATTACAGAATTACAAGTACGTAATTAGTCCCTATTTCAAAATTTAATTTAGAAAAAAATTATATATGTATCAACGGACTGGTTGAAATTGCAAACTTCTCAATGATTAAAAACGGGCTAACGGGTTTTCACATTACTATCTGTGCAGTGAAACTTCGTCCGTGTACTTGGCCACTTTGATATCAGCCGTAACTGCAGCAAAACTATGTCACATCTAAAGCTGTGCCATTCTAATTCATTAAATACTAAACACATACCGCCTGAATAGCACACCTGTGGTAACAATTAATATGGTTCTTGTCGCCTTTGTTATTACCTATGAAATAAAGTGATTCCCGATTTACGTGTTGAGAAATTTCTTTGAGTACTTTGTTACAAAAATGATACCGCAACGAGTAACATTAATTGTAGCATCAAGCATAGCATTTAACTCACTGCTGAGAAGTTAAGAACAGTCTGCTGGTGCGTCGTGATTTTCGTGCAGTACAAGGCATTGATGTTTATTGGATTAAATAGTTTCTAACATTATTCTTGTTCGTTTATGTTGGTTCAAATTTTTTTCAAACATGATGAAGTTAAAACGAAGGTTACAGTATTCGTGTGACAAATTGCGTGGTGTTCTTTGTGCACAAATATAATTTACTTAAATTCGTAATGTGCATTGCATCTTGCTTGTTAATGAACTAAATCGATATGTGGTCTCTCTATAACAAGCTAGGAAGAGATTTTAAATTTAAGGAACATCATTCCACTTCTGGAGAAGATAATTCTATCACAATTATTTTTCTAGCCGATTTTCCAAAGCAAAAGAAGAGCCGTTTAACTGTGAACTCGAATATCTGCTTCATCTTTCAATGGAAGCCTCTCACTAGCGCAAAATATTAATGTCCTAAAAACCTGTAAAAGTTTATATATTTTAAAGTAGTAATGCTATACAACTGTGAAAACAGAAACTTTAAACTGAAGTTCTGAATTGACAAAATTCTGCATAAGTTCATTTAAATCGAAAATTAATTGCACACAGCACACAAAAAACATTTTCGATCCTTGTTTACACGTCATAATTGATCAAAAGAATAACTATTTTAATTTAATAGGTAACATATGACTTGCTGAAAATGTCTTTAATAATCAAATTGTTATTCTTTCAAACAGTATCGCATTTAAACACCATGTGAACATTTCCATATAAATAAGTTCCACGAAAGTTATTATAGAATTCCAAGAACGATATGATTGTTGCTTTGGTCTAATAGGGATTCATAGCAGGAATAATTACTTTTACGTGTACTTTGTATTAATCATGGCCTGTAACATTGCATAACGGCTGTCTTATAACCAAAAAACAAGGTGGAAGAGATATTTGAATACAGAAGCATGTTTTTGTAATTTTTTTAATCATTCGGCAGGATGCGGATTCAGATCCCTATCTGGCTATTAAGATTTCGATGTTCCATGCTTTTCTGAAATCGAATGCCGGAATGGTTTCTTCAAAACAACATGGCTAAATTCCTTCCCGTTCCTTATCACATTCTTCTCCTCTAATGGCGTCTACAAACCGTAAAGCAATTAATTGGTCATCAATTTTGCCATTAACTGGATCGTTTTAGAAGGAGTTTTACTGTTGAATCAATATTTTTATGCGAGCTCTTCTTGTTCGGCCAATTTAGTTGACGGAAAATATTGCGGGAGTAGAAATTAGTTAATTTTATAAATATTCCGTCAAAAAGAACTGTTTTGGTGAATTTTGTTTTTACTTGATTCTCCAGACGCGTTTCGCCCTTGTGGTGAAGGGCATCTTCAGTGGCTGTAAAGTGTTTTTACATGTGTTGTTACAATAATTCTGCCCTTTATAAATATATTGGCATGTGGCCGTTGGGAATGCCACAATATTAATCTGGTGATAGGCCATATTTCCGCAGTTATTGAACAATAATTTTATAAATAATTCCGTCAAAAACAACTGTTTTGGTGAATTTTATTTGATTCCCCATTGTACAGCCTCGTCAGGCTTTCCCAACGGCCACATATCAATATATTTATAAAGAGTTGAATTATTGTAACAACACATGTAAAAACACTTTACAGCCACTGAAGATGCCCTTCACCACAAGGGCGAAACGCGTCGGGGCAATCAAATGAAAAACAAAACAGCTGTTTTTGACGGAATTATTTAAAAAAATTATTGTTCAACAATTGCGGAAATATGACCTATCACCAGATTAAGAAATTAATTAGGCTGAGTGAAGAAATATATTGACCACCTAGACAAAACATATTTATCCTTGATGATCCAGTTAAACAAGTTGCTCTTTAGAAGAATTAGCTCTTCATATTAATCGTATGTCTGAACATTCAATTTCATTTGTGACACAATTAAAGGACTCATTAATTTTTAAATAATTTTATTGCACTTTTATTTGCCATTGAATTTCGTGGACTGCTAGTATAACGTATTTTGTCATCGCAATCTTTGCGCCGATTTTGAATAGGATTTGAATCCGTAAATGGTGTTGGACTTAGCACAAAGGAAAATATTGATGATAAAAATTCAATTACGTATAGAAACTGTGAATTTTATTTGAGTTTTTTATTGAACAATGAAAATAAGAATGATTGGTAAGTAAAACGGATTATCGTTTTAATATAGAAATTCCACAAAACCAGCCGAGGAGATCATGTGACCAACTTTTCCGCCAGTTAAGTCAGTATTTTTCGGTTGACATCGAGTGGCCTGTGGATATGCTGGCCTCGTTCCAGAATATCCTTCCCCGCAGCCTAGGCCGTCCTCTGGGACAAACCAAATGTTTTATCTAACGCCCAACAGCGGAACAATGGGCTACATCACGAGCAGTATTCATCCAGGGACGTTTTAATCTTTTTTACTCGAGGCGTAGAAAGTCCTCTGCCTTTATACGGAAACAGATATCTCGGGGTTTAAGCGCTGCGCCTCTTCGGAGAGTTTTAATTCCAGCCAGCTGCGGTACAATGGGAACACTTGCGGTTCCTCTCATTCGCAAAACCGAGCCTACGAGAGGACCATTACAGCAGATGTGGCCAGATTGTTATGAAGTTTGCAAACAGCAGTAATCCCAACTGTTGTGACAAAGGCTTTATACCTGAGTTCTATTGTTGCTCTCGGTAATTCTCAATTGCCGCATGTGTGGGGTACGTTTAGCAAGTAGGCGACATTCGCAATGAGGGCAACATTAACAATTACTACAAATAATGGAAATGAAAGACGAAATGAATAATTTCGTATTCTAATCGAGTGTTAATAGGAAGGATTTAGAATGCTTTACTTTTTTTAATAATGTTTTATTTACTAAGCCATGTTATGATATTTAGTTAATTGGTCGTATATGCAAACTTTCAATTTAACTGAGAATATTGTTAACAATTTCTTTTTTTTTTCTTTTCAGTTTCTTTTTTTTTTTTTTTCTTTCTTTTTCTGGCCTTGAGGTTTTGTACCTCACATTTTGTGATTTTTACATTATTAAAGCTATTTTTTTGTATTTAATAATTGTAATTGTATATAAGTTACCAACTCTTAATTTTAAGTTCCAAGGTCAAAGCATGTCAAGATGAATATAATGAGATCTCTGGAAAATAAATAACAGTCGAGAGAGTTGAAGAAAAGATTTGGAAGGAAGAGGACGTGTTGGTTGTGGAAAGAATATGATTTAAGTAAAAAGATGAAACAGAATGGCACGATGGAGGCCACGAAGAATCCTAGAGGGCAGAAGGTTAAGGGTTTTGATAAAGATAATGTAATATGACTTTGGAAAAGATAATTGTCTGTTAAATGGAAAATGTAGAAGTGGTGAGATAAGTAGAAAGTGTTTTATTTGAGATTGAAATATAGATATAGACAAAGGAGTTGATTTTAAGTTTGTGTGGTAAGAATTTGATTAATAATAATTTGATTTACAGCGTGAGTATCGGAATAAAACCAGCAACGGACAAAGAGGGATCAAGGAAATCCTTATGTACTGGTCTGGTGCAGGGAATATAAGCAAAAAGTATTAATTTAAAAGTATGGTAAAGTAACACTCACAAGTGTTCTCTACGAAATAAAAGGTAACGATAAGGGTACGTTACACCTTGTATTCGGGAGGACCTGGGTTCGAATCCCAGTTTGTCCATCCAGATTTTGGTTTTAAATTGTTTCTCCAGATCACTTCAGGCGAATGCCTGTATGGTTCCTTTAAAAAGGTCATGACGGGATTCCTTCGTGTTCCTCGCCCTCAATCCTTTCCCCCCTCCCCTCTACTCACCTTGACGTCGACGAGGTGTCAAGCCAGAAAAAAAGAACAAATTTTAAGCAAAACTTGTTCACTTCTAACTACCACTGTGCTGATTCAATCGACGTACTGCTTCTGTTCTATGTTTTCTGATGTTTCTATAGACTGCTATCGGCAATATTCTTTAGATTCGTTGAGTTTTTTACATGTCACGAATCTTATATCAATTAAAATATTCGGTTGCAAAATTTGAACAGCTCACAGGTTTAGGATTTCGGTTTGGATGAAGGCAATTTCACTACATTGAAGCAATCACAAGTCACTAAGTTATACTTCAACGCTGTTCGCCAGTTTATTGTTTTTCCACACAATTCTAGAGGGATGGCACGACGCGAAATGTTAATTTAATTCGTCACCGAAGGTCTTAAAATTGGTTTGGAAAATAAGTGTTGCCAAGAAACAAACTAATGTCAACGATACACATTAGTTTCAGTTTAATTGTCTTCCCGCCTCCTACAGTGAATAACTGCGAATACTCTGTCCACACGATTCTGTTCTTTTCAAAGTTCTTGCAGTCTTTCAATTCTAAAAACTCGTGTAAATTCTCACATTTGTGAAAATTCAAGTACTTGCTGAACGAAGCCGTCAGGGCAGTTTTTGTAACACACGCTTGAAAAAGTCGGGACTATGCTAAAACTTCTCGCTTATTGCGTGCATTGATACTACCGCACTTCGGCTATCCAATCAGCGAAACTTTCTGTTATATCACTGGTGGGAGATCCATTGGAAAACTATCCAGGACATCTAGATACATAATCCCTTTCGACTTACAAACTATTGTTTCAACATGGTGCATGCACATAATAAAAAGTTTATTAACGTTTTTTTATGCAAATAAGCGTCCATGTGTCCTTACACAGTGACATCCATGGGTGTGGCGCATAAATTCATTTAAATATTTTATATATATTTAACCACAGGACAAGGGAAGTCACTTGAATTGTTAGTTTCCTTGCTTCCCTGAAGTAAACGTGTCCTCGTATTCGTATTAAATGTCGATCGCTTCGGCGTTTTTCTAGTGCAGAAATACACACGGTTTTTCGGGTGCCAATCTCTGCCTGATTTTTCGTGGTAGGTTACTGCGGAGTCTTTGTCTCTCGACATTTACTTTAACTGCGTAATATGTGGTATGACTTCACGTATAGTTTTTCTTCATAGTTGGCATTTTGTCTTGATATTCGTATTGTGCGATGTGGCTTCATAATGCGAACGGCAGCTACGTCGCAGCAGTCAAGTTCGCTGTACATCTGGTTACATTCAGCAACTCGATAATTTTAGTCAGTTTCGGACCCCACTGCAGATCTGTTGCGATGTGTTCGCAGCATCTGTGCCGACTGGATGTTCGGCCACGTGGGGTTGTGGTCTTCACCGTCGTAGCTGGACGAGGCTTGACACGGTGTCTTGATCGGTCTTCATTGCTGGGCGTTGCTGCGTGCTTGCTGGTCCGACGACACATTGTTCCGGCAGCTTGCGACGTTGAGCCCTTGCTTGCGGCTGGGTACCCCTGCATATCAGGGGCCGGCTCAGCACGATGTCTCACTTGTCTCCTCTACCACAGACGTTTCATGCTGGGACATCCGCGATGACAGGCTGCATGATGTCCACCACAGTTGTAGCAGATGGGATCCTTTTTCGTTCTGGGACAGTCCACCGGTAGATGTTCCTCCCCGCAGCGAACGCACCTCTGCTTCATGTTGCACTGCCTCGCATAATGGTTGAAACCCTGAAACTTGAAGCACTGGACGATTTCTTTCGTCATCGGCTTCTCGGCAGGTGTAGAAGTCGACTTGCTGGCAGTTGTAGAACTGTTGCTGGCTGGTGTAGAAGTTGACTGGTCAGCATGTTGTAGATAATAATACTTTGCGGATATATTTTTCTCTTACAACCTGTTAATAAGTGTCTTCTAATCGGACAGGTTGCATGGCATGATGAACAGTCCGTCTAGTTGCAGCCACGCGAACAGCGGAAGATCAGTGCAGCGATGCAGCCGGCCAAGTAGTCGGACACTATCACTGGAGATAGCATAGATGGGATATTCTTCCATTAGAGGGTCGGTGACATCCATCTTGTCAGGAGACGCAGGGGGTTCTGGGTCTCCATCCGCGGCTGGCGCGAACCGCGGTGGACTCCGCATTGCCTCTGCCATCACCTGGTCCAGGCCTCCCGAACGAGAATCAGCCTCGGCCGGTGACCGACCACCACCTCTTCTCCAGGCGACAACTTTATTCCGACCACTCATCTTCTGTGTTGGTGCTACCCGCAGTACCTTCTAGCGCAGAAATACACACGCTTTACTCAACGCAACCAACGTTCGGTGTTCTGAAAGGTTTACCAATCAGGAGAGTGCGCATGGTTGCGTGACTAGGTGGGAGTCACCGATGAGGTCAGGGGGCGTCCATTAAATACATGAGGCGAAATTGGGGGGGGGGGGTGGCGAAATCTCAACAGAGGGGGGGGGGATCGACAGAAATGTCACGTCATCTTTTAATTCCTTGAAAAATAGTAAAGCTAAGCAAAAAGGTCTACAAACGACGGCGATCCTACGAGATTGGTAGTTCTGTAACATATCATAGCCCACTGCAGTATTTTCGGTTTACACGGTTCTCTTAGACCTATGAGAACCCATTAATGTAGAATTGCATCATAAAAAAATTGAACCATGTCAGAAGACAGTGTACCCAATAAACGATTGTAATAAGCTTACTTTTTCCGCATTGAAGGCTTTGTTTCACGTGAGCCACAGTAAAAGAGCAACCGACCGAGTTTGACCGATAAAATTTAGGCATTTGAGCAAATTTTTGGCCGAATATGTGAGCACCGTGTTGCGACTGTATTTATTGTGCTTTTTCTGAGAAAAATAATATATCTCGTGAAAGTTTATATCACTGTAAGACCTGGTAGTAAACGCTGCTAGACTGAAATGTGGGTTATTCTTTATGATACAGGCCAACCGTGAACCCAGGAAATAACTTCATGGCTTCAATTATTTTCTTTGCCCACAGAATTTTTTTCAGTTCTCCTTTTAAAACAGTATTCTATTGTTCTTTTTCCTCAGAAATCCTATGACTCCGCAATCTTTACTTGGCAAACAAAGCTGCTCACTATATCTTTCTTATTAAGATTAATTTTTGAAATGTCTGTTTTTACTGCAGAACACTAATAAAATTGTGTTTTAGAGATTTTTATCAAAATAATTTTTCTGGATTCATGCACGAGAAAAAGTTCTTATCCTGATACTACACGAAAATGTTTCTTGTTGCCTATTTAATTCTTTATTGCTTCGCTTAGATTTCTCCATTTTTATGTTAAACATTCTTTTACATAAACAATTTTTTTTTATAACTGTGTCTGTAATGTCGAATTTTTGCATTTATTGATTTCTTGTATTGAAGAGTCAGTAGTATATTAATAATTTTCAACATTGATTTTTTAGATCAAACAAAACAAAAAAAACCGTTATGTTAATATAGATAAATGGTTCAACCTCTTGTTTGGTTGTCCGCCACTTCTCAATCGCCGAGATAAATGAAACATGTCAGTAGGAGGAGGTTGTCTTAGCTAGCCTGATAAGCTCTTTGGACAACCGTAAAGAGACTCCACTCGTCCGCGTGACGTCACAGTTGGATGGCGGGAAATTCTAATGGACCAATGGCGGCCAAGGTCGTATGACGTCACACGTTAGTTCTTTGGCCGGCCGCACAGATGGCGGCAGAAGTCGGGCTTGTGCATACGTTAGTTCCTCAACCGGCCGCTAGGGAGCAGCATCTCCCAAGGGCTTAATTTCTTTGGGCGCAGACATTCTACTCCCCCAGCTAGCGGGGAATTTCCGCCGCCCGGGGCGTGTTTACACAGGTGTGCTCGCCTGCAACCCTGTTCTGGAATCCGGACGTCAGACAAGTTGTATCGCGGTGACAAAACTATGGATTCGTCTATCACTTTAGTTCCTAGTGGCTATCGTGTGTTGCGTATACCAATTCCATCTTTACCGAGTAACTTAAATATAATTAAAGTCTTATCTTCGTGGAGTTTAAATGGACCCATTGGTTTAAGTAGACAATGGACGATTAGTTCATCCATTAATCGGGAAATCGAGTATGATGGTCTCCATGATGTCACGAATCCACTTCCTCTCAGATGTATACTGTTTGAAACAGAAGTGGCTGTTGACGTCACTGCCTGAGTATAAAGACCATCACACCAGCCAGCTAGCCCTCAGTTTCCGGTCAGCGATCGTCAAGTCCAGTTCACTATGGCTAGTGAGGTTCTCCTGTTTTCAACATGCTACAAGTTAAACAGCAGTGACACCAAGCGTATCACTGTTGGTTTGTCACCTAAACTGGAATTTAATCCAGTAGTTTGTACTCGAAAAAGTTGGGTACAATAAAGTCACTCTCACACATGATGAGTGGGATGTACTGAGACAGATGGTCTATACAATTGGTGGCTTTTTCAACAACACTGAGCATCTGCAAACGAGTGTCTCGCTCGGCAACCAAACCATCTCTTCCCGAACAGTGGCTGGAGCGAAAACTATATGGTTTTACAACAATGCTGTGCCTGCCTATGGTGTGTTTCTCGGCGAATCAACATGGGACAACATGGTCGACGCCCTGCCAGCAGTGACCGGCGCCATCAACACCATGAAGCCCTGGAGTTATCAAGTTACCAAGTACTACAACGAGTTTGTGAATACGTTATCAGTGAAAGTGATTCGTGACTTCCCCCGTTGTTCTGTGAATGGCCTGATAGATTTGCATTTTGATAGTGTACATGTCAATGAAGTGTCATACAGCCCCTGTTCAACACTAGTCTATGAACGTTTAAAGTTAGAAATTAAAGCATATAAAAAACTGTTAGTGTATGACTATGTTAAACGCAAAGTTGAGCAAGATTTAAAAGGAACTGATGTATTTAGCAGAGGTGGTGATGACGTATGCGGTAATAATTAGTGTCCCTCAGTCCGCTGCGATGTGTCGTCCAGTAATGTTCTTCGCGTCTGTGTACCAGCTTAACGCCGGAGATTCCAAGCGGCTGACTTTCGGTTTGTCACCGCAACGTGATTTCGAGC
>JARYHS010011408.1:263464045-263494689 GCA_031002005.1 Vandiemenella viatica | reverse complement strand
TATCTCCACTTGTTCTACTTCCCCTACCTTTTGGTCCAGGTGCCGCAATTCCTTTCTCATCTCCTCGCAAAATTTCCTCATACTGCCGTCGCCTCTATAGTATCTCCTACAGTTGTAAAAATCACTCCTTACCGTGCGCTGTTTTCTCTGAGACCAATATCTATCTCGGAACATTTTTAGGAATTCGTCATAATTAGTACACCTCTCTGTAACTTCACAACTCCATGAAAAAGCCTCATCTCTTAATTTGCTTTGTACATAGCGGATTTTATTTGTATCCGACCACTCTATTGGCAAGGTTCGGGAATATATCTTTACAAAATCGGCGGGGTGTACTTTTCCGCTTGGTTCAAACACAGTCTCTGGTAAAGTAATCTCACAATAACTTGGTATACGGCTAACCACGGTGTCTGGCCGATTTTCCACTTTTTCAAGTCTTTCATTAATGTGGCTCATATTCCCACACATTTGGCTTACTTCCGTCGACAAACCCGTAATTTGTCTTCCTACATTATCAACATGTTCCGCTACGCTATGTATTTTAATCTCACATTGCACTTGGCTTTCTAAAATAGTTTCCATCCTGCTTTCAATATCCTTCTGATGTCCTTCCATTTTCTGACTTAGTGATCCTTCTATTCTTTCAGCGATAATTTTCTCTTTTTCCTCTATACAGCGGCCTACCAAAACATTAACGTCTCGCTGTACATTTTTCTTAACTTCAAAAAATATCGCTCTTAATCGTCTATAATTTTTCTTCGGACTCCTTTTCCACCTTCTCAATTCTGTCTGACATCCTCCCCATCATCTCTTCTGCCCTCCTTTGACTACGTTCGATTTTTTCATTAAGTTCTCCTATGTCTTGTTTCAATTCTTGCCTGAATTTCTCTTGATTTTTCTCAATTCTCTGAATAACTTTTTCTTGGCTCTGATTCATTTCTTGTTTCATTTCTCTGATAGCATTTAATAGCAACCTTAGGTCCATATTCCCTTCTCGAGCGTACTCAGGTTGATTTGGTTTTGGCAAAACTGCATGTCCTATTGAATTCTGCCCCCCATTAATTTCATTTTCTCCATCAACCAATTCGTCATCCTCATCAATGTTGCTGAGATCATTGTTTGGAAAATAACCGGTAACCCCATCTTTATCCCCGTTATTAATAGGACTACTACTGAAATTATTTTGCACGTAATTACTATCTCCTCGGACACCCATTCGGTCTTCATATTTCCCATCAAAACTTAAGATTCCGGAACTTACCGTTTCCCCCTCTGACATATTACTATTTGTTTCTCCCAACTCACTAACCAATTTTCCACACTTATTTTCCATAATAATTTGACATTTAAAATTTCATAATGCAAGCAAAACACAACGGTATTACTACTCTTAGCAGAAATTCTTTAAACCGCAATCGATATTAAAAACTTACAACTCCAATCCACAACAATACAACGCTGTCCACATTCAACTCTGCAACACAATTTTTTTTTTTTTTTATTGTAACTGCTGAAAAACATGTATATTATCACTGAAAGGAAACAACAAAATTTGACGGCCTCAGGCTTGGAAACAAAGCCGACACATATATACGAAAATGCTTAAAATACTGATCTTTTGCTCTTTTAACTAATTTGGCTGTACATATAATTACAATTTCTTAAAATCACAAATATTACCCCTTTAATTACTTTTGTCACATGAAAAATAAATTAACTTTGCAACTGTCCTTTAACAAAATGTAATTCAACTTGTAAGTTCAACTTTGATTCCACTTTCATAATCATTTACTTAGTGTTCAAAATTTAGTTAATATCCTTCCTGTTAGAATCTGATCGTTGACACTGCAGCCCCAAAAACAAAATGAAAACTGGAATTCTCTTACTTGATGCACTTGCCCGTAGATCAGCTCTCTGCTGCTGCTCAACTGATAACACTGCTTCAGAAAAAACTCCAGACGTTTAAGGTGTTATGTTAATCATCTTAATTAACACCCATAATCCTGGTCCAGGTTCGCCAATTACGAGGTTAAGGCTTACTTTTTCTGTTTAAAATGGCCCGTTATGAATTCTGGATTTAAACCAAAATTACGAACGATAGCCGCCTCGCTGTTGATTAGTACAAATCATTATCTTGATTAATTTTATTCAGTACTCAACTAAATAATTCTCCAATAATTTTTCAACATTGATTATTTATTTATCTTCAGTATTGAATTTCTCACAAACTTAACAAATCTTAAATCATCGACTTGCAAGTCAAACCTCTACTGCTAAAAAATCCATGACAACCACCAGTCCACGATAAAAAAAAAAACAACTTCCAATGCAGTCAGCGATATTAATTGTATAGCTCTTGGCATTACATGTTTGCCAACTTAAATATTCGACCATAGTATTTTTTACTATTACTTACATTAGTTATTTTACAAAGAACTAGCCCTATGGTTGTTATCTCACAAGGTATCTACAGAAATATGTGAAATATGCGACGTTCTTACATCTTTGTTAACGATATTTTCTGTGTACTTATTTAGCATAGCACAGACTTCATTTGCCCCCATTGCTTCCCCACCCTTCATGCCACCATGCGCCACCACTAAGACCGTTTACTGCAGACAGGGAACTTGTCCAGGACTAGTTTCCTCGCTGCAGTAAACGGAAAATTAAAGGCGTTGCCATGCCTATTCTATTGGGCTGACAAGTGTCCTTGCTACAGTAAACGAGTTTTAATGAAAAAAGCTATTTTCGAAAAAACATGGACTTGTTGCCTTTCCACAGCTAGCGATACAAATACGCTTCACTTAATTGGCGGCTACAATGTTGCTACTGTAAAGCCATCATTCTGGTTTAAAGACTCTGTAAGAAACAAAACGTTCATGGGGCCTTAAAATAACTAATGTTCGTCGTTGCAGTTGTGCAGCTATGTTGCTTAACACAGTGTTCAATGCTTTTCTCTACCACTTATTACGTCTAATTAAACGATTCGATTGCCGTGCGGTCGCCAGTCTAGTTAGCGTTGCTAATTGGATACATTAATTGAATAACAGTCAAAGGGAACATGCAAGAAGCTACTGAGAAACACACAAACGTGTTAGCTTTCACAGTTCACTAAGTTTTATTCTTCTGAAGCTACATAATCCAAAAGCAAGCCACCAGACACTAAAACATATCTTCGTCACCAAAGAATGCAGATTCCAGTATAAATAAGGTTGGAAGTAGTGAGTATAAGCCCTGTAATTAATTATTAAACAATCGACGTGGTACAACTTCTTAGCAGCTCAGCATAAACAGTTTATAGCAAATCTTATCACTCAGAACAACATACACACTCTACAAAATACTTCTGCACTGTTCACACAATGTTCTGTCCCTCGGAATACCGGTGATGCCGTGGTAGCGGGATAATACAGCGCATACACGGAACATACACACGCGGCTACGGCATGCTAGCTCCAGCCGGCCGTAAAGCACTTCACTCGACCGTAGACAATACCAAACTGTCCCACTCCGCGACCTCCCAACGCCAAAGACATTATATACATATCTCAGATCACATTAGCGACTTAAAAAATATTCGTAATGTTCACGATTTCGTTACAACTCATTACCTGACAGTTACAGGTAACGCAACAGAACTATTCGTGAGTGTTTTATCTGATGGTTGTATTACCTCTGTAACAAAATACAAATTCATATCTCCAATACTGTTAAGTCCCTGCGGAGGGAGATATCTGTGCAGTTGGAAACTCGCCAGTCATCCCGCTTGGCCGTCCCGTAACGAGGAGAGGCGAGCAGGCGCTCACGGCCCAATTGCGTGCTGGGGGCGACGACCCCATCGGGAATCGATTCTGACCTCTGGCGGCACGCGGTCGAGTCGGCCACCGGCACTCACCTCCACACGTAGAGAGACAGCAACAGGAACGCTGACTCGCAATCTCAAATTCCCAACACTCGGCCAATATGGTTAATAAATAGCATGCCAAAGAACAGGTAGTTCCTATGGGCTACTTGACTGCTATGCTGCAGTCCTCTGTCTATTCTGATACCGGCGTACCCCACACCCCACTAACCTTTCATTTTATTTGATCTTGCTCGTCCTCTGAATCTCTTTTACTTCAAAAGTGTTAAACATGCTAAAAATCCATCACTCTGAGCACCGGAAATTTAAAAATTACTTCGATCTGGCGTAATGTTTTTAGGCGATTTTCCGTAACACAGAGCTTCGTTGACAGTTGGCAACACTCAGCGCAATCCTTAACAACCTTCTTACCAAAACTTTCTGAAATAACTTCAAACAAAACCATCAGCATGTCACATATCTACAGTAGTATATTAAATCCGTCCGAAAGTAACTTTACTCTCTGTCTGCTTGTTACGTTTTCACGATTAAACCAATCTTGATGAAGTCTGACAAGGAAATACTAGGTATCATTATGAAGGACATAGGATACTCTTTACGCGATAAATAACGTATTTTGTCACGAAATTTTGAAATGGTGACTGACAGATGAATAACGTGTATAAGTCTCTGTAATGTTATATCGGTCATTTAGACTTTGTTTCTCTCGCAGTCAGTTTTTGTATAATCTGTTTATAAGTTTCACGTACAGACTCAACTTATTGTATATTATAGATGTGTATTTCCGCTGCACCAGAATATTATATTGTTTGCCTAAAAGTTATACAAAGTGGCTCTCTTCATGAGACAAGTTCAATGGTAGAATGGTATGGAGATGGCTTCCCCATCACATTATTCCTACTCCGTGACTTTTTAGACGCCATTTACGTTACTTACAGCATTCTTTGTTCAATTCCAACAATAAAATAAGACCATGTTTACGAAATTCTGTCATGATGTAGGCTGTAGCCGTAAAATTTCCTCCATACACCAAGTTTTATCAATTTCTTTCTGATTCATAGTTCAGTACATATCGCTGGACGCCTATTCTTTTTAACGAAAGCTACTTTGGCTACTACTAATCAGATTAACATAACATCCTCACTTTATCCGTCAGTTGCAATTTTAATCTCTAAATAACAGAATTCACTCCCTGCTCCTAAAATATCTGTTAACGCTTTGATATTTAGCGAAATTTTATTTTCGTAATAGCTGCTCTATGGTTTCACTTTTGTTGATGTCCCTTTTCAGTGTAAATACCTTTCCTACGGGTTTCTAACTTTAGAAAATCTTTTAGTCTTATGGAAATAAGTCTGTCATGTAAGAAAACTTATCCTTTTCTGTATAGCAGTCGAACGCAAAACATGATTATTTTCATTTGTATTTGTTAATACTAAGTGATTAGAATATTCCAGGAATGTTCATGTAGGACTGGTTTTATATTATGTGCAAAAACTGGTATAGGTCACAAGAGTGAATCAAAAATTCAAACAGATCTCCATTTTATTTCGACTAGAAAATAATCTTCGGAGAAACAAGGAAAATAATAGTTTTATATTACGTTGGCATTCATACAAACTTCCTTTAGCATTTACCTCGCTGTTTCGGAGGATGATAGAGTATGTTGTGGACTAATTATAAATGATCAATTATAAATATATTGGCTTATAAGTCCATCAAACGTAGAGTTCTGGCAATTAATTTCTTCGAGTTTACAGTCACAGTGACATCCAATATAAACACTTTGTATTCCATCAAAAATAACCGGTTAAATGCAATGTTCGGCAGTTTATTTCCGCGCATTTGTTTAACTAAATACAACTGTTATTAAATAACACTCCTAAGCTTAAGTTGACGTAAAGATTTATATATTTCTTAGGTTACAGCAACAGCAATATCTCTGTCCAGAGATAAAAAGAAAACATCTACATAGACTATATAAATAAACAAAAAGCAACTAGTAATTATTAAGTTAATTTAAATGTAATGAATACTTTTCTTTAGTGATGTGGCAATTAATTTCTTCGTGGTTTTGGTTAGCTAAATAGAGTCGTTATTAAATACTGCCCACAAACTCAATTTTGCAATAACATCTCTGACCTCAATTAGTCCAGTAACGAAGTCCGGGTGGGTTGCGCCAGTGCAAAGCTAACTTCCCACGGCCCGTGTCTTTGCAGGCCGCGCCAGGGAGCTGAACTGTACGGATCAGTACGCGCCACAGGTTATCCTCGTGGTGGGTCGTGTTGATTGGTGTCAGGAAATGTTGAAAACATTCGACCGAGGACGTTCAAAATCTGTATACAACATCCGTATACAACATGTATACATCCGTATACATGTTGTATACGGATTTTGAACTTGGATATATTATCATGAACCTGAAAGCAAACAACAGTCTACTGTTTGGGTGATTGACGATGAACCCAATCCCACTAAAGTTGTTCGTTCACGGAGCACTTCCAAGAAAATGATCGCTTGTTTCTTCGGTTGTACTGACACGTCGCAACCATTCCATTAGATGATCGAAGAACTGTTAATGCCGAATGGTTTACAACAGTTTGTTTGCCAACGGTCTTCGATGAAATAAGGAAAAAGAACAAAAAACGTCGCATCATTCTTCATCACGACAATGCCAGCTCCCATAAAGCACGTCAAACAACTGAATATTTGAAGGAGAAAAACATCGAATTAATGTCTCATTGCCCGTATTCACCCGATTTATTGCCTAATGACTTTTTCTTGTTCGCCCCTGTCAAAAAAAAAAAAAAAAAAAAAAAAAAAAAAAAAAAAAAAAAAAAAAAAAAAAAAAAAAAAAAAAGATGCGCGGATAGCGATTTTCATCACCTCAAGAAACTGTTGATGACTTTCAAAACCATGTTTCTGAAATATCAGATTCACAGTGGAAAAAATGTTTACAGAATTGGTTTGAACGTATGCAAAAATGTATAGACCTCAAGGGAGGATATTTTGAAAAGCAATAAAACCCTTTTTGTAAAAACTTAAAAGGCAACCCTCGTATTTGTTACATCTTCGTACTAATGTAACAGACTTCTCAACATCAAATTCCAGGAAAAACTATTTGTAATAACTGAAACTAATTTAAATTTTCGTTTGAAAGTTTAACGATTTTTCTGTAGCGGTGTTAATTTTTTTCTTCAGACATATGCTTAAATAGCTCACCGCAAAACGCCTGTGGAATCCTTCGATCTGGTTTGTGAGAAGGTTTCGAGAGATATGATCTGAGCCTTATACATTATTCGTCGAGTATACCGCGCGCAGTCCTCCGGGAATTCGCTACGCCCTTTCGGACCGTTTGGTCAATTCATAACGTCGCCACAAATTGCCGTAATTTGTTTGTGAAATTCCGTTGGGGAGAATTGATATTCATAACCAGCGTTATCTTTCCACTTCCAATTTTTTGTGCAATTTCCTGTATGTATAAACCAGCTATCGAGCATATCCACTGCTTTCTGAAGTCTTTAATATATTTTTATGTCCTTCTTCAATAACTGATAGACACACTCTGCTGGTCATGCCGTTATCAAGAAAAAGTTTTCGCTTATGATTATTCTGCACGTTTAAAAGTAAAATTATTAATGTAGTACTCACTATCGTTTACGTCCTAACTAAACAAAACAGTTACACTGATATATATTCTCGAATTTGTTCCAATTTATATCTTAGTTAAATAACTACTCCAATTTTCATTTAACCGTTCTTTCTAATTTAGAAACCAAAACACACGTGACATTTTTATGATAGTCTTTTTTTTTTATTGCTTTATGCCTCGTCGACGGCTAAGGTCATTAGAGGCGGGATAGGAATGGGGACAAGGAACGGGAAGGAATTCGGCCATGGTCTTTTTGAAGGAAGCATCCCGTCATTCGCCTGGACTGATTTGGGGAAACCATAGAAAACCCAACTCTGGATGCCCGGACGGGGATTCGAACCCGCGTCCTCCCGAATGCGAGGCCAGAACGTTAACCGTTCACCCACTACGCTCGGTGATAGTCTTTGAGGCTGCTTCTGATTTATATTGAGCCTCACAGTTTATGTAATTTTTTTTCAATCAGTTTTGAAGTAGAAATAGTATGTATTTTACGAGATTACAAATATCTTTTTGAAGTTTATTTTTGCTTCGATAATACTAAAAACTGGAAACCAAATTAGATAAACATTAAAAAAGACTATATAAATCTTTTGATCTTTACTAATTGTTTTTAATATGACAGCACTGAAGTTTATTAGATATGGTTTCTTTTCTTTCACTGTTACGTCTTAGCGTCCAAAGAATTTTTCGCTGATTGGATTTAAGCTCACAACGCTGGAATTATATTAACACTACCAAAAATAATACTGTTGGAGGCTTATGAATCTCGGATGTCGACTTTAACTTTTCTAAAATAAATTACAGAAGGAAATGAAAGCCGTATAAAGTCGGGAACAGCGTAATTCCTTAATACTTTGACGAAGTTGCACAAGAAATAAATAAGTCGTCTGAAAGGAAGAGCCTCAAGAGGATAGAAACTTTGTTTCCTTCTTGACGTTGAATGGAATGTTAGGGTAATGAAAGTTTACGAACTCTCTGGAGATTATAATACATTCATTGACACTAACAGGCAATGAAATACTGGAGAAATATAAACAAATAATTACATCTTAGAATCAAATAAAATATTTCGTTTTAAATAATAACATTGCTGAAATTTCAAACGGTGACTAGCCAACATTTCCTATGGAATCAACGTAGTGAGATGTATTCGTAGCTTCAATGAAACCTGTTTTTGATTGAAATGACAATACCAACAGTAATCAAAGTATTTACTGTATATTTGTTTGTACAAACTGAAATGATTAAAAGTTCTAGGCAGAATCTTCTTATTTGTTTTTTTTTTTTTTTTTTTTTTTACCTCTTGAGTCCTATTTTCTGAATACAGCAGGAAACAATAACTTTAACTCGGCGAAAATTCTGTTTCAGTTTTATTCTATTCTTATGTAGTACAATAATTTTCGAAACATCTTCCGATTTTCTTTTTTAAAAAAAAAAAAAAAAACTCACGAACCGATAGAACAATTGAAGCTCGTTGGACAAAAAATCTAACTAGCGGGTGGAAGGAGAAACTAATAAGATGTAAAAACATTTTTTTCCTAATTTACATGGAAATAATCTAAATCAATAAATTATTTTAAAAATAAAAACCTTACTAATTTTCGCTGTCTCAAAATTTTAGAAAGTACGACGAACTGAAATCCGAAACAACGGCTTCTTAATTTTGAATGGTGGCGGATGACGCGCGAACAATCTGTAGTCTTCTGAGTGACCGGCAGGTTCCGTTGACTCGTGAAAATTGTGAATTTTTGTTTAAGTAATGACCTACTGCATAATATTATTTTAAATATACAAAAAAACTTCCTATCATCAAAACATGAGTTGCAAATGAAACAAGGTGTTCAATTGCCCAAGTGCCATTCATATTAAAAAGGTGACGACAATTCATGCAGACCGCGTAGTTCAGGCGGTAGACCGTCTGACTACCGTCCGGACTGTCGAGGTTCGAGCCCAGACGAAGCTTGGGATTTTCTTCCAAGCTTAACGTCTGTAAAGGCTACCTAGATCCGTCAGCCTGTCATCCAGTGAGTACCGCGAACTCCGCGCAAAGTTAAGAAATGGCCGTAGCGCGGCGCTGCTGACCCCGTCACATCCCTCTAGTGCCTATGCTTGTGAATGGAAATGCGGACCTTGTGACATTACAGTAGTCATGCAATCCTTGATTAATGAATATCGGTGCAGATATCGATAATCGATACACAGCGAGAGGCTACTCTCTGAGCTAGACTCGCAGTCAGTCAAGTGTTAACGCGCGTAACCCGGGAAAAATGGTATGGTTGGGTGTAAGTGAAGTGGTGTATTCTTGAAGACATTTCGGGCATATGGATACGTAAAACGCACATCCGCGACGGGAAACTAATGTTGGCGTGACGTCGTTATCCGCGAGATACGCCAAACGGTGCAAAAATACGACGATACTTGCTTAGAGAACTGTGAAAGTGCTATTGTGTATTGGCAACTGTTGTACAGACATTCAGCATATTTCTTATTGGAAGGAGAGTATTTTGTGATTCAACTTTTCACTCCTAAGAACTTGTAATCTTCGGAAGAGTAATAATTAATTCCAGTTGGTGGTCGGCGTAAGGATGTAAGATACAAACTGTTGGAATAAAAAAGTTGTTCTACTTGTACTTCCGATGTGTGAGTGTATCTTTTTAATGGTTGATTCCTATGAACTTGTGAATATTCAATATTCCTAGTACGTTCGACTAATCGCTGGTGACGACCAAGACAAAATAATAAACTACGAAGTATCAATGCCTCCATGAGGTAGGTCAAATCATAGTGTTGTGGTAACATCACTATCTGTAACTGAACATTAACTCCAGTAAAACGTGAATAAGTAAAACCTTGTTGTTTTACAAGCTCTACCTCCACAAAACTTAGGGAAAGCGAAATATAGCTGCAAAAGCCCCGTCATCTTTACCTTATGACAAATTATAATTCCCAAGGTTTTAATTTTGACCGAAAGGTTACTGACTTAGCAAACCTAGTGCTCACTGGTGGTTATAGCTATGGAAGTGGGGACAAGGAACGTGTAGGAATTCGGCTATGGCCTTTTGAAGGAAGCATCCCGGCATTTGCCTGGAGTGATTTGGGGGAAACCATGGAAAACCCAAATCTGGATGCCCGGACGGGGATTCGAACCGCCATCATCCCGAATACGAGGCCAGAACGCTAGCCGTTACACCACCACGCTCGGTGATGTAGGTATGTAGTGACATTCAGAACTCGGGGAATCCAAAATGGGCTTGTGATTTGGATCTCTATTTTTTTTTTTTTTTTTAAATCCTGTACTTAGAAAGAAGAGTATGAAAGGCTGAAATCATTAAATAAAATTTAGATTTCTAACATAATCAAATTAATATTGAAAGTAAACAATTTTTAAATAAAACAAACAAAATGATTTATGTACCTAACAAATTATAACCATCCTTGTTTGGTGGTTCAAACAAGCTTATGCGAGCGATCTCATCAGCTCGCGAGGGTTATTTGATTAATTTAAATCTCCGAACTTCTTTATTTTTCTTGTTAAAAATAAACATGGCTTTAAGGCTCGCCGGCAGCGGCACCATTAAGAATTTTAGGAAGCGAGTGGATGAAAATGGGCCTTTGACTTCTTTTGAGAAATTATCTAAAACGTTGCAAGAGGAAACTGAAACACAATACCCGAATGATTCCGTTCACGTATCTCGATTTGTGACTGTCCAATCACGTTACCTCAGGAGTCTAAAAATTTATTTCCCACAATACCTGATAATTCTCCACTTTATTCTGTCTTTTTGTGGACAAGAGCAATTGCGTACGCCGAAACACACCAATTAAGTGACAGATTTAATTTGCCGCATCTCTGCAGTGACTTCCCTTACCTGTCTCGATAATCCATTCAGATAAAGATCAAAACCACTGAGCTTCCTTCACACGAAAAAATCATTTATTTTTTTCAGAATTGAAGTTCTGATTCATGTCAGATTACAATTTTGCGCCAAATGGGAATAGAAAGCACAGACCTATTCATATCGATTAAGACACCTTAAACACAGAACCGACAGATCACCTTGATTTCGACGAATAAATCTACCGACTATTACAAGTAAGATTTATTTCTTTGTCGAAAGGTACGATCAAAAAATTTTGGTTAAATTCACGTAACGTAGTTTACAGATGACATCGGCCCCTGTAATTGTAGTCGAGAATTTTTAGACCTACCTGGTGTCTTTGTATTGTGGAACACATTAACTGGAACACTATTTGGAATAAATATAAGTGGTTTCCACCTTAATCCATTCAGTAAAATTGTAACAATAATACGTGGGATAAAATATTTAACCAGGCTGTCATTTTCAGCGTTATATGCTGAACACCTGAAGAAAGAATAAATTATATGGCCCTCCATTTTAGGCATCACATTCAATAGTTCATGGTAAGCAGAAGTAACAGTGAACAACAAACTGGATTTCTATCTTTCGAATCTTTGTTATATTCCAGAAATCTACGGTGTGGTAACCACATTTCAACATGAAAAAGGTTTATTAATAATTGTAGGAAGTTAATTATTTATGTTACCAGTAAGTACAGGGCGTTCGCCGGGAAACGCTACCGACTGTTAGCGCTACAAGGAAGAAACTGCTCCCTGCGAGCGAGCGGTCAGCTTCCGGCATTGTTCGACTGTCGGCCGCGTACTATTTCATAATAATTACGCTTCATAAACTTGTATGTGCTAAGGATTTAAATGTGACGTCAGTTGCGGATCAACAGTGCCATCGTGGACACCCTGCAGGTACCTGTTGCAAAATCTAATCCTAGGCCCCTGGTCTATTTCTGTAATCTTATGCACCACAATTGTTTTGTACGGCTTTAAGTGAACTAGCTTTGTTACTTTCCAAGCTGACGTCTTAGATACGCCTGCCTGCTGCCCTAACTGACTTAATGATTTTTTGGGTGACTGTTCTAGTCGAAAAGCGATATCGTCAATTTTCTCCTCTGTGAGAATACGGTTGACCGACAGTCTCTTTTTGTTAAAAAATGAACCCGTTTCTCTTACTTTTTTAACCAGACGCAGAATTGTTGATTTAGCTGGCAGTAAAGCGCCAGGATATTCGCGACGAAATTTACTGCGACACTTTTTAAACGACTTCTTCTTCACATATGTATCGTAGAGAAATATTCTTTGTTGCAAACTGTAACGAACCATAATTATACTCACACTCAAACACGGTACAGATTAGTAAGAGTATGAAGCCCCAAACCGCAAAGAAACGTTTATTCACAACACTGTTGGGGCAGCGGAGGTGTTATACAGTGCGGTGATTCACGGCGCCGTGTGGCGGGAGTTGCTGGCTCCACTGTCCCAGCAAGTTGCCGACGGCAACAGACTGGGAGGGTAGCGTTTCCCGGCGAACGCCCTGTATTATTCTTTAGTCACAGTCACAGTAGGCCTATCTTATGTCCGCTGGCAACATTAGAGTATTAAAACCAACTGATCAACATAAAAATTTGAATGTAAAATACACCTTATTGTAAAATTACACTTAATTTTTTTTTCTGCTGGAAATCAATAACGTAAGAAATAATCTTCATCACACACAATTTTGATGAATAAAACTACGTACAACATCCACAATAATTCCGTATTGTTCTTACTCAATTAATTACTACTATATGCCGTCCCATTCTCAGCAAATAACGTAATATGTATATGTCTCTTCAACATACCTATGAAATTTGCAAAAATAATTGAATTACTCCATAGTTACCAGAGAAAAACTACTAAAATAGATTCAACAAACTAGAAACACCACAATCAACCTGATCTGATCGAATACGGTAGGAAAAAAAAAAAAGCCAAGTGAAAATCATATTACATGAAAACCGTTTCGTCATTGTCTGACCTATCACATTCGCAATATTTTACAAGTCGCCCTTATTCATAGCAGTAAATAACAAATTTAAATTCTTTTTCTTGTATCCATGGGTATTAAGCAAGTTGCACATTTTTTTAAGTTACAAAGATGCTACAAAATAAGATACATATATTTAATAAAAAAAGCAACATGTCTTAAATTAAAGGAGGCATTGATGATGAGGTAAGACAAAAGTAATTACATCTGTGATCTTTCCGTCAAGTTGTGCAGCAAGAGGTATAATCGTTTTTTAAGAGAGACGCTAAAATCTTGAAATGGATTCAAACTTGTAACATCTTCAAATGTCGTTTCTCAGCAACAATCACGAGAGAAATAACAATTTACAAATCACCATAGACATGAATAAGACGTGTCAGTGGAGACTTTCCCGGCGTACTGATGCAATAAAATCCTCTCGGGTGTCCAGCCGGACGGTGTTGTAAGAACACGATGTTTCAGCTAGAAGAGTCCTGACACCTGATGAAGACAGCAGAGCTAGCTGTCGAAACATCGTGTTTATACAACATCATCCGGCTAGTCACCCGAGAGGATTATATTGCATGAATAAGACGCTTCATTTGTCGTAGATAACACACTGGACATGTAATTTCTTATCTCATTTGAGCACCCTCGTCTGTGGAGTTCCTAAAGCATGTTTTAGTGAGTTAAACACCCCATAAATTGGTGAAGAATTTGCGCTAGAGGAGACAGCATAGCAAAGTAGACAGTGAAAACTTACAAAATTACTGCTTTTCTTGTGTCACAGTATTTAACACAATTCTGCTCGTACTCACTGTGAGGTATAGTTTTTGTATTGTGAAATTGGTTTCCTAGCCAAGTGCAACGCATCTCTTGCCTGAGCAAGAAGATCAATAACGTGTTATGGCTCCTCGTGAAACTGTAACCAGTACAAGCGTTGTTATTGACTCGCGGACTAACGAACATCACAAGACTTAGGCAACTACTGAAGTTGACCACCTCGGTGCTTACTGAACTTAAATGTGAAAAGCTTCTCGTCAAAATTCAGTTCGTTGTAGTTGTAACATCAGCAACAAATAAAATGGTTAAGAAAAAGATTATTCAAAACGGTACCTTGATATTTTGTACTTGGTGGAGTTAGATAGCGCTGCCGTTACTGAAGCTGTGAACGAATAACAGTAAGTCGCTAAAGTTTCTTATGTTTCTGTAATCGGTCATAGTTCAAGGCCGCGTGAAGTAACGCCACATCAAACACATAACAGTACAAGTCCGTAAAACACCTATTTATGCATATTTTGCTTATTGTTAACTAGCCTCGTACCCGCGACTTCGTACTCGTGGATTAAGAATTTTTTTGCCAGAATTAAATATAAAAAGTTGTTGGTAACGAAGGATTGATCCCAAACAATATCGAGTCGGCATAATATGACAGGAACGCTATCACCATATCATTCTACAGTCGAACCTGCCTCTTGAAGAGAATCAATTTCCAACATATTTCTGTCACTATTCGATAAGATTTCAAAATTTCGTGACTACAACTGTTAATCATACTGGAAAAAATATCCTGTGCCATTCATACAGCTTTCCTTATAAAATTCCATCACAACGATATAGCCATATAATCGTCAAAACGTAACAAAAAGACAGAGACTTACTTCCGTATTTATATTAGTATTACTGTGGTTCACACTCACACACTGACTGCGAACAACACCTGAGGGATCATTATAACGTAAAAAAGTGTACACCTACAAAATTACAAGACTACCTACGATTTGCCTCGCATTGCACCCCTAACTTTATAATATCTACAGTTTAACATTCAATCCGAATAACCTACGGCCCAGGCCTGACTCTTACGATGAAAAACAATTTTTAAAAACCTTAGCCTTTACGGACATTTGAACCGGAGACCACGACGTTCGTAAGCAAGCTCTTTAACCACTGAGCTGCCAGTTCACTACACGGAAACACGGTCTGGAGACGTCCACATCCAACGTGTCTGTCTATCGCCGTATTTCGAAGTTATGAGACAACATGTGTTATTTATACAGATAATTTTTCAACCAAATGTAGACAGTATTTTTCTCCTTGTTTCAAAGGATAAGTGTGCAAAGTTTCATCGAGATCAGATGAAAACTGTGGATTTGTATGAAGAAGAAACAAACCAACAAACAAACAAACATACATTCATCTTTATATATAAAGATTTACGTTTGGGATGACCTTCATCTTCTTTCCTTCTGTTTATCTTCTAACGACCCGCGTATTTACCGGCCGGGATGGACCAGCTACCAAGAGCGGGCATTGGGAAGGGTGCTGTCAGGGATCGCGTGGCTCAATCCGTCGCCCAGTCGGTAAGATCAAAGGCCGGGGTAGCTGAAAAGACTCTAGGCGAGATAGTGGGGAGGCGGCGAGGTCTAGCCTGTAGCGCGTACTGATCCGTAAACTTCGACTGACGAGACGCGACCTACAAAACCACGCGCCGTGGGAACACACCTTAAGACTGGTTATGGGGCGTCCATTAATTACGTGAGGTTATTTCCCCCGTAAAATGACGTGAGATTTTGACGGAGACCCCTCCCCCCCTACGAATCGACCTCGCAACTTTTTCAGACCTTTATAACCCCCTAAAGTCGGGTTTTACCACCCTAAAATCGACTTTCGCGTCATTTGTAGATTTTTTTTTTTTTTTTTTTTAAATCTTTACCATTCTACAAGAATTTTAAAACCTCACGCGAGATTTCCGTTGACCCCCCCTCCCCTCCCTCTTGGTGAGGTTTCGTGAGATTTCGCCGGACCCCCCACCCCCCTTATTTCACCGCTCGTGATTAATGGAAGCCTCCTTATATTATTGAGTTTCGTTGCGCAAAGAAGACACTGTCGGCGAATTTTATGAGTCTAAGACGAGCAAACAATGGCTAACTTTAGGCAAATTGAACTATGTGGGCTTACGTAAATGGAGTAAACGGCGACGGGAAAGCCAGATTAAAAAAAGATAGAGACAAAACGAAGCTCTCGGTGCACGAAAACACGTGTGACTTTTGAAAGAAGCGGTGACACGTTATAGACTTGTCAGCGTGCTATTGATCAATTTTATTTGTCAGTAATTTACGGCTTTTTATTAGATCTTGAAGAAAATTGAGTAACCTATTCAAGATTGCCTTTTTGTAGGAACTATCTTGGCAATCGCATGGAATGATTTATAGAAACCATCGAAAACCGAAATATAGATGGATGATCGGAGATCAAAACCACGTCCATCCGAATACCAGGCCAGAGGGTCAACTGCTTTCGTACAAGGCTCGATCCCATTAATTTTAATCGACGTTGCAGAAAAATACCTCCAAGATTTTTAACTCTAGCCAAGCCAGTTCAGATGTACGATTTGCCATAAACTTGACAGTTTTTGCTCAAGGAGGTGACCGATAAGTCAAAACTGGATCAACGCATCAGACCCGCCCCAGCTTTGAAGACAGGAGTGGAGAACGTTGGTCTTCGGGCTGTACAGGTAGCAGAATTCATTACAGAAAGAACGAGTTTGGTGGCAAAGGAGTAGACAATTTTGCCGTACAGTCAAGTGAACAACATTGGCCTTACAATTTCGGAGTAATGTGGGGTTACGTTCACTCCCACTTGGATAGAGCGTGGTAACGCAACCAAACACCCTGGACGCCGGTCTTGCTGACTATTCTTTGGACGAACTACGCGAACTAGTTCCCAGATCCCTCACTAATCAGCTCGTTAATTAGTTCGATCCTTTTCCAAAAACTAACATGTTACATAGTTCAGTTCAGTTAGTGGCAAGAAAGTCAAGTTTTGGCGCGATGTGGCGAATGTTGGTTTATAATAATAATACACTGGTAACAGATAACTACATTATATTTGTAATGTAAACTGACTTTCAAAATATACAATGTGATGATGTGAAGTAGTGTAGTGTATATCAGTCTGATTGAAGGGTTAATACGTTTTGTTTTAGGTTATTTATTATGATGCCATCAAAAAGGAAACATAGTTTCCTGTGGACACATTTCGGAAGACACAAAAAAAGGAAAAAATACAACTTTTCAACATTAATAACTACTGCAGGAGCCTCAAATGGAAATATAACGCGGAATATGAAAACAAAACATCCTTTGATACCATTAACAAATAAAAGACAACCACCGATAACCACTACGACCATAACAAACAAAAGAGCTCGTGCAGTAGCGGTAGAAAAGCGAGCGAACAATTTGTTTCTTTGGAATTCGAGACGGGAACTAACGAACTGAAAGGGCGATCTAGTTTCCGAAGAGGCTGCGAATTAAACTGAGCGCTCCCGGTCGCGAACTATTATGCGCAAGACTATTGCCGACACCGGGCTAACCTCCCTCTCTCCCCAAGTGTTAGAGTTACCTTGATCAGTCACTGCTTTTTTCTTATTTCCTTCCATGTGAAACCAGTTAGGCGAGCTGATTTAGGGATACGAGAACTCATTTCAGCCAAAACGGAGGGGAATGAGAAGTAACTCAGCTACCATACCGGCTTTCGTCTGGAGTATTTCGGGAAACTATGGAAACACACTTTCGAGAAGAGATAGAGAAAACAGAATTGTGGATGGGTTGTTTGGCCAGATTGCATAGTATTGACAGTTACCGTTTTTTTTTTTTTAAATCTTTCATTCCCTTAGATGAGGTCCAGGGGTGGACCGTTGGAGGACGTGACTATTGACCTTATCGGCTTGTGATACCTTAACCTCCAAAGAATTTTTTTTATTTCTGAAAAAAGTAGCAAGCATAACAAACAGTAAATTTTTTGTAAGGTAACTTTAAAAAAAATTATAATTAGAATAAACGGACACACATAACAACTTTTAGAAAAGAAAACTTGGAGGAATTAACAATTTAACATAAATAATAGAAACAACAACAAATATATATAACCCTTTAATTGTGATGGGATTTTAAAACATCAAGTTGGAACAGCTTACAGTAATAACAGAAATAGAATTTCTAGTGATTTTTAAGATAGGAAAGTTATAAGAATTAGCAGTTTATTACAAATAATAACGATAAAAGTAGAATTTTAATGATGATGAGGTAAAATGATGCGTGAGAATAGATTACTGAACTATTTTTGTTATATACATTTAAATATATTTTACACTTCAGTTACCCTTGCAGTTTGGTGCTATCGGCGATACACTTAGGCTATTGTAATGAGAAGTATTTAATGGTAATGGGCTGCGACGTGTAGTCAATGCCCGCGATGTTATTCGGCTCGTAAGAGAGCATATTTTTATGGAAACATTCTGGAATCTATTGCTCAACCAGCAACACTTCCGGCAATAGATGCTCGGTATACCTGTATGTCCCAGTAATGTGTGGCTCAACTATTGCCGGGCATTTGATGTGCTCTATTATTGCTCAACATATTCTCTTAAAACCCATAGTGTAATCGGAAATCAGCATCATGGTAGATGACGAAGTTGTCGTGGCTGCTGAATAGGTTATCTTGGAAAATTACAAAAGGAAAGAAACTCAAGTGGATGCGGCCTTACCTAACTAAACGTGATACAATTAATTACTCCTGTAGACACAGAAATCTTCTTCTTCGGATTCCACGGCCAATTCCGAGCCGATTTCCATGGAAGGATACATCCTTGGGAAGATGAATAGGGTTGTCTTCCCCAGTGTGTATTCGTGTGTGTTACTGTAAGTATGTATGACTGTGATAGTGTGGACGAGTATGTTCACTGTTGTTTGTTATGTCCATTCATGCCTATTCTTCCGAATCACCATCAATTGTGTCTAACAAACCGTATGTATTCGTTACTGAGTAACGGGTTCGTCGCCAGACATGAGTACTGAAGTTCTGAACCGTTACTCACAAATTCATTTCGTTACTCGCATGTTTCGTTAATCGCATTTGTCGTATGGATGTCAATTGGATTGGATGAACGAAGAAATACTACGCATTATCCGGGAACTGGAACGGTTCGTCCAGCAACTAACTGAACCTGAACGGAATGATTGTTTGAACATCATGTTTAGCATATTTTTGGGAATTATGATTTGAATTTGCTTCGTTACAAACGAAAATGTTTAAGTTCAAATATGTTTCGCTTACATTATTTCAATATAATTAATATCATTTACTATTAAACTGTTTAACGAGGTGAATAATTTCGACACTAAAAAAGTTATTTTGAACTTTTGCTTTTGTTTAACATTAAAATATACAGAGCATAATTTGTAAATAGAATATTTGGATTGATAATTTGAGATGGTTATTGTTTTTTATTGATCATACCTTAGTGATATTTTATTGATTTCAAACATTTATGAAATACGTATATTCTAAATACGATATTCTATTTTATTTTACAGCGCAAATTAACAATCTATTTAAACTTTACAAAGTACGAACGAAGCGACGCGACTCGATACAATGATTCATACTAGTTCTCGATTGTGTCAAAAGTAACGAGTAACGAAACGATTCGATAGTATCGATGTGGTCCCGTACGCGGCGCGACTCGATACAATGCTTCGTACTAGTGCTCGATTGTGTCAAAAGTAGGGTTGTTGCGGATGTCATCTTTGCGGATGCGTTTGCGGATGCGGATGTTCAGAGCTTGACATCCGCGGATGCGGATGTTTAGCGGAAGCGGATGCGAATGTGGAAAAATAAATTTATAATTATTTAGTTTCTAATATTTTATCAAAAAGAAATTAAAAAACAATCTTTTTTCATAATTAAATTCTATTTCCATATAATACAGCCATATTGATTTATTTTTGCCTGATCTTTCAACAACAAAAAATGTGGGATGATTTCACAAGTGAATTAAATTATTTAAACAATTACGTACGCGTCTAAAAACCAGTCCTTATCATATGAACTTTGCGGAGTTCGTCAAGCACAAGGCCACACCACCGCTCATCTCCACGCTCGCTTTTTTTGTGTTATAACTATACGCCTCGTCGACGTCGAGGTCATTAGAGGCGTGAAAAGATCGGGTTTGGAACTGGAAGGAATTCGGCCATGGTCTTATAATGGAAGCATTCACCTGGAGTGATATGGGGAAGCCATGGAATACCCAAATCTGAATGCCCGGACGGGTATTCGAACCGCTGTCGTCCGAATGCGAGGCCAGGCCGTTATCTCCTACTCACTTCGCTCAGTTCCGTGCTCGCGACCCACCTTCCCACCGCTCCAGTGGCGCATTCACAGTACAACTTGTAGGACCTACGAGTTCCAATTTTCGATAAAAGAACTCTTGATGGTCCGTGGAAGCAGTTACAGGTTCCTTTCGATTCACTCAATATTTTCAACAAAAAATAATAAGATTATTATACATTTTAATTTAAACGTAGACTGTAAATATTGTGTAAATTAATAATAATTTCGTGTGATCTAAAAATTTCAGTCACAGAGTTTCTTATCAGCGGCGCAATGTACCTCTATCTTTGTCACCTATTTTTAAAAGTTGACCTACAGAATAACGTGAAATTCGAACCACGGAGCGTCCCAGCATCTTAGCCTTAACAAAATCAAAGCTTTGCCAGAGGTAACTGTCAATTTTAAGACTCATGAAACTTGCAGCTGAGACAAGGATTTGAACAAAGGACTTTCAGTACCCCAATCGTACGCCGTATCCATCTGTGTCAAGAGAAACATCTGGATGTAATGACAAATAAATATTCAACCATAATAAAATCAAAATACTTTTTTTCTGTAGCATTTATTTTTGTTATCCCAAAACACAAATGTTCTTTTATATGATTAAATACATATTTTTCAGTACTTCTAAATTCAGATGCTTGCGGCGTGTGATTCGGATATGGAAGGTCCCCGGTTCAAAATCCGGGTCTCGGATGCAATTTTTACAGGCCTTAAAATCGACCTTCACGTCTGGCAATTTCATTTGTTAACGTGAACATGCAAGGGCCATACCTACATTTTAGGAACATCTGATGTACCTAAAGTAAGGCTGAAAAAATGGACGCTTTTCTAAAGCAATCAGTAACGCTAAAACAACATTTAGTCGTAAAGGACCAGAAATTTCTGAACTCCTAGTATACGATTCTCCATATCGACCAGCCCCACACCGGTCCGCACCGTCAAAAATTAGATCCAACTAATGACTGCCGACACACCGTGCGGTGTCGTTTGAACTCACTTAAATCGAGTGAGCGACAACAATAAGAAAAGTGTCGGTCGGCGACAGTGCGGGTTCCGTGCTGTCTATTGTAGCCCGACCTTTACTTTACTGGCAAGTTTAAACTAGTAAATTCGTGGCTTAAGTAATAACACCGTTTAGTTCATTGTTACTTTTATTGCAAAATCGTCAGAAAACAATCACTGTTTGTTAGCTAAGCTACGATGGGCAGAATCTCGAATAAAGAGAAAAGAATGATATATATTGCAATGTAAACAAAACATCCGCAATACATCCGCATTAAAAATTGCGGAAGCGGATGCGGAAGCGGATGTAGGAATTCATGCGAAAGTTTCGCACTTGCGGATGCGGATATCCGTTACATCCCTAGTCAAAAGTAACGAGTAACGAAAGAATACGATAGTATCGACGTGCTCCCGTACTCGGCGCGACTCGATACAATGATTCATACTAGTTCTCGATTGTGTCAAAAGTAACGAGTAACGAAACGATTCGATAGTATCGATGTGGTCCCGTATGCGGCGCGACTCGATACAATGCTTCATACTAGTGCTCGATTGTGTCAAAAGTAACGATACGGTAGTAACGGGTACTGATTGGTTTAGTAACGAATACATACGGGTACACAATTTCTCGTTACTCGTTTGTGTTCACCACATACGCACTGGGGAGAGGTATGGGATTTAAGTGAGTACTCTGGTGCACAATCTAGTGACTGGGAACTGTGCACCACCACCTCCCCTACTATGCCAGCCAAATCCTGATGATAAAATTCTTCTACCATCCGGATTCGAACAGGCAAATCACGTGTTAGTGGCGGGCACCATCACGGTGCTGAACCAGCCGAACCAACAGGTCGGCCGACACAGAAATCTTGGGGCATGGGATTTATGGTGGTTAAAACTGGTCGACCTACGGTATTTTCATATTTCGAACAAAATGTTCTAAAAAAACAAAATGAGAAATCTTCTAGAACGTGGTAGAATGTTCTTGAATATACAAAAGTGTTCTAGAATAAGGCACATTTTTCATCCTTTTCAGCTATTAACAAATATAAATGATTTGTATGTCACATATTTATTGTGAACCAATTTCACCGAGTGTGGTGGGTGAGTGGTTAACGCTCTGGCCTCGCATTCAGGAGGACGGTGGTTTGAATCCCCGTCCGGTCCGGACATTCAGATTTGGGTTTTCCATGGTTTCCCCAAAGCACTCCAGGCGAATGCCGCATGCTTCCTCCAAAAGGCCATGGACGAATTCCATCCCGTTCCTTGTCCCCAGTCCCATACAGAAGACTCTAATGACCTCGACGAGGCATAAAGCCATAAATAATAATAAAAAGTTAACCGGTTTCAACGGGATTTTCACTGTTGATTTGGCACGGAGTAACATGGGCTTCTTTTTATCCCGGAAATATTTAAGGTTCCGTGCAAAAAACATAAAACCCTTCCAAAATAATGACAGACAAGAACGAAGTCGTGGGCACCGGATATTAGTGCTAAATAATTACTTGTTTGGAAACATTACAAGAAACTGAAAAATGCATGACTGAAAAATAAAATAATAAAAAACGAAACAGCCTCGATTAAAGCAATGCCAGCTGCTACGAGATCGGCTGTTATTCTACGATTTATAGTTAAGGGGTGTCCATAAACCACGTAGCATCATTTTGGCCTGCTGCGAAACACCCCATCCCCCACGTAGCCCAACGTGGCTTTTGCCTCTGTTCCCCCTGCCCTCACGTAGCACGTAGCTTTTTTTCCCTGTTGATTCCAGAAGACATTTTGTACTTTTTTCTCTTATCAGACTATCATAAATTACTTACGGGTATAATTAAATGATGTAAATAAATTTCCAGAAGCTGTTGTGTTTTTTGTACCTCATTTTAACTGTGAAAAATGAGATAAATGAAAATCTACGTGGCCTGGATCTGAACCCCTCCCCCCACCGACGTAGCCCAGCGTACCTTTACAGCCAACGCCTCCCCCCCCCCCCAGACGAAACCACGTAGTTTATGCACGCTCCCTTACAGGCGACTCGTTCAAAAGTTCGATTTATTTACTCAAAGTAACATCATCTGTCTCTCGCATTGTAATAGAGGTGCGCAAACCAATAATGTAAGGACTAAAAGAATACATAAAGGTATACACAGCTCCAAATGTCTTTACTTATTAATCGGTGTTTGTAAATAGATGCTTTACATTCCACAACTATAGGTATAAGTGTATTTCGTTGATTAAATTTAGAATATTTACGGTTGAAAAGTTATTCATTTTGACACTTTGAACTATATTAAAAAATTTTATTTACAAAAATACAGGTGAAAAGCCTATGCAATATGTCTACTTGCCGGGTCTAGCAAATGAAGTTTTTTTATAAAAAAAAACTGGCATTCGGCCTTTGGGGATATAACCAGCAACAATGTTGTATATGTTTTCTACTCAACTACACTATTACCCACGTTAATTTCATGCAGGTCATGGAAGCCACAAGGCGAACATTTAGTTAAAACCACACGTGCCCTCGCCCTGACTCAAACCCGGTACGTGAGACAAGCTCTACGTTACCGAGGTCTGCAACACAGGCAGTTGCCACGAATGTTAGGCCAGCGAACGATCTTACCGTTAAGCCTGTCACACTAGGAAACAAACAGCAATGCCGGGATCAATGCTGGGAATTAGACATTACGAGGTGCATTCAAGTTCTAAGGCCTCCGATTTTTTTGATTATTTAACGAACTACTCACCTGAAAACCATGAAACTGGTGGTACTTCTCGATGTAATCTCCCTGCAGACCAACACATTTTTCACAACGTCGACGGCATGATCCCACGGTCACGGCGAAGCCTTATTTATGAGTCTGTCTGTTTTGACCATTGGAAAACCGCTGAAGCAATAGCAGCACGGCTGGCGAATGTGCGGCCACGGAGAGTGTCTTTCATTGTTGGAAACAGCCAAAAGTCACTAGGAGCCAGGTCCGGTGAGCATGAGAAATCACTTCAAAGTTGTTTTCACGAAGAAACTGTTGCGTAACGTTAGCCTGATGTGAGGGTGCGTTTTCTCGGTGAAACAGCCTTTCCCGGACGTTTTTGTTGCAATACAGGAATGAACTTGTTCTTCAAAACATTTTCGTAGGATGCACCTGTCACCGGGTGCCCTTTGGAACGCAATGGGTAAGGATTACGTCATCGCTGTCCCAGAACATGGCCACCATCATTTTTCAGCACTGGCGGTTACCCGAAATTTTTTTGGTTGCGGTGAATCTGTGTGCTTCCATTGAGACGAATGGCGCTTTGTTTCTGGATTGAAAAATGGCATCCAAGTCTCATCCATTATCACAATGGACGAAAAGAAAGTCCCATTCATACCTTCGTTGCGCGTCAACATTGCTTGGCAACATGCCACACGAGCAGCCTTGCGTTCGTCCGTCAGCATTCGTGGCACCCACCTGGAGGACACTTTACGCATTTTCAGGTCGTCATGCAGGATTGCGTGCATAGAGCCCACGGAAATGCTAACACTGAAGTCGATCTGCTCAACAGTCATTCGACGATCCCCCAAAACAAGTCTCTCCACTTGCTCGATCATATCGTCAGACCGGCTTGTGCGAGGCCGAGGTTCTTTTGGTTTGTTGTCACACGATGTTCTGCCTTCATTAAACTGTCGCACCCACGAACGCACTTTCGACACATCCGTAACTCCATCACCACATGTCTCCTTCAACTGTCGATGAATTTCAATTGGCGTAACACCATGCAAATTCAGAAAACAAATGATTGCACACTGTTCAATTAAGGAAAACGTTGCCATTTTAAGTATCTAAAACAGTTCTCATGCTCGACGCTGCCACTAGAGTTCCATCTGTCATACAGTGCTGCCATCTCTGTCACGTATTGACAACGAGTGCACGCTCATTTTAGAACAATGCACATGTTTCTATTTATTTCCAGACTTGACAAAAAGAACTTGAACTTGAATGCACCTCGTATTTACGGCCACACGACTATATTGCCACTCAGAGGCAGTACTTGCCGGCAGCACATTGACATAAAATTCTGCTCGTGTTCAGGACCCTTTATATTCGTAATAAGCTCAAATCAATCTAAATATCGAACAAATACGCCTACTACTCTATGTGCCACTCGATTTAATTTATCCTAAGCCAAAGTATTTCCGACTGCGGGAAATAACATAGGTTTCGTTGACTGCGATCAAAAGGATTCACGGAAAAACATCAGCTCTGATTTTGATAGGTTTTTGAACAATGTACAGCCCATGGTCAGAGGGGGAGGGGTAAAATTGGGTGTGTTTAATTTGCCTTGAAATCGGAAAGCTGAAATAATTAAGATAAAAATTTTCACAAATTAATATATTTTTTTCGTTGAACGTGATTCAGCCAAAACTGCTGGATAGATTTTGATGTGATTTAAAATAAAGTACAGTCCATAACCCAAAGAATTGAATGAAATCTGTTTCATTTTGATGTTAAGTCAGAAAGCTGAGAAATTTAAGATAAAATCTTCCACAAATTAATATCCGTTTCTTTAACCGACTTCAAAAAAAGGAGGAGGTTCTCAATTCGTCTGTATTTTTTTGTATGTATGACCAGCGATATTTTCACCAATTTTGAACCGATTTAAATTAAATTTTTTTAGTGGATAGGGTATACCTCCAAAGTGGTCCCATATAAATTTCATTGAGAAACCACCCCCTCTACGCCCCTCCACCCCCTAATTTTTATACAAATCCACATTTTTTATTCGATCTCGATGAAACTTTGGACATATATAGCCAAAAATAAAGAGAAAAATACAGTCAACTTTTGGTTTAAAAAAATTGAACCCCTCCCCCTATCCACCCCCTTAATTTTTGCCAATTTTCTTTAGTCAAAGCTACAGTCGACATCATTTAACTGATCTCCATTAAAGTTGCAATTACATGTAGTTTTTCATGGAGAAGGATTCTGACCAAAAAAATCAATAAAAAACCACCCCTCTCCCATTTACACCCCTTAATGTTATAGAAACCTACATTTCTTATCTGATTTTTACTGAACTTTGCCCATGTATACTTTAAAACAATGAGAAAACTCCTGTCAACTTTTGGTTTAAAAAAATTGAACCCCTCTCCCCCTATCCACCCCCTTAATGTTTGCCAATTTTCTTTATTCAAAGCTACAGTCGACATCATTTAACTATCTTCATTAAAGTTGGCAATTACATGTAGGTATACCTCCAAAGTGGTCCCATATGAATTTCATTGAGAAACCCCTTCTTCTACCCCCCTCCGCCCCCTAATTTTTATACAAATCCACATTTTTTATTCGATCTCGATGAAACTTTGGACATATATAGCCAAAAATAAAGAGAAAATACTGTCAACTTTTGGTTTAAAAAAATGAACCCCTCTCCCCCTATCCACCCCCTTAATTTTTGCCAATTTTCTTTATTCAAAGCTACAGTCGACACCATTTAACTGATCTCCATTAAAGTTGGCAATTACATGTAGTTTTTCATGGAGAAGGATTCTGACCAAAAAAATCAAAATAAAAAACCACCCCTCTCCCATTTACACCCCTTAATTTTATAGAAACCTACATTTCTTATCTGATTTTTACTGAACTTTGCCCATGTATACTTTAAAACAAAGAGAAAAATCCTGTCAATATTTGGTCTTCCAAAGTTCAACCCCCCCCCTCCTTCCACCCCTTTAATTATTGTCAATGTTCTTCATAAAAAGCTACACTCGACACCGTTTGACCGATTATCATCAAAGTTGGCATATACATGTAATTTTTCATGGAGAATCTGACCAAAAAATAAATTAAAAAACCACCCCTCTCCCCTTTACACCCCTTAATTTTATACAAACCCACATTTTTTATCCGATTTCGATGAAACTTTGGACATGTATAGTAAAAAATAAAGAGAAAAATACTGTCAACTTTTGGTTTGAAAAAACTGAAGCCCTCTCCCCCTATCCACCCCCTAAATTTTTACCAATGTTCTTTATACAATGCTACAGTCGACACATTTAACTGGTCTCCATTAAAGTTGGCATATACATGTAATTTTTCATGGAGAAGGTTTCTGACCAAAAAAAAATTAAATAAATAAATAAACCACCCCATGTCTCCCTTTACACCCCTTAATTTTATAGAAATCTACATTTCTTATCTGATTTTTATTGAACTTTGCCCATGTATACTTTAAAACAAAGAGAAAAATCCTGTCAATATTTGGTTTGCCAATGCTCAACCCCTTTCCTCCTTCAACCCCATTAACTTTTGTCAATGTTCTTTATAAAAAGCTACAGTCGCAATCGTTTGACCGATTACCATGAAAGTTGGTGCTTATATGTATTTTTTTCACGAAGAAGGTGTCTGACCAAAAGATCTAAAAACCACCCCCTCTCCCATTAAACTGCTTAATTTTTATACACAACCTCAGTTTTTATCCGGTTTAGACAGAACTTAGCAAATTTTTACTATAAAACAAAGAGAAAAATGATGCCAACTCTTGGTTTGCAAAAAATGAACCCCTCTCCCCTTTTCCACCCCTTGATTTTTGTCAATTTCTTTTTAGAAAGCTACAGTCGACACCATTTGACCGATCTTTATTAAAGTTGGCACATATATATGTAATTTTTTATGGATAAGATCTCTGACCAAAAAATAAAAAAAACTACCCTAGCTCCCCTTCCCTTAATATTTGTACAAAACCCACATTTTGATTCGATTCGGTGGAACTTCGCATGCGTATACTTTAAAACAAATAGAAAAAGAAAAATACTGTCCACATAACTTTCACAAAAATGCAAACCCTATCCCCCTTTCTACCCCATTAATTACTGTCAATGTTCTTTATACAAAGCTACCGTTTCTTTCTGATTTTGAAGGAAGTATGCACATGTATACTGCAAAACAAACAGAAATATACTGTCTACATTTGGTTTCGAGAGTCCAAACTCCGCTCCTTCCTTTCCATCCTTTAATCTACAGTTTCTATCCGATTCTGAAGGAAATTTGCACACGTATACTTTAAAACATACAGAACAATTGTGTTAAATTAGGTTGCTGAAGCCCAACCCCTCTTCCCTTCTACCCCCACCCCTCCTAATTTCCAATGTTCTTTATAGATACCCACAGTTTTATCAGATTTCCATGGACCACTGCACATGTATACTTAAAAAAAAAACAGAAAAATAGTGTCTATTCTGTTTACAAAACCCTACCACTCACTCCCTTACCCCATTTAATTTTGGCAAATGTTCTTTACACAAAGCTACAGTTTTTATCTGGTTTCGATGGAAATTTGCACGTGTATACTTTAAAACAAAGAGAAAAATACTGCCCACACTAGCTTTACAAAAACCAAACTACTCTTCGTCTCCACACCCCTTAATTGTTTTTTTTATACATACCTACAGTTTTATCTGATATCAATAGAAATTTACACACGTATACTTTAAATCAATCAGAAAAGGCAGTCTACATTTGGTATACAAAAGCTCAATCCCTCTTCCCCTTTACCCTCACCCCTTTTAATTTCCAATGTTCTTTACAAAAATCCACAGTTTTAAATCCCGTCAAAATCAGTTAAGCTATTTTTAAGTCATGGCATAATATTTATAAAATAAATGTGTCGTAATGTCTCAACATGTACTTCAGATTTCAACTTTGATCCCAAGCTTTCACCAATTAAAAATCTATATTTTTTGTTGTGATGCCGGAGCAAACAGATATATTCCAGAGAGATTTCTGTATGTGGTATGTATTAATGCCCAGATGTTACATGTTTCGGTTATCGAGCAGCAGCTTTAACAGATGTTATGATAAGATCGAAACATAGCCTGACATTCCTTAACACAACGCCCAATTCACCCCGTTCTGGAAGTGGTTGTGGTATATAAAGACAGAATTCTTCTTTGAAAGCAAGCGCTTTAATCTCTGAGCTACCAGGAAGTTCGCAAAATGGGAACTGCTGCGGCATATTTAAAATACCAAACGAACTATAATACCACTAAAAATTTAAAAATAAAATAATTGTTTAAAAAAACATAAAAACCGCCTTCAAAAAAAGCACTAAAAATTTTAAAATAACTTTATACCTTGCTTAGGAAAAAGTAAATCTAAATAGACAACATTTTACATTACTTTCATTGAAATTTTGACATTAATTAGTTATTTTTGGAGTCGGTGCCAGCGAAAGCAAGAAAAACAAAAAGATAAAAACAATAAGGAATAACAATAATACATAAAAAAAATCATGTTACTGCTTACCTACAATTAATGCTAGAAACATGTTTCAACAAAACTGAAACATACAGATGATACGCCGATATTATACTCTGTAAATCGTTTACTGCATGATGCAACCTACCAACTGACACTGTAGCGCCAGAGATATGCCTGGATGACCAATAAGGCCAAGCCACAGATTAAAATACTGTTAATTTGTTTCCCTAAGCTGTCTCCCACAATAACACTATCTGCCTCACGACATGCTGTAAAATATTGGGAATTTTTGTTCGTACTCCCCGTTTCGCCTCTAACGCCAAAAGAAGTTCAGTAATTCGATCTTCGCGATGTGACAGCTGGCACCGACTCCAAAAATAACTAATTAATGTCAAAATTTCAATGAAAGTAATGTAAAATGTTGTCTATTTAGATTTACTTTTTCCTAAGCAAGGTATAAAGTTATTTTTTTTAAGGCGGTTTTTATGTTTTTTTAAACAATTATTTTATTCGTTGAACGCGATTCAGGCATAAAATACTGGATGGATTTAGCTCTTTCTAACAGTCGAAATGTTTACTCTGAATTCAATGTACGAGTGGCACCGTATTACGTTTTTTTTTTTTTTCTCGTTGACATTAGATGCAAAAAGCCATGGCACACCACCAAATATAGTGAGGGATCCCCTATGTCCAAGGAAGCGCAGCAACACGACGTGGAATTGACTCAACAAGGCAACAGAAGTCCCGAAAGAAATATTCAGCCATGCTTCCTCTGGAACCGCCCATATTTCCGTAGGGTTGCCGGTGCAGAACGTTATACTCGAGTCGACTTTTCGATGATG
>JARYHS010011408.1:263427614-263463045 GCA_031002005.1 Vandiemenella viatica | reverse complement strand
TCCGATGTAAAATAATAGACTTTTTTGTAGTTAATTTTGGAGTATATGCTTTCCCAGATTGAAATAAGAGTTTAAAATATATTTAGAAATGTTTTTAGGATATAAAATAAAGGGAATCCTCTGAAGTCTCTTGTAGACTCAGCAGGTTGCTGCGATGCAATTGATAATATGATTATGGTGGTCGAAATTACTCTTTTATCACTACAATGTTAATAAAAGTGACCTTAATTTACGAGACATTTGTTATAAAACATAGGAAAATTTTTAATTACAAATTGAAAGCTATAAACAATTAACAAGAATTAAAAATAATCTGAAATAATTTCATGCTGAGCTGTTGTCTTTGAGCTTAAATTAACAATTAAAAATATACAGATAAGTCATTGTAATTTTACATATGGTAGACTACACTATGTGACAAATAGTTTCCTATTCATATAAATATTGTTTCAAGATATTAAATCCTTGTAACGATTCAACCTCATCGTTTCTAACAAGTTTTATGTCATCTTATTGACTTAGCAAACAATATTTAATGATCAAATTTTAATTATGAACTGTTTATCAGTTATGTTGAATATTTAAATACTTCCTGTTTTTACACTGCAAATTATAACGATGTTAATATTAAACAATGACAGTGGGAAATCGTCACTAGCGCATAACTGGATTGCTGCGGGTATTACATCATAAAAATTATACATTTGGATATTACTTTCTCCGTTATCACTGTCATTAGTGAAAAGTTCGAATTTTAATTTTCTTTTCAGCTTGACTTTTTTATCATTCAGTTTATTTGTGAAAACGATATAACAAATAGAATTATTTGAGACTTAAATTAGTTTGTGCTCTCCGATGGTTTTGTAGTTTAGTAGCGTTACGAGTAGAACTTACCAAAAATTATAAATCAAAATCAGGAAAGGAGGAGGGTGAAGAGAGAGCTGGGAATGTACAGGGCATATGTTGATGATGGAGATTGGAGGGTATTGGTCAAAGAATTAGGAATAGTGCATGGAAGGGGAAAGGTGACCATGACTACAAGCTGGCGCTCGATTTCATGCTTATGTGGGTAGGATAATTTTCTTTTGTCGGTAAAGATGTCAGAGATTGGAACAAATTACCAACTGAAGTGATGAATAATTTACCAAAACGCTTAAGGAATTTAAAATTAAAATTTGTAAATCGGAAAAGTAATCGGGGGAGGAATTTTACACTCCAATTATAAAAGAAAATTTTCAAAAATAATTAAAAAAATGGGTAATTAGACGACTAGGGGAATTGCCAACTGAGCTTTAGCTCCATCTCAATTAAATTAATGATAATAACAACAATAATCTTTGGAACAGTGTTGATTACGAAACAATTAATTGATCCTTCATACATACTATGTACTATTCTTTCATATGACTTCCATGAAGGGACTAGTTGATCTAGAAGCGTCATCGAATAGGTAAACGTTGTGGATTTGTTCCTGGCATATGGATTTGCAAATAGCTAATCACATCTATTATTTCTAACAGGTACTGTTTTTAATAGCTAATATGATAGATCGTCACGAACCTTTATCTCCCTTCATACTGAACCGAAATCGATAGATTAAGATTAAGGTCTCCACTGTGGTAACATTACATTTAATGAAATAAATTTTCGGGATTCAATCCATAAAGGGCAAAAGTATCATTAATCCTCAAACGTGTTTGATTTTTGTCACGATCCATTTATCTCCTTTCATACATAACCGAAATCCATAAATGAGCTATCTTTTTATAGATCAAGGTCCTCGCTTTGGTAACATAATATTTTGAGAAAGGAAAATTTCTGAATTCGACCCTTAAAGGGCAAAATTATTAACTTTCAAGGTCACGCGCGTGTTCAGAGCCAGGCCGCTAGGCTTCGCTGGCGTCTATAACGATTGATACCGTTACCACTAGATCGCAGCACCGCGTATCACAGAGATATGGATATGCTGCGTGCGTGTTTTGTTCAGATTAGTTGTTTTCTGGTGATGTCTGTGACGCTTCGGCTTTCGGGAAGTGTTTACGTCAAAGTGGAGGGCTGCAGGCTAGCGTAGTTCAGGTGAAATCAGAAAGATATTGCTGTAAATGAACATGTTTTTCTTTCAACCTGCTAAAAACCACCAACCTCGGTATTCATTCGAACCGGCGTCTTCCAGAATGAGAGGCCAGAGCGGTTTTGTGAAGAAATTGGACAACTAACATCAAATGACCACGTAACAGCTGAAAGAAAATGAAGCAAAAACGTGATCTAGAATGGTAGTCTGCAAAGTATTAGGCTTTTAATTTTTTCTTTTTTAAAAAGAAAAGATTTTTAAAAGAATTTTTTTATTTTACCATATCTATACCCGCGACTTCGTCCTTGAGGAATTCGAGATTTGTGCCGTTTATTCGCTAAATTTCTGCATCGGTAATTGTTTTGCTATACGATTGCTTTATAAGAGTTTTATTTGCGATATTTTCGTTTGGGTCATCTAGCTAACCCACCACTGAACTTGTGCATTGCTATTTGTGCTCTGAAAATTAGCGTATAAAGCTTGTACTGTCTCATGTTGCCGGTGAAACTTTAGAGCAAGTTATTATTGGCACTCAACAGGCGTTTACTTACTGAGTGCTGGATGCTGCTGACGAGAGTTCGTGTGCCATTAACGCAGAGCTGCTCGACGCCACGTGAGCGTGTGTTGGATCAATGAGAGAGAACAGCTCAGCCCAGCGCTGGACCGCGGTAATAGCAGCCACCACACAGCAATTGAGAAATAAATCTGCAGTCACGATATTTTTGTATTAACTGTTAAAACAGTCCACGTTGCAGATTTAATATATTGCAATGCTAATACGTACTCTCCCCAATCAGTTTTCACTTCTGTCTTCTCTAATAACTGTAAGAGAGTGATCATTAACTGAAACGTATGTTACTGGAAAGAATTATATTAATCTTAAAACTGCTGTGCGGTGTGAGATAAACTTCGTTTCATTAGTTCTGCTATCAGGAAACGTTCATGTCGTGGCTTGCTAAACCTTTTGTGCAGAAACTGGACCACTAACATCAAATGACTCCTTTCCCCCCGAAAGAAAATGAAGCAAAAACGTGATCTGTGAGGGTCGTCTGCAAAGTAGTACCCGTATAATAATAATGATAATATATAAAATCAAAGATTTTTTAAAGGAAACATTTTATTATTCCCTAGCTATGCCCGCAACTCCGTCTACTACGTATATGAGATTTGTGCTGTTTACTCAATGATAAAACAAATCAAAAAAATCTTGGCCAGTTAGGAAAAAGCAGAAGAGCAGTCATGTTTTTGTTTTTTTTCATTTCCTCCCTTGCTCTGTACAAACGAGAAATATGTTGTTTATCTGGATAAAAATGTCCTATAATTTAACCACTGGCATACGCTATCACTATGCGCAATTTCGTTAAAATCTATCCATTAATTTTTGCGTGATGCTTGAACATACATACATACATACATACAAACAGACATATAAAAATTCCTAATTTTATGGGTTAAGCATCTGTAACATCAGCAGTGCATAGTGCAGTTTTTTTATATAAATTACGTTTAGGGTATAAATACATTTTTCTTCCAATTATATTATATATATACTTTTCTACATAGTCTTCATGTAAATTATAACCCTTGTTATACCATGTAATGAGTCATTTGTGTACCTACCTCTTATTAATCCGCCATTAATTTATCGCGAAAAGTAGTGACTCCTTTTTTCAGGTCTTTATTGCTTTAAAAACATTTTCCTAATAATAGAAGAGAGATTTTGTAAACGTATAACCATTTGAAAATTGCTTACTAATTCCATCAAGTGTGATAAGCAATAGCTGTTTATAGATATGTCTACTGGATGCAGCAAGTCGTCTGTAATGTGTAATACCAACAGGCATGCTGTACGCTCATCAGCGTTGATGTTCTCTCTCTGGGAGTTAAAATTTTGACTCCATTGCTGGACAGCATTTATTGCATTATCTCCATAAAACTCTTGGATTTGACCTCGAATATCAGATTTCTTGCGTTAATAAATCGAATAACTGATTTCATTCGACAATTGACGGAGTACCTAGTTATTTAAAATTTTTGAAAACTCCCAGAAACAAGAAAAGCATTAATAGCGGAACATAATCTCAAACAGTAAGCAGTCATACTTGGATGGTGGCTCCTTGCGACGTCAGCGCTGTTCACGGTGCTAACGAATACTACTTTCCGGTCGGTTCTAGTTTAATACTACATTATACCAGTTTCGCTACTATTATCTTAGTGGCATACTCGTGTTTATTTCCACGACGGTAAGTCTCAACATTTGTTTCACCGAAAGTGGTCAGTTATGATCGACTGCAATAAGGTCGGGCACCATAGAGTTTAGATCAGCAAATTAAAATCATGATAGCATTTAGTAACTGTTTCCTTCGACCCGTGCATAGCAGCGTGACCATGCGTCTAGCCAGACCGAAAACAACATTCCAACTTCTGAACATCAAAATACAATCACGAAACGGTAGTCTCATCAAAAAGTCCATAGTCTGTTTGAGTGCTGCTTAGACAATAAAGACAGCTGGTCATTTTCTGCATCAATTAGAGATACGGGAACCTTCAGCAAGCCATATTTTTCTATCTCGTTGGAGATAGGAACCTACACGAAAGGTTCATAGTTTGAAGTTTTTGTTTTCATCAGGGTCTTCCCAGAATTTACACTGAGATGGAGTTTTTCCTCCAACAATAGAGTTAAGTGACTGAAACCCAGGAAAGGCTAATGTCTGTCGACCCACATACCCGTCCATTACTGTGCTTATACAGATTTGTTCGTTGGAAAAATAAATCGATTAATTCCTTAACAAATAACCATTATTTCTTAAAAAGATTTCTTGAAGAATATTGCATGTCAAAAAAATGCAACTTAATAAAGCACTGTGTTTTCATATTTATTAGACTCAGGTAAAAATAAAGCTAACAGAGGAGTGATTATAACTTTTATTTTATTATCCACAATTTATTTATATATATTGATAAATAGACGTTACTTCCATGACAGATTTTATTTTATTTTTTTGTAATGGAAATGGAGCAAGAAATGAATCAATATGAAATTAATAAAGCACATCTCAGGAATTTAATTCGATTTTAGATACTTCAAAAGTCTGATTTTAATAACTGAAATTTAGTTAACAAAAATCACTATCTTTTTCGATTGAATTTGAAACTGAGTCTTTGGTTAGTGTTAACAAATAGGGTTGTTTGATTGTTGTGTACAAATATTTATGACGAGTTTACCACACTGAAGACGCTGACCAAATGAGCGCAACTCATGCTGCTATTGTTGAAGACGGTTTCGTTGACGCTATGATGACACTACATTTTGCTGGTTGTGGCGTCCTCTGTTGTTATGTTTGTATTACTCAGTGTGCCTTTGTCTCCCGTTTAACTAATCGTATGTCCGCTGGAAAGTTTTGTGCAGCTGCTTGTCGGAGCCCAAGAAGCAGACGTTACCATCAAGTGTAAAAATTCCTCCTTGTAATACAACAGCTCATGAAAATCTGAAATCGGGGTGATCGGACGGGCGTTCGAACCCGTATTCTTATTTATTTATTTATTTTATTTATCAATCTTGTTCCATGGATCCCTGCTGAGGGAGTACCTCTGGGATGTGAAACATGTCATTGTTGATACATATACACATAATATGAGTCATATCATAGTAAATATATATATATACATATTTTACAAATACAAGAAATAATAATAAACATACATTTTTGCAACTGAGTTTTGCAAACGTCATAATGAGTACAATTAATTATTTTCTTCAAATTCTTGAGTGGACTAGAAGGAGTTGCCAATAAGATAATCACTAAGTTTTTGTTTAAATACATCTTTATTATCTGAAAGCTGTTTTATACAATTAGGTAGTTTATTAAACAGATGTATCCCAGAATAATTAACTCCTCTTTGTACTAATGACAGAGATGTTTGTGTTTCATGCAAGTTATTTTTGTTTCTTGTATTGAAACTGTGTACCTGTGAATTAGGTGTAAACAGGTTAAAATTTTCTATGACAAAGCTCATGAGAGTATATATACTGAGAATACATTGTAAGAATATTGAGTTTCTTAAAGAGTTGTCTTCAAGAAGTTCTTGGTTTTACCCTACACAGAAACCTAATAGCTCTTTTCTGTGCTATGAAAACTTTTTTACTTTGTGAAGAGTTTCCCCAAAAAATTATGCCATATGACATTACTGAATGAAAATATGAGGAGTACACCTGTTTCATTAATTCTAGATCTGCTGTTAGAGAAAGTGTTCGTATTGCGAAGGTGGCACTACTTAACTTTGTCAGTAGTGTAGTGATATGATCATGCCAACAGAGTTTCTGATCTATTTTAATACCAAGAAATTTTATACTCTCTTTTTCTAAGATTGTGTTTTTTTTAATAGTTTATACATATATCTGGCTGTGCATAGTTTTTTGTTTTAAACCTAATATAATGTGTTTTTCAAAATTTAATTTTAATGAATTTGCCTTAAACCAATTTGCTACTACTCTAAGTACTTCATTTACATTAAATTCTATATTACTGTTTGGTGTTTTACGGACAGTCTGGTTAGTGTCATATGCAAATAAAACACTCTTAACTTTGTCGGATAAATTTCCAGGAAGGTCATTGATGTATAACAGAAAGAGGAGGGGACCTAAGACAGAGCCTTGTGGAATTCCATGTTTTATTTTCTCCCAGTCTGATGAAGCATCTTTACTTATTTTAGAATCAAAAATTGAAACTTTTTGCATTCGGCTTTCAATGTATGATTTAAACCATTTACCTGCGGTCCCAAAAATACCATAGTATTCCATTTTTTTCAAAAGTAATTCATGATTTACACAGTCAAATGCTTTTGCAAGATCACAAAATATTCCTACAGGGTTCATTTTATTATTCAGTTCCTCAAATGTGTTATTTAAAAATGAATATATAGCCATTTCTATGGATGATCCTTTTTTGAACCCAAATTGTGAATTAGTGAGGATATTATAGTGTGTAACATGTTTTATTACTCTACTATACGTGACTTTTTCAAAAACCTTTGAGAATGTTGAAAGTAATGAAATGGAACGATAGTTGTCTATACATGTTACTTCTCCTTTTTTAAATAATGGTTTTACAACAGCATATTTTAGTCTATCGGGAAAAACACCTTGTATTAAGGATTCATTACAAATGTGAGCAAGTACATGACTGATACAGTCTGAACATCTTTTCAGTAATTTACTTGAAATATTGTCATAGCTGGAAGAATTTTTAGGTTTTAATTGTTTAATGAGTTTATTTATTTCTGAGACTGTTACTGGTGGCAATTTCATCTCCACAAAGCTATTTGGGAAAGCAGTCTCAAGAAGCCTTAGAGCACTATGTGGGGATTGCTTTTCTATGCCTAATTTATCTACTACTGACGTAAAATGTTTGTTAAATATTTCACAAACTTCCCCTACTTCGCTATACACATATCCATTTTGTTCTATTTTTATGTCTTTAAAGTGATTTACAGTTTTTCCTGTTTCAGTCTTTATTATATTCCATATTGTTCTCATTTTATTGTCTGAATTTTCAATTTTCGCCGATATGTACCTGTTCTTGGCCTTCCTTATTACATTTCTTAGTATTTTAGAATAAAGTTTATAGTGAACTTTCAGCGCATAGTTATCTGATTCTCTCATTTTTAAATAAAGGTCCCTCTTTGTTTTACTAGAGATTCTAATACCCTTTGTTATCCATCCCATGCCCAGTTAATTGTTTGGAGTGTTGAGAATTTTCCTTTTTTTGAAACTACCTTCAAAAAGTGTTAGAAATATATTCAGAAAGGAATCAAATTTCGCATTAACACCCTGCGCATTATATACTTCTAACCAGTTTTCATTGTTTAAGGTATCTATGAAGTGTTTTATATTATTTTCACTAATATTTCTTCTATAAACCCAGCTTTTCTTTATCTGTTTAACAGTGTCCTGGACTCGATACATAATAGCTGGGCATCATGATCTGAGATACCATTTATTACTGAATACTTTACCTGAACTTTAACAGCTGACCCATTTTCTTGCCTCGTCGATGTTATTAGAGGCGGGAAATAACTAGGACCAAGGAATGGGAGTGAACATGGTCATGGATTTTTGAAGGTACCATCCCGTCAGTCATTGGAGTGTTTTGAGGAAACAATGGAAAAACTAAATTTCGATGGTCGGACGGGGATTCGAACCCAGGTCCTCCCTAATGCCAGAGAGTTACAGCTCACCAACCATGCTTGGTACCAGGCATTAATACTAGAATTAATATTTTTTCATCACGGTGAATTTCTGCCTAAATGATAAAAGCATTGTAGATAATGCAACAAATAATAGAATAATTCATGTTCCATCTGAATCCTGGATTTAAATTTTTATATTCATTACACTTAATGAAATAAGTCGTAATAAATATTTGGTATGTATGCACTACATCTAAATAAATGTTAAATTTGGTCTAAATTATTAAAATATTGGATTCAGAAAATAAAACTTTAAAAAACCGATAAAACAAACTTCGTAAGAAATTCTTCTATTTTAAATTATTTTTAGTAATTTTTGCGTAAAAGCTTTTAGGTATTATGAAAATCGGCTGAATGGAAGTTAATTTACTGCTATTGCCCAATATCAAATTATATTTTCCCTCCTTTCTTTTTTCCATTTTCGTGGGCATGGTAAATTCGGCAGTAATCATCGGATTTTTAAAAATTTTAATATTCAGCAGCTTACTGGCAGGTATTCGAGCTAATTAATTTGGTTAATAATACGCTTAATATATTTCTCTTTTGCTCGGTGCTTTTATCAGTACAAAAATTAACGCTCAGTTTTTGCCTCGATGTGTTTCAGTTGATTGTAGATGAATGTTTTATGACATGTTGCAGAGGGGAGACTATGTTTGTTGTACAAGCGAACTACAGTGCATGCGAATACAGTTGATTTGAGCTCAGCAATGAAAACAAATCCATCGCACGCAGAAATCAGGAGGTAAAAAAGGATTACGGTACAGTGTTGCCAGTCCAAAGAGTTTCTCTTAATAATGATAACTATACCGAATATTCATGTACATTTATGAATAAAGATAAATTGCCAGTACACAGTTCACTTTATCTTCTCGGCAAATAGGTTTGGCAACTTATTTGTTAAAAAAAGTCTGCTTATATTTGGAATATGATTCTAAAAAGTGTTTGTTTTTAAAATACGTTTCAGATTTACGCATTTACTGCTTCAAATATATAATTTTTAGTGTTTATAGAACCAACATTAGTTTTTGCTTTTCTTTCAATGTATGATAACGGTACCTCTTCTAAATTTAGATTTATAAATAAATGAAAAACTAATCTTTAATTAAATTTAAGGACGTTCTTTCTTCTCTTACCGCCATTTTGCATTAGCCACTCTTTGGGTGAAATTTGAATAGCAGGGAACAGGTGCCTTTAGGAAACAATTATTTTTATATTTTATAAATTATTACATGCATTTTTTAAGATGTGGCTGCATTACTAACTTTTTCTGACCCTTCAGAAATAGTCGATGTAAGATATTTTGTTTCGCTTTGTCTTAAGCATTAGTAAATTTTTGAGAAAATAATGCCGCACCAGAACGTTTAGTTCCATGAACTGTATACTTTACTCCAAATAAAATATTCAACCGTACTTTATGGCTAGAATAAAGCATACCGACCAAAAATGAAGTATAATACTTTATTGTAAAGTATGGTTAGCAATCCTAAATACAAATATTGTGTAACGAATAGCTCACATTTTACCACTATATAATTCCTATTCTAATCAATTGAAGTTTATGAAAGATTATTATAAGAAACTGTGAAAGTATTATTTTAATACTATGTAAAGTAGTTGTGAGTGTCTGCATGAATGGTTTTGATAATTATTAACTAACTAGCCACAAAGCCCGTCAAAATTGACGGGTTTGGAGTATTCTGGCAATTAATTTCTTTTTAGTTGCTTACCTTAACAGAATTGTTTTGAAATAAAGCTCAATGTGCTGTAATTTCTCATCCCTTGTGATGTAGCAAAACGTTTTAGTTGTCAACTTGATGCAGGTCGTATTTCAGTCAAACCACAATCTTCGCTAATACTGCGATGAAGATCGATGTGTTAACGGATGACATAAATTACATAGCCTACAGTTGAAATAATGACCACAGTGAAAACGAAGGATACTAAATTAAATCATAACAACTTCAGTATTCTGGCAAATCATTTCTTAGCAATCGCTTAAATAAACACAAAAACAAATCATAATATAATTCCTATTGCCTTGCGCAATAACAAAATGTTTCTGTTGCTATCCTGGTCCAGGTTGCATTTCAATCTAACAACAGGCAGTTTAATCATTACCGTGGTGCCACAATCTGATGATGCTTTCTTGTAGAACTCAACGAAATAAATCGAAAATAAAGAATAAAATTTTTTGATATCTTTCTTGGTTTTCGAGATATAGCATGTTGAAAATCAATTATAACTGTGATTTTGGTGAAGTTTCCTCTGGTCCAGGACGTATTTCAACCTAACAACAACCACCAGGAAGAAAATAAAACACATATAGTGCATTTCCACCGTGTAGATATAGCAGTTTTGGTAATTTGTTTTTTCTGGTCCAGGCCAGATTTCACCCAAACCACCTAAATTTTGAGATACAATATCTCGAGAACTAAGCGAGAAATGGAAAGAAAATGTATTATTTGTTTTCGATTTGTCTCTTCGAGTTACATACGATATCATCATCAAATTTGGCAATGTCGAAATTTTTCTTCTGTTCCAGGCCGCATTTCAACCTAATCACGTCAATTTTGAGATACAATATCTCGAGAATTAAGTAAGATATCAAAACATTTTATTCTCTACTTTCAGTTTTTTTCGTCGAGTTACATAAGAATCCATCAACAAATTGCGGCTTCACGGTTATCGTAGAATCCCATAACCACGTACTACGCTAAACCATGGAGGAAATATTTCCTTCCTCCATGTGCTAAACATGCCGCCAGAGAAACAATACTTACTTTACACGCATATTAAACATATACTTATCACATTTCAATGGTCACATTGCATCGCGAAATAAACCAAATAAAAAATCTATAAGGGTTCTTCAATCTTAATTTTTTATATTCGTTATTCAGAATTATACTAACACATTTGAATAGCTGACACAGTTACATGCGGCTGAAATAAGACATCAGTAAAACCAAAGTAAATTAAAAATAAATCTTAACAGCTTACGTCATTCCAACGTAATATTCGTTTTAATGGGTGGAATGTGATATTTTCCACCGGCCGGAAACTGGTACTGCCCTGTTGAAATTTGTATCAATTGCTTCGTTAAGCCGACCACACACAGAACCGGGCGGGGCAGGGCGGGGCGGGGCGCGACGAGTCGCCTGACTTGCCCTGTCGTGCTGCTGTCACACACAGAACGAGGCGGGGCACGACAAGTCAAACATTTAGCAAATTACCTGTCAGGGAACTTAGTGGGAGCATACTGGTGTGTAGTGTATCATTTTGAACTGGATGAAGATGAGGAGACCGTTTTGTTAATTTGGAACTATCTGCAGCTCTTGGACAACAATGTTAACAACAGAGAGATGTGGGTACACCCTATATACCTGAAAAGGAATATAGGAAGTTTTATTTCTGAGCTTCGAGCCGACCCAGACAAGTTTTTTGATTATTGTCGCATGTCAATTTCGACATTCGACTTTGTATTTGAGAGCATTCGGAGCAGAATAGAAAAGCAAAATACCAACTGGAGAACAGCCATACCCCCAGAGGAGCGGCTTTTGATAATCTTAACGTATGTATATTGGTCCTCTTTTTCCTTAGCATTAGTTATTCAACCATATAATATCACTGTATAGTCATAAAATTTTTAAATCTTACAGTCATACATGGCACACATACAAATCAGTCGAATATTCGAAATACAACACAACCACGTGTTCAACACAACTAGACCGCTAGATAGCGTAGCCCGGGGAGGGAGGGTGGGTACCGTGACAGCGCATGCGCAGAACGTTTTGCCCGGCAGTGACTTGCCCCGGGGCATAATTTGTTTCAGCTTCGCATTTTGCCCCGGGGCGTCTTTTCGACGTGCCCTGCCCCGCCCAGTCCTGTGTGTGGTGCTCCATAGGCGCCCGTGCGTTTCCCGTCGCACAAGACGCCCCGGGGCAAAATGCCCTGCCCCGCCCGGTTCTGTGTGTGGCCGGCCTTATAATGGCATCTTCTTCACATTTGCACCCTCCTTTTTTCCGAAACGTCGCCATGAATTAAATTAAAAATTCTGAAACGTAAGATGCTCCGCAACCGAAAAATGTTAGCAACACTTAATTAAGTAACAGAAAAAAAATTACTAAAAAAAAAAAAAACGCATGCCCTCTGCTGTAACTTCAAGTGCCAATTCTATTAACAATCTATCAAAACTGCCGCTAACATTGCGAAAATTAACTTACATATATGTGATGTCAACGAATACTTCTACGTAAACTAATATTAAATAAATCTAAGCAACTAATAAGTATGTTCAGTCAGTTAATTTATTCGTGGATGCCTAGAAATGTTATTAAATAACGTGGATATTTCTCTGCAGTTGCTTAACTAATCAGAATTGTTACAAAATAAAGCTCATTGTAATTTATCGTTCATTGTGCTGTAACAAAACGCTTCAGTTGTCATCTTGGTCCAGATTGCATTTCAGCTTAACCATAATATCCGCTAAAATTTCCAATAGAAAAGCAAAGCTTCAATCACGCGCAATTTAATATATTCCATGCATCGCGATATAAACTTGATCCCAAATCTTCACAGGTTCTGACACATTTCTTTCTTAATAGCTACCTATGATGAACATCGATATTTTAATGGCTAAGAAAGCTTACATCTGCTGAAATAATCACTCCAGCAAGAACGAAGGATGCTATAACAACTTAAGCTATGCCATGTAATGTTTCATTGTGGTTTAGGCCGTGTATATCGCGAACAATTTGCAACTTCTTACATTTGAACCATGTAATGTTTCAGTAAAAAAAACTGATAATTAATATGCCAGTTTAAACACAAATAATTTCAGTAATAGGACACAGTTTAAATTTTGAAAAAAAAACTAAATTATTCATGCCCTCTGCGTTAACGTCAAATGAAACTTGTAATTCTAATCCATATTAGTTATACTCTAACCAAACATTTAGCAGCACTGATGCTCGAAATACAAAGCTTTTCTCTTACAATATCTATGGACAATGAATTTAAGGAATACTTCAATATATCAAAAGAATATTACGTAAATATAAGCATCTAATGATTGATATATCGATTTTAACGCAATACATACTTTTATTTCAGTGTTCTGTGAGTTAATTTATTCACTGTTGCTTGAAAATGATATTAAATAACGCGCACTCCCACAAATAATATCGTAAAGCGTGACGTCATAGCGCAACGTCATAGCTTGACGTCACCGCGTGACATGACGTAGGTGCTACACGCTACATCTTGTCTATTATACTAATAGATGTTTATCATATTCAACATAGTTTTCAGAATCTTAAAATTTTTGTTAATTTCAAAAGCCGCTAACTTACTATTTTCAGTGTAATTTAGAGCATTTAAACTGATATAAAAGTAATTGTTCTTGCTGTTCTTCGCACTCTGTCAGTTTTTGGGAACAGTAAGTTGTATCGATATGCTGGCTGTTGGGCGGCCACTTTTGTCAGTTTTCAGAAGGTTCGTTGTGGAATAACTTTAGACCACGTGACGAATACAATAGTCAATTAGTTTCCACTTCGCAGAAGTGTTAATATAGTCTAGAACTGATAACCACCACGTATTGTCAATCACAATAATTAATAAACGCACTACACTAATAAACCGTATCGTGCTATAAAACTTTGTAATGAACTAACTTAACTCGTTACCAATAACAATTTATTCGTTTTGGAATTTAGCAATCGCAATAGAAAGTATGATACGAAACCACAGCTGATTTTTGACAAGCGGTTTGATAAAACTGTTGATGAGTCCCAATAATTTGCTATTGCATATATAGTAGATGTTATTGCTAAGACGACATTCTTAACTTTTTCTCTTATTTTAGGAATTTACAAACTCATAAACTAATATGATATAATTTTTTCATTAACATAAATGTGAAACACAACATATGTTACAAATTTCAAGGTTCTAGGTCGGTTGATAGAATTAACTCTTGGAGTCGATACCAAGAATATTTGAGATCTCTGTCATATAAATATTTCAAAACTGTAGAGTAGAAATTGAAGAAATTGTGATATTACGTTTGTGAATTCAACTAGTATAAGGGTAGTGTAGTAATACTTTATTCTTTGATAATACTGTTTTTCGTATTTGATATCGCGAACTTCAAATTTGTTTACTGTGACATAAAAGATTATTTACATATTAATAGTCTGATACGAGTAAATCCGTGATTTTGCTTGGATTATAAACATTTTGAGGTCATCACATCAAAACAGTAATTAAGAAAGCAAGCACCTAATGAGACACGTATTCGAAACCTTCTCTGATGGGTGCCTTTACGGGTTTTTTTTGGTTTTTTTTCATAACGCCATTCACTTTTCCTTGTTGAAAGGTAAACAATATGGTTCGATACTCCGATATTCTTCCACAGGTTTCCACAAAGAGGCAATCCATAACCTTATTTTAGAACGCTTTGATGCCACAAAAATTGGTACTAAGCGCATCTGACAGATTTTTATCTCAAAGGCAGGCTTTTCCACACCGACATATGAAAGGCTTTGTTTTCTGATACATTGCGATGTTTCAAAGAGTTCTGAAACATCCAAAACTTTACTCTCTTGGCTTGGTGTTTAGTATCCAAGCATCCAACCCTTTAAAACCTGCAAAATGATAACACAAAGAAAGTACAGAAATCGCTTCACTTGAACATTTCTATAGATTACCGGTGTATTGTTCCCTAATATCGTTCTAGCTAATCCCTCTGATTTGATAGATTTTATTAATGTCATAATCCGTATAATTACCAACGGAGTTTCTGTATGTCATTTACATTCCTCAAAAGGTAACAAAAGTCATCAAAACTTAGCAGTACATAAAGAAAGCATATTCACCATCACTGCATAATCTTCAGTGGCCATTATTAATGAACACCGTTGTTCAAAAAATAATATTAGCATGTTTCTTATTACGTCTCAAAATAGGGTGCTAGTTGGAATCCAATAAACATTTCGATGTTCATACTGTTAAACCATCCTGTTTTATACTTTTTCCCATCAACACGAATAATAATAATAATGATGTAAGTGTTGGAATCCAATTCCATTTGGCTTTCCCAAAAACAACCTCTACATACCATACCTCGCTTTTGCGGATGATTTGGCGATACTAGCAGAAGATGAAGAGACTGCCATCAAACAGCTTGAGACACTCAAAGATTGTGCAGAAAAAGTAGGGCTACAAATTTCATTCGAGAAAACTGAATTCATATCTTCAAAAACAGAAATAGCAAGTTTGAGAACAAAATACGGTAAAATTAACAGAGTCCAATACTTTAAATACCTCGGAGAATTCATCTAACCGAAAGGCCTTGAGAAAATCTGGTAGAAAAATCGCCTCCAAAAAGTAAAAAAAAACCATTAGGGTTAGTTCAAAATCTCTACAACAAAAAATCCATGTCAAGACAGATCAAAATTCGGCACTACAACACAGTCATAAAACCAACAGTATTCTATGCAAGTGAAACGTTAACACTTAACAGAAAACACGACCTTGAAGAAATAAAAAAAGGTAGAGAGGACAATCATTAGAAAAATTCTATGACTAAAGATGGTTACAGACTAATAAAAGTTTTCAAACATCGAAATTGACACCAAGAAAAAGCGAATGAAATTCTTTGGTCACCTTAAGAGGTTACCAGAAAATCTGTTGACAAAATAATAATAATAATAATAATAATAATAGATTATGTAACTTCACTTAAAAATCCAACACCTTGGCTTAGTGAAATTCGGAAGGATCTTAAAAGTGCAAACATAGGAACAACGGACATCTTAGAAAGAAACACCTACAAACACAAAGTAGACGAATGGGAAATTATAACTGAGCAACCAAAACAAAAATAATACAGATCAAAATGATCGGACGAACGTAAACTAGCTTTCTCGGAATGAATGAAAGCCTATTGGAACAACAAGAAGAACTCAAAGAAAACTTGATTGAGTCATCTGTTCAACGTCTTACATTGGGAGAATTCGCCAATAATAATAATAAAATTAATATGATATATCAAAATTGCCCAAACTGACTAGTGTATCAAAAATACATTAATGATATTAATTAGTATTTACTGCCACTAATTAAAGCCATAAATAAAATTATTTCATGTCTTGATTACAGTCCACAAGGGATTAGGTTATTGTTGAGGAATTATTCTCTCCATTTATTCCAACTAAAACTGATAATTATAATTAAATTAAAATACTGGAGTAATGGTTTACAATTTTTGGGTTTTAATATCCAGAGAGAATATTTCTCTAATACATTCTCAAATACTTTACATCTCTAGAGTTTTAAATCCAGTATCGCGTCGTTACTTGAAGCGAAAATCTAGCTAACAGTATTAATATTTTGAATTATGCAATTATGTCCCTATTATAGATGTTTGAATGGTTTCTTTGAAGCAAACCAAAGTGTATTTTCGTTCAAAACTATCTGACCTTTGCAAGCGTTAGAAGAAGTGTTTGCTTTTCAAATTTGCTGATCAGTTTTATGCTCAGTTTCTCCACTAGATCCATTTTTAAATTTTTGGAGCTGATTAGTTAAATGCTACAGCCATTATATATTTTTTTCGTGTCACCTAATCCAAACATAACAAATAAATTCTTATCCTTCACATCAAGAACGATTTTTTTAAAAATACACGTAAGGACAAAATAATGATTGTTTTGCTTTTTTGTGTTTCTGTTTAACTTTGTAGAAAAGACACAACCTAATTCTTCGAGAAATAAACGTGGACTACGGATGTGTTATAATCCAAAGCACAAAGTAACTGATTCCAGCTTTAATAAAATCGACGTCGATGAACCAAATGCTATAAAAAAGGATCTACAATTACATTTGTTATGGATGTTCCACACAGAAAACAATTAATTAATTTCATCTAAGTGTTTTATAATTCTGATATATAATGTAAATGATTGACATACAATAAAACACTTGTGTTATGCAGCCAACGGCAGTATTTATGAATGACGAAAGACAGAATCTCGATTTAATTAAATGTTATAGGAAGAAAGCTTAAAGTGAATAATGCTGCGAACAAGAAAAAAATATTTTTTCCAGTGTATCAGCTTTAAAAAACTATCTCGAGCGTCCCAATTGCTCCAGTTGTTGAATTATGTAGTCAAATGTCAGTGAATTAATCGTTCTTTCATTCAACTGAATTTAACTTTATGATAGACATAATTAGTCACCATCTAGCTAAATGCTGATTGGTATATTTCTGTCACGATTTGTAGTTAGTTGTACACTACGAATGTGCAGTCAAATTCTGTATTGGAATAGGTTAGAAAAAAAATATAAAATAATTTGTACCCTTTCTTGTAAGTTTTTTGGTTTCGGCAAAACCACCAAACACAATGTCTTTCTTGGCATCTTTTGCGTCAAACTCGGCGTGACAAAGAGTAATGTTATCGACGTTTGTTATCTAAGAGTAGTGTAATAGACACGGTTAAGGTCAAATGAACGCATTGAAGTCTTCACGGGGTTCCGCCGGATTGAATCCTCTTCCACTTGTAATGACTTCCACGTTGACGGCGAGTAAACTATAAGCAAAAAAAAGCTTAAAAATTGTAATAACAGCCAAGGGACTCAACAACGAAGATATGAGCAGCTAAAAAACGTCGAAAAGAGGAATAAAATTTTGGTATCCAACATTTCAATATCTAGTCATCAGTAAGAACTTCCTACTGAGTACGAAGCGAAATGGGAAAATGAAAAAATATAGAATTGCCTGAATCTTGGAACTAGACCAGTAGGTTGAATTTCATAATAAGTAGTATCTTCTAAATATAATAGGTGAATAATAGGATTACGGAAGGATTTTTTCAAAAAAAAATTGGCAGCCTATATTTTAAGATACAAGGGTTCGAGTAGTTCACTGGTAGGAAGGGAAGAGGCAGAAGACAGAAATTATAAGTGTCATTACGCGGGGTTAGATTAAAAATAATCACTAAAGTGAGAGCTTCGATCGTGCGCTTGGGGTTCTGTTCACAAATCGTGAATTAAATTGAATTAGGAAAAAAATAATAATATTTTTTTTTTAAATTAAAAAAGTAAATGAATAAAAATAAAAATGTAAACACTTTTAAAACTTGTAAGACAGGAGGAGGGTTACGAGAATGCTGGTGGTGTACATGGCGTATTTTATAAAGAAACAGGAATACTGTATCGAAGGAAAGAAATGATTACAGGCATAAGGGTATGGGAAAATTTTCTTCCATAGGTAATGCCAATGGAAATGATGAATAATTTACCAAAAACGCTGACAGAATCTAAAATTAAAATTTTCAGAGGGAAAAAGTAGATGGATGGGGGAATTTACATTCAAAGGTTTAAGACGATAAGTAGGTAAATAGGCGATTAGAGAAAATGCCACCACAGCGTCCACTCTATCACAGTAAAATTAATTAAATTAATTAAACGCCATGTTAACAGTGGGCAAACTCGTTTCTTTCCTCACAGATATTTGTGAGGTCGTTGAATATCAATCTCTCCATCAGTTTACCTACCACTGGTGTGAAACTAATCGGCTTGTAATTTTCAATCCTATTTGTCGCTGTTCCTCTATTGACCGGTGCTAAAATGGCACTTTTCCATGCTTCTGGTAAACAACAAGCCTTCAGACTCAATCTGATTAATATTACAAGGTACATTTGTACTAATATTATCCACACCTACACCTCTACGCTTTTTAGCTCTCTTAGTTCCTTTACCATATAATACCCTCACCATAAATTTCAAAATCCTTAGTTTGCTGGTTGCTACTAATTTGCAGAAGTTCCTTGCCTAATTTACACCCTCCCGTTGATAGTTCCTGATTGACTCATCAATATTTAATATGTCTACCTTTCTCAGATCCTCAATAACTGCTTTACCTACAGTTGTCTGAATACCTTCCCTTCCCCACAATTTTCTAATAGAGCAATAGAAATTTCCATAATATTATTCATAAACCCAGCTTTAGGTTCCGTCTTTGTTGCTATTAATTTCTTTCATTTTTAGTTGTTTTAGGTGAAACTCAAACTCAATGTAAGTAAGCAAAGAAGAGACGACACCAGCCCAAGCCGTTGTGAGGTACACAACCTGACCATTTGTGATTTTTTATATATTAATAAAATTTGTTTTTATTTAGTAGTTATAATTGTAAATACTAACATTGAGTTTCTAAGGTCACAGAATTTCAAGACAGGTATACGAGATCTTTGGTGAAGAAGAACAGTTACAAAAATAAGGTAGTTGAAGAGAAAATGAAATGAGAGAAGTTGCAGATGAAAAAAGCTTAATGGAGAAGCTCTAAAAATCCTGGCAGGATTTGTAATGGAAAACATTAGCCTGAGGGCAGAAGATTAGTATAATGATAAAATTAGTGAATTATGAAAGTTGTATTAGGTAATTGATTGCCATTTGATAACGAAAGATAATAAGATAAGTGGAAGACTTTTGTTTCATGTTGAGATTAAAATAAAGAAAGTGGAGTTGATTCTTAAGTGTGTTTGGTATGATTTTTTAATAGTAGTTTGATCTACAGCGGTGGTATCTAAAGAAAACCAGTGACGGACATAGAGGGTCAGTTAAAGATCCTATTTGAACTAATCTGACGCTGGAAACTTAAGGAAGAGTAGTATAATTTATTTTCTAAAGGTAAAAATAAAAGATGAAGGTAAAATTGTGAAGAAGAATCACAAAAGAAATACATTTTTCATATCATTCCTTAAATAAAAATAAAGAACCTTATACCGTCCAATTAAAAACTCATTATTACTCACTAGCTTTGTCTTTGACTTTCCGTTGAAGCCTAGTGCGCCTGTATCACGACCCCTCCTCGGCCCTGTCAATACCGAATGGTCTTCCTTATTACTGCTCAGACGAGCTAGAGACTACGACTAATTGGCGCGCCGGAAAAATAATTAAATTACGGCCTCTTAAAACGGTTCATTTTTCGTGTTAATTAAGTTAGGAAGCGGTTTAAAGTGCGGGCGGGGTTATCGTGTGCCACAAAGGGGTGCCCACCCCGTGAAACATTAATATGGACCCAGGCCCGCACTTATCTCGCATTTTAGCGGCACTTTACTGCACACGGCAGCTGATAACGCACACAGACCGTTTCAGTTTTTTCCCCCACTTCCGATTAACTTCTGGGTACGTGGCATCGTTGTTGGTAATATTTTCTGCCTCTCTATCATACCGTATCTTGACACATTGCAGTCCGCATTTCAGACAAATTAAATGTTCGTGACCACAGATAAATCTTTATAGCCTGCTTTTAACTGTTGGAATTTAGTGTTTCAATTTGTCCTACGAGACGCTTGAAATTGTCTGATATTTTAATTTCGGTAAATGAACAGCAGTCTGGATAAATTACGCTATGAAATACCTCGATAATTTCGCTGAGTGTATTAAGTCACCAGTGCACTTATTTTGAGAGTTATAATTCAGCTGCTGATTACAATTTATAAAAGGTTTCCCAAAAATGTCTAAGAATACAATGACGTTCTATAAACAGAATATTAAGATATACGTTGGTACAAGACTTTTAGCATGTTGCCATATTTCAGTTCTCACATAACATTAAGCCCTAATTAATAAATTAATTCGATGTGATACGTATTATTTCCTACAAGTTAACTTAGAAGTGTTTTTTTTTTTTTTTAATTTTAAAAAAAGGCATAGGTAACTAAGTTTTACTGGAATGCACATCTGATTCGGTAATTAATTCTAATTTCTGTGTATTTATTTATGTTTCAAGCTTGTAATAAAATTCGCCATGGAGTAAAGCCATTTGGATCGTATCCAATTAAATTATATAATGATGTCAGAGAACTAATACACAAGTTGGGTTTGGACCGTCTGGCATACAGACGCGATAGGATTAGTTTGAATTTATTGTTAAACATGCGAACATAAACTTTCATTTACCAGTACAATCAGATATTTCGTCCATCAACCTATTCACGTCGCAATGACAAAGAGTTAATACTGGTCCTAATACGAATTATTTCATCCCTCGTGCCATTCGGAATTGGGATTCGCAGTGTAGAGATTGGCGCAAAGCACCCTCTGCCACCCACAACTTTACTTACTGCAGGGTATAGGTGTAAATGTAAATACGCAGAATATCCAATTAAATTTTGTGATGATGCATCATTTTATGATAGTATAAAACACCAAAATCATAATCGCAACAAGCTCATAAAATTGGAAATTTTGCAGTTTACAAGTTCAGATACAAATAGTAAGAAATATAAAAACTAAAGAATTAAAACATGACATCGGATTACAAAGGTGACAGCAACGAGACCAATTCGCCTGGAGAGGCGGCCACCAGAAAAACACTGGTTTAGCTGTGGTTGCATGAAGCATTTGTGAACTGTTAGCACCATTGACATGTCATACCCGGCAGCATAGTGGCTAGCTCATTGCCTCGTAGTTCCAGGGTTCCCTGTTCGAGACCAGCGTAGGGTATAGGGTTTCTTGATTGTGTTGTGTAAGCCTCGTGATGTTCTTGTAGCAAAGTGAAATAAATAGATTTTTATACACAAAATTAATAATGTATATTTTGCTATTTATTTCCTTTTTGTTTGTTCTGTTCAAAGTTCCTCTTATGCCAACAACAACTTTTGACCGTGTGGAATATTCTTGAATTACGTTCGTTCCGAAAGATTAGCAGTTTCCCTTTCTATGCAAGATCTATCAATTTTTTTCCCCGCAACTTTCTCACTATGCAACTATTATTTTCAAACTTCTCAGTCCTCTGCTCGATTATCCTAAGTCTTTCCCGCTCGCCCTCTCTATCAACAATCCCTTCATTTCTTCTTTTTTTTTCAAAGATACATGCTATTCTTTTTATTTTTACTAATTCAGTAAACTTTTATTTTCCAAACATTACGAACTTTATGTGTCTAAATGTGTAATTTTATTTATTTCAATGAATTAATATGTTACAACCCCTCCCAAAGTAGTCCTCGTTTTTTGTCTATTGGAAATGACCAAAAATGAGGAAAATTTTCCTAATGTCAGTATTGTTATTGGTATCGAGGTTATTTCATAATAAGATTAAACAAGTTGTTTGCACATACAAATCTTACAAAACATTAACAAACTTTCAATAACATAAGAATACATGAACCTCTCATAAAAAAGTGAAAAAACACATAACTGATGAAAATGAAGCAATATCTAAAGTCCTGTCACGGTCACCATGTTACAACGAAAGTGCTTGTTGCAATGTGAAATAAATAGATTTTTCGTACACAGAATTAATATTTTGATTTTTATTTCCTTTTTGTTTGTTCTGTTTCAAGTTCCTCTTATGCCAATATCAACTTTTTACCGTGTGGAATATTCTTGAATTTTCTCTCCGCAACTTTCTCACTATGCAACTATTATTCCCAAACTTCTCAATCCTCTGCTCGATTATCCTAAGTCTTTCTTGATCGCCCTCTCTACCAACAATCCCTTCATTTCTTCTTTTTTTTTAGAGATACTCTATTTTCAAAACAAATAATCTCTATTAGACCTGCTATTATTTTTATTTTTATTAATTTCATAAAATTTATTTTTCCCAATATTACGAACTTTATCTGTCTAAATGTGTAATTCTATTTATTTTAATGAATTGCTATGTTACAACAGATGCCAAAAAAAATAAAAAAATAGAATAGTACAAACTTGATGCTGCTTATGTGGACTATCAATCGGAAGTCATTTCTTGTACAATGACAAAAATAAAAATATGTCATTAATACTGTCGGAAACATATAGTGGTTGACATGCACATTACAATTTTCAAAAAGAGTTTAATTAAGAAATGAGCCCGTGCGTTTTCAAGAAAGCACTACTGGTTTTTATTCCGTGAAGTTATAGTCAACAGGCAAGTGGGTTCGATCTCCGGTCGGGAAATCCTAGATTTCGGTTTACCGTAGTTCACAAAACCACTTGAGTGGAATACCGGAATTGTCTATTTCGTTCTTTTTGTCAACAAATCTCTTCCAATTCAAATAACCACGTCCAAAGTGAGCCTGTCAAACCCGAACAAAAAATGTCCCAAAGCAGGGAAACGATTCAATAATTACCTGCAGAGTTCCCTCGTCTCATTGCTCACTGAAAGATATTACGAGCAGAACACGTCAATTAAGGAAAAATACATAGCTGTTAGAGATACATCTCCGTTTCATAACCAACAATTTATTTATTAAGTGACCTACAAAGATGAAAATAAGTGGAGCTATTAATTAATGCAATCAGGACATTGAACATAAAAATGATATCACATCGTATTCCCTTATTGATAGTCGTTTTATCTTAGTACCACTACCAAATTGTACATGTGACGGTTCAGTTGTTGAAAAGAAAAAAAAAAACTAGGCAACGTAAAACCAGTAGTGGCAGAAGTATCTAGTTATCCGGACTTTTTGACATTCGTTGCTTCAAGATTGATTTTGACTGTCCACTCCGAATCTTAGAGGTTTCTCATTTTAGTACAAAAGTATTTCTTCGAAAGTTTGGAGTACGTTTTACACCTAGTAACAACAGCACAATGACTGAAACACAATCCCTTTCTAATCACAATTGAATAAAAGAAAAACAGTAAGAAAAATTATCTTTGGAGGAGGCTGTTTATCAAATAAAACAACCGTGCGCATCGTTAAGATCCATTTTTTTACTTATGGCTTTACGCCTCGTCGATGTCGAGGTCATTAGAGGCGGAAAAGGACTGGGTACAAGGAACTGGAAGGAATTTGGCCATGCCCTTTGGAGGAAGCATTCCCAGCATTCGAATGGAGTGATTAGGGGAAACCATGGAAAACCCAAATCTGGATGCCCGGACGGGGCTTCGAACCGGCGTCCTCCTGAATGCGAGGCCAGAGTTAAGATCCATACGATAGTGCAGTGTAACTTGCTATACAGGACGCTATCACAGACATTCTTTACTCTTACTGGGGAAGGCAACGGTAAACCACCATAGTTCATCTTCCCAAACGTTGTTAAGCAGGGACAAAATATATTCCATGGCACCGCCTACGTTCGGACGTGGGAAAGGCATTCCTAGGAAGGAGAAACTATTATCAAACTTTCTCATCAATTTTGACGATTCGTTAGAATAAAAAGAAATTTTGTTTGTGAAATGTATATAGTTCTACGTTTCGCGCAAACATTTTCTTCAATTCTAAGTCTCCTGATACCTACATTTGTTGGAAAAACTACAGATTACGAACTGAATTATTTTATCTTTCTTTGCCCGCGCGTCCATTTTATGGATCATGAATCTTCCGTAGCAGATTCTATGTCTACTATAATACAGTTAGGAAAACAATACGGTTAACTGAAGGTAGTTGAGCCCTACCTCTTGGATAAGGAAAAAAACAAAGAAGACACCAGGAGTTGTGATAGATCCCGCTTGGCTATGCTCCGTTGTGATTACAGAGCTACTTGATTGTAAGTTGCTATGAAAATTTTGGCATGCAATATTTCTGACACAAAGACCTATCGCCTCAAATCCCTTGAAGCTGTAACTTAGGTGATACTGTACGACGACTGTATAAGACTAATGGAAATCTATGATTATGAAGTTCGGCGGGCCCCGGTTATATGGGAAGTCATGTTTTCGAAGGTGTAAGTTACACTAGTCTGTACAAGTCGACATTTTCCTGGATACTGAAATATTGGCAATCTAAAACACTGGTATGTCGAAGGTATGATGTGTAGTTGCAACTAACGGTACCATTATTTACTTTGTTTTAGTTGTAACATTACGTTTCTTAAACAGGGAGACCAATAGAGCTTAAGTACGATCATTTACGAGGAAGGGAAAAGAAATCGGCTCTGATTTAAAATAAAGAATCATGCCGTCATTTATCTGGAGTGGATTTCAGAAAAACATGGAGAAGAAAAAGCTTCATGAACAGGCCGGGAATAGAAGCATTATTCTTCCGAATGCTAGGCCCAAACTAACTTTACAATCACATCGAAAAGTCATATGATGGCTACGTCAGGATTATTCATAATCATTAATTGAAACAAGTGGATCACAGATGTGGCAATTTGTTTTTCTTTACACGAATCGTACATTTTACCTTATCCTCAATAGACGGAAGCGTGTTGATTGACAATCCTATACATCAGTAAGATGGGCTCCACAAAGGAGCTGTAATTTCATACGGCATTCATGATGTAGTGAGAAAGTTTGGTACTTCCTCGAATCATCCCTCTGTTGGTAATCGTATCTATGAAGGTGGTCTACAATTATTACATGGAATCCGAGCGATGAAAGTGTACTTGGCATACACAAAGCAATCTTTGACAGCGGCGAAGGTCAAGTTTAAGAATCCACGAACCTCCAACCAGATTGCATTGGCTAGACAGCTAGCATTATGTTGGAGAATACAATTTAGATAGTATAGCAGCAATAGACCCGTCTTAGTGTGCCAAGCGGTCAATATTGGACTTGATATAAACGAAGAAATAAGATTTTAGGTGAGGTGAAGAAAATTCGATAGTGCCTAGTAGGATCAAGGAACTACTAAAAAAATTCATAAACACAATTAACACAAATAGAAAGACACATCCGATTACATGACGTTTGGAACGTTTTCCTGCGAATCACGTGACTGATAAAAGTGACTAAACCTCTTTCCTGACTGGACAGTATGTGTTCAAGAAAGGTTTAAGAGGTCTAATAGCAATCTTATTATGATGAAAGCAGTGTTACCTCAGCAGAAATCTTATTAAATTTTAGGATCGAGCGTGGTAGGTGAACGGTTAACGTTCTGGCCTCGCATTCTGGAGGACGCCGGTTCGAAATCCCCGTCCGGGCATCCAGATTTGGGTTTTTCATGGTTTTCCCCAAATCACTCAGGCGAATGCCGGGACGCATCCTTCAAAAGGTCCATGGCCGAATTCCTTCCCGTTCCTTGTCCCCAGTTCCAATCCCGTCGACGATGGCGTAAAGCCATAACTAGAAACAATAAAAAATTTAGGGATTCCACTGTTGCAGGGATAAATACGATTTCATCTGTCTCCATTCACCTGTTTTTCCATTGAGCGACGAGACTACTTTAAAAATCTGTATGTAAATTAGAGCAACGGTATTTATTTATTTCGTATGGCAGAAGAATACAAAAAATAGTAATTACATTGAATTAAAACAAATAGAACTAAACATGGATGTTACTACAGACTGATATCCAACAATTGCAGCCATTCAATTGCTACAGTGGTTGCTTCAAGAATCTGATGCATTGTACCACTGAATCTCCCAAGAGGGCACTCCATGGCGATGTGGTGAATGGTTTGCTGGTGGTTACCGCAGTCGCAAGTAGGGATCTCTATCATTCCCCACTAGCACATCCAGTAGTTGCATCTACCGTTCTCACTTGGTTCAGTGCCGTCCAGGTTTTTCTAGGCAGGTTGAATCCAGGAGGCTGTCGTGTAGGGTCTTGGATTAGCGCATGTTTGTCTGGGTTGGAATTGGTCCACACAGCGCACCACACTTCGCCTATGTTGAATTTATTTTGGACCAGCACTTGACCAAAATTCCACGTTGAATACCTGGATTTTATTCTATTTGGAGCTTTATGTGTGCAGTCCTGATTAATTGGAAGGTGTGGTTATCTTAAACATATCTGCCATTCCTTTTTTATAGCCACTTGTCTTCGGAGACTTGATGGGGGGATATTAGAGAGTACGGGTAGCCAGTCTGTAGGTGTAGATTTTATACTTCCAGATATTGTTCTCATTGTGTCATTTAGTGGAATGTCGATCTTTTTTGTGTTCCTGCTATTTAGCCATACTGAACTGCAGTATTCAGCAGTTGGGTATGCCAGAACAAGAGCTGATGTTCCGAGAACTGCGCCATGTTTCCCCCAACCCGTTCTTTAAAGTTTGTGAAGGATGCTATTTCGAGTTTTTACTTTTGCCGCTGTTTTATGGATATGTTCCTTACATGTCTGTGACCGGTCCAGAACCACGCCCAGATATTTTGGATGAGGATTGTACTTCAGTAATTGATCTCTGAATTTTATTTGAGGTCTATAGCGCGCTTGTCTATTGTTTAGGTGAAAAGAGCTTACATCTGTCTTATTTATATTCAGTTTCAGGCCCTGACATGAAAATAATTGTAGTTCTTTTCGGCAAGTAGGCGCGGTCCTACAGGAAAAAGCTGACTGGTATCGTTGATGACGTGAAGAGTAGACCAGGACCAGACACTCCCATCTCCTCCTTGCAGTCGCCAGGTCTGCAGGCTGCGGTGAGGTGGGTATGTGGGTCTTTGCGTTGCAGTGGTGGCCCGCAGGTCTTTGTGTGTGGCCCGACCCGCATGGTGTCGCCTTACCTTGGCGACACTCGCACGTGTGTCGACTATACACGCTGCTAGGCAGGTGGCCCGCAGGAATTTGTTGTTGCCTGTTCCTACACTAAACGGCCGATCAAAAACCTGTCTAAAAGATCGACTGTTGAAGAAATAGGATCGTAGTTTGAGAATAAAATGTTAGAGATCTTGTTTTAAACCAAGCGTATACTTTACTGTGAGACTCTGGCCATGCATTTGGGTGGACGTGGGTTCGAATCCCCGTACCGGCATCCAGATTTGGATTTTTCCATGGTTTCTTCAAATCACTCTAGGCGCATGCAGTGATGCTTCCTAAAAAGGCCATGGCCTAATTCTTTCCCGGTCATTCTCCCCCATCCTTTCTCGCCTATAATGACGATAAGTAGAGCCATAAGAAAAAAATCTACTGGGAGTATTCACTTTATTTTCTGAAATATAATGGTTTCTTTAGGTTTAATGAAAAGTTGATCTATTAAAAAAAAAAACCCATAAAAAAATATCTTATCCTTTATACACGTCATGTTTAAGTAAAATAGATAACAGAACGTCTACTTCTACAAACGTAAAACAATATCTTAATTGCCTAACGTTATCGATATACTATCATTTCATGGCAATTTCGCGCGTATGAACGTCACACTAAGCAGACAAACAGGAAAAGAAAAATCGTGAAATGGTGCCCACAATGACATGATTAATTTAATTTTAATGATTGAAATTGTCTTTACGAATTCCATTTTATTACATCAGCAAAGTTAAATATCAACAACGTATGAATTCAAAGATTGTCGTATTTATGTGTGATGTAGTGTGTTCTTTGGTACAAATATTTTGTGATTACAAAACGGTATTCATCTTTAGCGTACTGTGATATTTGACGCCTACATGCTGATATTTTGGCTTTTTTCCTTAGCTTTGCTAATACTGGTCTTCTTGTGGTTTTTTTCCCATCTAGTGCAGCTGAGAGCCACTAGAAACTCATTGTTTGGCACCTATTTGTTCAGTTTACGAATCATATATATCATTTCTAAAAGGTAGTGTTTTTTTGTCATGAGCCATCGTCTCCCTTCATATCTAACCGAAATGAGGTGTCATTTTAAACATTATGGTATCCACTTTGGTCACATCATATATTAAGAAAGCAATTGTTCCAAATTCGATTCTTAAAGGGCAAAAATGTCAATATTTCTAAAATGCAGTTTTATTGTGTAGCGAACCATTTTTCTCTCTGGATACCCAACCGAAATCGTTAAATGAAGTATCATTTTAAAGATTAAGGTCTCCGCTTTGGTGAAGTCATATATTAAGAAAATAATTTTTCGGAATTCGACCCTTAAAGGGCAAAAGTATCAATATTTCTACAACGCGTTTTTGTGTTACGAGTCATTTATCTCCATTGATATCTAACCGATATAGATAAATAAGGTACCATTTTAAAGATTAAAGTCTTCGATTTGGTCACATCATATTTTAAGATATTGATTTTTCGGAATTCAACCGTTAAAGGGCAAAAGTGTAATTATTTCTATAACTTATTTTTTATCACATTTATCTCCCTTCATATCTAACCGAAATCGATAAATGAGGTATTATTTTAAAGATTAAGGCCTCAACTTAGGCAACATTATAAATTTTTCGGAATTTGAACCATGAAAGAGAACATTAATAACTGTGAAAGTCGCGCGTATGACACAGTTCATAGTCAAGCCTCTAGATAACAGCAGTTCATATCACAGAGATATTAATAAACTGCTTCAATGGCGTCGACTTTTGTTAGGTACCTATTACAATAAACAAATAAACAATTGCACAAATGAGGCGAGTCTTCTTTCATCGTATTACAAACCTTACTATTTATCATATTCGCCAAATTTTCGCACGGTTCATCTGGTATCGTTTATTGCCCCATCCACCGTTCTCGTATAGTCATAATACACACCGCAGCTTTGAAACTATCAGAAACACATCCAGATTAACTCGGTACTCTCAGTATGAAGCGACGATAAGAGTTTTGATTTGACGCGTTGTGACTACCCTAAACTAACTACCAATCCTACCGAATATAGGGTACCTACAGTTTACCGTGGAATCCGAACCGCGGAGCGTCCTATCGTACTTCACATGACAAAAAAAAAAGCTTCGCCAGAGGTGAAGGTCAGTTTTTAAAGCCGGATATTAAAATTTTATTCTTTAGCAACTAATATTTTTTATGTAAAAAGTAATTTACTGCATATAATTTGATAAAGAATTTCATGCATCGGATACTAAATAAGTCGAAAAAATACATTTTTGCGGAAGCTGAAAAAATTTTGAGCCATGCTGGTTCTCGAAGCAGTATGCCGTTGCCAAGTACACGTAGAATGTTGTTTTTCGGTAACAACTTCCCTGCAGAGCTGGTTTATTTCCGTTGCGTTCCAAATGTGGTTTTTATTTGTATACCAGCGTAAGCCCATGAGCGATTTTTACGTATCGTCACGGGTCTAGAATAGTTCCAGTTTTTAGAATGAAAGATTACGACAGATTGATCTGATACCAAATATAAACTTGACCTGTGTTTCAGGGTGGATAAAATCTTTTGAGCTTGAAGAACTCAGAAGCATTAATAGCGCAGTCGTACAATTGTTTCAAAGGTTATAGACTCGAACTTGCTTAAATACAAACTTGTATTTGACCCTTAAAAGTCACTCTGCAAATTAAAAAAAAAAATCCTATTTGCGTGGATTTTTTTTTTTTTTTTTTTTTGTAGACTGGAAAACACTCATAATGTAAGAACAAAAACTGTGTTACTGCCTTTAATGTCGTCGATACTGTAATAGGACTTAACTCCAAATACACTGTGGTGAAATTTTGGATTTAATATACAACTTTCGTACACAACATCGTGTTTATAAATTGTGCTTTGTGAACTCTCCTATCGTAGTGAACAATACTGAACGTTAAAGATTACTTTCAACACAGTGTTTTGAACTAGGGTTGTAACGGAGCTCCGCAGCTGCAAGTGCGGAACTTTCGCGTGAAATCCTACATCCGCATCCGCCAATTTTAATGCGGATGTATAGAGGATGTTTACACTGCAATATATATTACTCTTTTCTCTTGCGGTCCATCTTCTCTAAGCTAACAACAAGGAGGTTATATTTTTCTTACGATCTTGCAATAAAAGCAGCCATAAACTGAACGGTATTTATATCAAAGCGACGAATTTACAAGTTTAAACTTGCATGTAAAGTAAAGTGGCCTATTCACGGTCCAACTTAAAGGACATCAGTGTAGAACTACCGTAGGGTGCGACCATCAATTCACGCGCGTCCTTGTCGCACACTCGTAGGATGTTTCCTCCAATCATGATCCAGCGCCATAGTTTGTTGGACGGCAAGGACCGTGTTGGTTGTCTGGAGTCCAACAACATCTAACATGTCCTACATGTCCTGTAACCCTTTCCACGGCCATCGAGAGTCATTTATCGGAAAATCAGATCATCGTTGGTTCCACAAATTGGACAGTGAATGGGCCGCTAGAACGGTGGAAATGTGAGATGTTCGGTAGCGTTGGCTTGTTCTTGACGCTTGGATCAGTCGAGCCGCGAACTCCGCACAGTAGGCTACATATGACAAAGATTGTTTTTCTAGATGCGTGCGTAGTTACGTAAATAATTTAATTCACTTGTGAAATTATCCCACGTTTGTTGTTGAAAGATGAGGCAAAAAATAAATCAATGTGAAAGAATTATATGGAGATATATATAGAGTATTATATGGAACTGTTAAATCTACACCTACATACTGGCTGCCTGTACGCTCTAACATCGCCCCACCAAGTCTCCCAAGACTAGCGGCATTAAAAAAGGAATGGAAGAAATGCTTAAGTTATCCACACCTTCCAATTCATCAGGACTGCACTCATAAAGCTCCAAATAGACTAAAATCTAGATATTCAACATGGAAGTGGTCAAAAGTTGGTCCAAAATAATTTCAACATAGGCGAAGCATGGTGCGCTGAGTGGACAAATTCCAACCCCGACAAACAGGCGCTAATCCAAGACCCTACACGACAACCTCCTGGATTCAACCTTCCCAGGAAAACTTGGACGGCACTGAACCGAGTGAGAACAGGCCACGGTAGATGCAACTACTGGTTGTACAAGTGAGGAATGACAGAGAATCCTTATTGTGACTGCGATAACTATGAGCAAACCATTCACCACATCGCCATGGAATGCGCTCTTAGGAGATTCAGAGGTACAAAGCATCATATTCATGAAGTAATCACAGATGCAACTGAATTGCTGAAATTGTTGGATATCAGTCTGTAGTAATAATTACATTTATAGTAATTTAATGTAGTTACTGTTTCTGTATTTCTTCTGCCATAAAAAGTAAATATGGAGAGATATACTTTACTTAAGAAAAAATGTAGAATTTGGCATAAAAAATACACTTATTTTGATTTTAAGTTTATTTTTGATAAAATATCAAAATGAAAAGAATTATAAATTTATTTTCCCATCTCCACATCCGCTTCCGCAAAACATCCGCTTCCATGGATCTCAAGTACTGAACCTCCGCATCAGCATCCACATCCGCAAAATGACATCCGTTAATACCCTAGTTTGAACCACCTAATGATATGAAGCAACTGGCTCCGCAAATGTCCTTTAACGACCTCTACTAACTTACGTTAGGCTGTAGGACATTACTTGAGTTACTGCGAGTTCTGGTCTTATTAACGTCTGTTATTCTCTCCCATCAGCACAGTCCCCGCTGACAGGTCCACAGTCCACTCTTGACACAGCGAATGCTAAATCCGGACAGCGGGCAGGGTTCAGACACGTCATGTAAAGCCACTGCCACGCAATTCTGCGGTAATTAATGTCAACCGCAGCGATTTGCAACATCGGTAGCGCAGTATATACTAGCGGCCACGCGCGGCTGAAATTACAAATGTGGTCGCAGTGGGTATTGAAAATGACAGCGTTTACAAAATTACTGTCACGATCTCTTCCCCTCATGAAACATTGTTCACTGCGAGTAACCTGCCCGTACTCATTGCTATTTCATGTGGCAGGTAAATACTGGGGAAGTTTATTGCATTTACAGAGAAACCAAAACAAAAATTTTCATTTAAAAAAAGTACACATAATTTCTGTTCATTAGTTGTAAATCTGTTTCATTGATTACTTCCGAATACTTGAAATTACTGTACGTAGAATTAAACCCACTACATTACTAATAATCAACCTTGAAGACAATAAACTTATTTATTTTCGCAGCAACAAAATTACCCGTTTTTCGATTAAACTTTTTTTGCTGCTTTACGCCTCGTCGACGATATTGCAGGTGGGGGATAAGGAACGGGAAGGAATTCTGCCAAGGTCTTTTGAAGGAAGCATCCCTGGAGTGATTTGGGGAATCTATGGAAAACCCAAATCTGAATGCCCGGGCGGGGATTCGAACCGGTGTCCTCCCGAATGCGAGGCCAGAGTGTTAACCACTCACCCACCACGCTCGGTTCCTGTACAACTGAATAATACAGGTATACCCAAAAATCCGCAGCTCTTTTATATTTGAGTGATACAGTCTTGCGAAAACAATGTTAAATTTTGTTATCTACCGGTGACTGATACAAAAGAACAATAGCGCTGACAGAACCCAAGGTAAGATCACAACTACCACAAGGAGATGACAAACGAAACATGAAGCTACGTAACTTCACAGACTGAAGAAGGAAATATTCGAGGACAGCAACCTCCAGCCGATTTGCTTTATAGCAATGTAGGTGAAAGGTGTGTGATGTTTTATACCGATTTGAAAAATACGATTTAAAACTGTGTGTACGTGTGACCCTTTCATTTGATATATAAAACTGTTGCGCATACAAACGGATGATTGTATTGTAAATAAAGTTAATAATTACACGTGTTTTGATTAACTTTTTAAATTTTAATTTTAATTACGATGTTGCTAATGCCTCGATGGTATTTTACACACTCATTAAATATTTCATAACTTTTATTTTAAATTTTTCACTTTTTCAGGTAAACTGTTGAGCATCCCCTCTGTAATTTACTTTAGTCTACCACTCCTTTAACGATGAAAGAAATTTTTCACGATCCTTTATGCCTGAAATCAAGTGGCTACTCCTAATTCTTCAACCAAAAACCATCCTACCATCATCGTCCATACACCTCTGCATTATTAATCCATCTCCCATCTGCCAATGACTTTGAACCAAGTTCCTTATCATATCTGTTACGGGTTTTATTCTGCAATAATTTCGCCCATCAAATCTAACTGCATGCAAATCTTGTGTTTGACACCCCTAATGTGGTCCCATACTACGTCACCATACTAAAGCAATGACGTGAACAAGTTTTTTCCATCTCTAGGATCCCACATTCTAGATAATGTAACAATCATCCTCTTTTCAAATGATGGGTCAGAATGAGAGTGGGAAACAAAAGTGGTCTAAAAGCAGTGTTCATACTTGTGCCATTTCCCTTTCAAATTGCCTTTTCCTGTTACCACTTTAAAGTCTCCAAGCAGAGCTTATATGAAATGTTGCCTAAGGTTGTGGGAACCATGGTCTTTCGTTTCTCTCGACATAATTGTATCGGATATGAATGAGATACTGTTGCATGCGAACCATGACGAAGTGTAGTTCCCTTCACCTCGATCACGGCATGACGTTTCTGCTGCTTTATAGAAAAATAAGTTCTCAGGATTTTTTTTTCTTCTTCACTTTAGTTACATACACGGAATATTTTCCTCCGAAGACCTTTTGGGCATCCGTCCTCTTGATTTTGTCAACACAGTCTATATTTTTGACGTTCAATAATAATGGATACGCTCGGTAATTTATATATATATATATATATATATATATATATATATAATGTGTGTGTGTGTGTGTGTGTGTGTGTGTGTGTGTGTATATACAGGGTGTTACAAAAAGGTACGACCAAACTTTCAGGAAACATTCCTCACACACAAACAACGAAAATATGTTATGTGGAAATGTGTCCGGAAACGCTTACTTTCCATGTTAGAGCTCATATTGTGATATTGTGGACGGCTGTGATACAATACGCCATTCTCCAGGGCTGCATCAGCGCATCAGGGATTCCATGCGACGGAGGGTGGATGCATGTATCCTCACTAACGGATGACATTTTGAACATTTCCTGTAACAAAGTGTTTGAAGTCACGCTGGTACGTTCTGTTGCTGTGTGTTTGCATTCCATGTTTAATGTGATTTGAAGAGAAGTAGTAAAATGAGCTCTAACATGGAAAGTAAGCGTTTCCGGACACATGTCCACATAACATATTTTCTTTGTTTGTGTGTGAGGAATGTTTCCTGATAGTTTGGCCGTACCTTTTTGTAACACCCTACACCCTATATATATATGTGTGTGTGTGTGTGTGTGTGTGTGTCCCTATATTCTACTCTGCAGTCAGAACTACCTAGCGCAGACCGCTGATGTTTGGTGGGGTAGTAGTCTTCCATCGTGCAGTATAGTAGATGCATGTCGGTAGCTGTGGGAGTGTGGGAGCTATGCTGGTTGAAAGTCCGAAGGCATTTTCTTATTTCGACCAAAGACGTGTGTGTCTTAATATTTCACTTCGCAGCCACAACTACCTAGCGCAGACCACTGGTGTTTCTGTGTTGTAGTAGCCTCGAGTCTCCCATCGTGCACTATGGTGGTTGCTTGTAAATAGATGTGGAGGTGTGCGAAGTATGGT
>JARYHS010011408.1:263255114-263426614 GCA_031002005.1 Vandiemenella viatica | reverse complement strand
CGCCTGAAAACCGCAATCACGTGACACGTGCGCGTGGACCAGGACGCGATCCTGATCCCGTTGAACCATTCCCCCCCCCACCCCCACCCCACCCAGATCCAGTGTGGTTGCGCCATAACGCGCGGTTCCACATTGGCGGGTTTTTGTTACCTAATGGAATTTAACGTTAATTTCTTCTGAGCATTATGATTTTCGCAAAAATCGTCACAATCACTTCTGTTTTTGTGAAAACTGAAACACCACGAAACTTATAACCAAAATTATAGCACGCTTGTTGGTAAGTTTTATAAGGAGAATTTATTTTACAGAAAAATACAGCAATTACTACAAGAAGGAAATTAGTATAGCGATGAATGGTGTCCTTGAGAAATGTTTTGCCAAAATACTTTTAACGGAAACTAAAATTGATTGGTACTGAATGACGGAGGACTTTCCCGGCCAAGTGATTATATCCTGGGCATGTTGAAAAGATGTAACATCTGGCGAATAGGCAGGAGAGTAAAAAAATTGGCATCTGCCGCGCAGCGTATAAAGCTTCAACATTTCTGGTAATAGGTGTTCTGGCAGCAGCTGGCTGGAAAATAGTGCCAAGATTGCTCTGGAAAAAAAAAATGTGTTTCTACCATAAGCTTAACAGGCGAAAATGTCCTTGTTGAAATGCCTCCAAATGGTAGCAACGACTGTTGCGAATACCGTTTCGATGTTATGACACTCTAGAAGGAAACAGTTGTAACAGTAAATTCTAAGACGAGTCATCGACACTCAAGACTGGGGGCGTCTGGAAAGACCCCATGTTGCACCACTGCCTGTCTGTAATCATAATTCTACTGAAGCATTAATTATTCATGGCCAAATGATTTAAGCCGGTAATTCTATATTCTCTGTGAAGAAGACGGCAAGGAATTGTTGAAGAGAGAGAATGCCACACCTGTTATAGTGCTCAACCGATGCAACCGTCACGAATCGTCCGTCTCGCTTAAAAGTTGTTTATCTTGCTGAATCGTAGTATATAGTAGTTCATCGCTGGATTTCTTAATTCACCAGAAATTCTCTTTGTTCCTCTGTCCCCAGAAGAGTCGAGTGTTGCGGCTTTTTACTCTTTCTAGATGAATTGTCGTTGTAGGAATGTTACATTCATGAAGAATAACCATCATCAACGATAAAATTTCGATGGGCTACTTTACGGCTTGCGCGGTGATTTTTTTCAAAAAACAAAAAAATGCCGTGTGGGGCGTGATACCACACAGGCTTGACGATGATACGGTTTTTCGTATCCAAACTGTTATGTTATAATTATTTTTGATCCAGAGATTATATCAATCTGTCCACTTTTCTTTTGAGTAGTGAAGAGTTTCGTGCTATACAAATTCTTTTTGTACTTCATATGAATAACACCACATCAGCAATTACGTCGTCGTTGAAAGAGACGACAGGTAGTTCCAGTGGTATCGTACTCTTCAGTAGAACCCCAAAATCTGAGGTCGGTATCTAAACCGAACGTGGCGGACAACCTATAAGGACCGGAATTGACATTCGGGAGGACCAGAGTTCCAATCCTTGAACAGCCATCCAAATTTCGATTTTTGCTCGGTGTCGCAAAATCAATCAAGGTTGATGCTGGAGTAGTTCCTTCAAAGGGCTATGATCAAATTCCTTTCCATTCCTAGACTCTATCCACTCCCGGCTCAAATGCTCTCGATGTCGACGAGGTGTAAAGCCCAAAGCAAAAAATAATTGTTGTCCAATATTTGTCTCGTTTTTAAGAGACGAGCTATTTTATAATCTACAAAGATGCGATCCAGACATCCACAATCACTCTGAAATTCTAACTCTTTTCCTATCGTACTCAGCTTTGGATGTTTTCCTGCTTTCAAGCGATTAGCCACATTAATTCATGGCGCTGCAATTTTAACAAGCACAGGTATAATTTCCAGTGGTATAGTTGTGTCTCGTTTGTCAGCTTTTCGTAAGGTGTTTATAGATCCATACATACTGAAGCTTGTTATCAGACTCATAGTAATCAATTTCTCTATAAAAGGTAACAGAAAATAACGAAAATCGCCGAAAATTTCAATTATTTCAGTTAGACGTCTGTCCTAATTCTATCGGTTTCGGTATTTGTAACTGATTTGAGTAAATGTTATACGATTTCGATACCGAGCGTGGTGGTGTAACGGATAGCGTTCTGGCCTCGCATTCGGGAGGACGGCGGTTCGAATCCCCGTCCGGGCATCCAGATTTGGGTTTTCCATGGTTTCCCCAAATCACTCCAGGCGAATGCCGGGATGCTTCCTTCAAAAAGGCCATGGCCGAATTCCTTCCCATTCCTTGCCCCCATCCTTTCCCGTCTCTAAAGACCACGTTGTTAAAAAGGGACGTTAAACTGTTACAAAAAAAAAACAAAAAAAAAACGATTTCGATGAAAAATGGAACAAGTATCAACTCAATACTTTTGTTCTATTTGATTATATGCATTACTCAAGGGTTTTTATTTTAATTAAGGATTCATCACCTCATTTCTGTACGCACTAACGTTTCCCACGATGATTCACCAGCCAACCAATTAGTGTTGCTGCGTACATAAGCTCTAAATATATAAAGTTTCACTTCTGCATTCCAGTGCAAATCAATTCTCATTGAAGTATATTCATCAAAACAGGTAATTTTGTCAGTGACCTGCAACAATACAAAAACAGTCTTATAATTAGTAGGCAGGTGCTTTAAATAAGATATTCAAATTGAAGGACAACATTCAGTGCTCTAAACACTGAATTCTCTCAAGCTGTTCAGATAGACTGATAATAGAACGAATGTATCAATACGTAATTAAGTGATGCTTTTTTTCTTATACTTCATTTCTTGAGAACTACAGAAGGGTGTTGCAGAGATCATCAATGTTAGATTTTATTAGAAACAACGGGAACAATAAACTCTATTTTTTTAGAAAAAAAAGACATTTAATTTGTGCACTGAATAAATTTTTCTGCTCCAATCATAAACGTTGCAGTTTGTCCACAGATTATTCCAAAAGGAAACAGCTGTACAGACGGTGAACCAATGATGTAGGGGTTTCGCTGAGGAAATTGTGGTAATTAAGACGAAGGGCGCCAGCCAGCAGCCCTCCAAACAGTCGGTACGGTTAGTTAAGGCGGTCCCAGGTGCGACAGAACTTGCAGCCAGGCGCCCGTATCGAAGCATCCATTGCTAAGAAAGTAGGGTTTGGGGAAAAGGACTTGAACATCTGATTACCTTTCAAACAAAATTACTGAAGCGTTTAGGTCACAACCACGACTGTGCATGTGGTTACCCAGCTGCTAGTAACAAGATGTTCGTGTGCTGTACATGTAGTTACCCAGCCAAGATGCTCGTGTCTTCAAGTCTGTAATAGCAGTAAGTTAATTTTTTCTTGGTAAGGAAGAAGAAATCGTTTACGGCATGTGTGTGAGGATTAAACTTTTCCATGTGAGTGACAGTTCTGATCGGCTCGAATTGCTATTGGAACGGTGATTTTTGAAGGATAAGCCAAACGAAAAAGCTGTTGCCTCACTAGTAATCAGTACGATACATATATTCCCTAGATAACTTAATTTTATTTATAAGAAATCATTTTCTTTCAAATAAAATTTGTCGAGAAAATTCGAGAACTGCTTAAATAAATACGAGTATCGACAGAAACAAAAAAAGCAGAAGGAAACAACAAAACAAACAAAATAAAAAACTATTATTTGATTTAATATATATCAAATAAATACAAAAATACTTTTCTACCATAGAATCTAATTCTGTTGACCCGTCGCTGTTACCTCATAATGTTACAGGGAATAATACCAAAGAAGATAATGCAAGTGTACCACGCTGATTTGAATTCCATCATAATCTAAAGTTGATTCACGTCTATGGAATAAAAATTAGCCAAATTAGTAACTTATGGTGATTTTAATTTCGTACTTTTTTTTTACTTATGGCTTTACGCCTCATCAACGTCGAGGTCATTAGAGGCGGGATGGGACTGGGGACAACGAACGGGAAGGAATTCGGCCATGAACTTTTTTCAAGGAAGCATCCCGGCATTCGCCTGGACTGATTTGGGGAAACCATGCAAAACCCAAATCTGGATGCCCGAACGGAGATTCGAACCAGCGTCCTCCAGAATGCGAGGTCAGAGCCTTAACCGCTCACCAACCACGCTCGGTACTCATCCTTCTCACAAACGCTGTGATATATTTTGCCCAATAAGCATCGCTACTATTCGGTTCTTTTGCTTTATGGGGGTCTCAAGTATTCTAACAAACGTTTTTGATATTTAAACACAATTTAATTTCTTTGAATTGTTGACACAACTGGGCATAAGTATAAAAAGACATGTCATTGTATTTCTCTAGTAAAAAAATTATTTAGTTTAATATATTGTTAACTACCTGCTGATTTTTTTTTAAATTGAATTATACATACACTTGCGAACAAGTGTTAAGAGATGTGCTAAGATAAATCTCCACCAATATAAAAGAATGCAACCTAGTAACAGTTGCATAATTATTCCATCACCGGATGTTTCATCCATCTAACAATGAACGTTTGTGAGACGTATTTAAAAAAATTTTGAAGACTAAGATCAAATGAGTTTAGGTAATTTCACTCCAAATTCTGATTTCTCAAAGAAATGCAAAATAATCCCTAAAGTTTTATTTCCAGCGGTAAGTAATGTAAAAGAAAATTCGTAAGATCTCGCAGAGTTTCGATTTGCCGTGATTTGCACCGATGAGTAAACTGTATGCCTTTATTCGATTCCACTTTGGAGATTTATAGTCTTCAGGCGGCAATTTTGAAAATCGTGCTATATTTAATATTAAAAAAAAAAGACTGAAAAAAGTTTTTATCCCCTAAAATTTTCAAACAAAGAAATTATCTCTTAAACAGTATGCGTTGTTTCATCGCTAGAAATGCATGTAAAGAAAGTTCAACCTTATGTTCTACTCGTATACGAAAAATCGTAAAATTAATACATCAGTAAATGACAATTAGGTACACTAGCAGTTGCCGAAAGTTTCTGCCGCGGTACACCTATGTGTTTGGTCATATGGTAGTTTGGATTTTCGATCAGCAATATTAGCGGATGCTGTGGTATGTTGAAATCCAGTCTACACCTGAACTCTTTGCTGAAAATCCGAAGTCACACAGTTTGCAGACTTAAAGAAACAACATCAATTTCATGACGACGTACGGGAGACCGGGGCAAGTTGACGAGCGGGGCAAGTTGACGAGCGGGGCAAGATGAAGAATGATTTAAATTCCCGCTTCTATGTAGCAGCACTGTATTCATACTACTAGCGCTCCACACAACTAGGAACTAAAATATAATGCACTGACTCCGCTCGTGCTGTATTGTTTTTCGCTGATCGAGAATTCTCTGTGACGTGCTCTAATTTTCTACATCTCTGAATTAAGACTTCGCAGACTAAAAGGTAAGATACTGTTTTATACTTTGTCATACATGAGTAGCTTAAACAATGTACTTTTCATAAAGGCCGTGTATTTGTATCTCATTCTTTGTTAAACTGCCGCAATAATGGAAAGTTTCTAACATTGTCGTTCGGGGCAAGTTGGCTGGGGTAAGTTGATGACCTCGTCATCTGGCCCCAGATGACTTTCGCTGTGTCTGTTTCAGTCTTTGAGTGCCTTTTTTGTGTTTTGTTTAAGAGTCTTGACTTGCATGACTCACATAGTTTCTCTTAAAATTTGGAAGGGCGCTACTTTACTTTAGGGATGGCGATTCTTTAAAAAAAAAGATCGGTTCTTGAATCGAAATTTGATAAATCGATTCACAATAAAATCGAGGACTAAAAGATCGATTCTCTAAAAATCGATATTTTTCCATTTGGTTTTCGTGTTCGTATTTTCAATATAATTCCAATCATGGAAAACAAAAAGGACACCATAATAATTGATCTTTTATCTTACATCTTTAAACGAGCAAATATATATATATATATATACTGGATCTCGAGAACGGCGCTAAAAATTTGGATGAAACTTCATATTTAGATAACGTTTTGACTTTTAAGATTATCTAAATAGTGTTCCTCCTGAAAAAAAGAAAAAATACAAAATACGAACAATTTTTGCTACTGGTATCTCGAAAATGGCTCTAACGCCATCTCGTGGATGATTCAGGTACCAAGAAGCTCCTAATATTTTTCTTTTTGGTTTCAAAGAACTTATATATTTAAATGAATATTTCTTGTATGCTAGCTGACTCGGGGGGATACTAGCGCCGAATGTTTAATTGTAAAACATTTCAAAAGAAGATTTTTTAAATGTGGCTTTGTCAGAAGTGATACTTATATTTACATAATTTCTTTGAAAAAATATTGAAAAAGTGGTTATCATTAATTACTACCAGTTGTATTGTAAAATACATAAAAAGAAGATATTTAAAATTTGGGTTTGTCAGAAGTGATACTTTATTTGACAAAAACTTCTTAGCAGTTATAATGTAATCATTCAAGAAAACCTAATAGAAAATCGTCTCAACCAAGTTACTCGAACTTCGCCCAGTGAAGACTCAATTGAAGAAAATCCTGACGATTATTCACGATATTTATTTAACGGACTGCAGTTCTTAAGTAAGTAGGAAGGAAATATATTGAATGTATAACAAATATGTAATTAGTGGGGGAAAAGGGTGGTTACTGCGCTAGCTCTTAAAAAATTCTGGCTGCGATCTCGGGTTCAAATTCCGGTGGGAGCAAGAATCTTTAAGATATGTATTTAACAATATGAACTACGGTGGGGCGTTGTGTGGTTGGGATTTGCGTTAAATTGTAGGTCCCAGAGAAAAGGAACTGACCGTCCTACCTCTGATAGAATTGCTTAATATGCTTCCTTCTATCCAATCTAATACTATCATATGAGCAACTTTTGAAAATAGATAAACAATGGGTGCTGTACCATATTCGGAACCTCGGCGTAATTAATAGTAACCTATTGAAATTTGGTTTAATTGCTTCGTCAACATGTCCTCTTCACATTTTGTGCTCTTGCTTTGCTGAATAGTTGCTAGAAAAATATCAAAATACCAAAATATGAGGTTGAGTAACTGCAAAATGCTATCAGCACTGCAAAAATAACAAAAAATTACCGGTAAAGAGTTCATATCAACCTAAAAAGTTTCGTTTCGTCACAGATTTCGTGGTTAGGTTGAAATATAGCCTGGACCAAGAGAAAACTTTTACGCAATTTTGCGTTTTGCGGCGTCCATAGGAAATGGTGTATTTGTTTACAACTGAAGCAATCTCTGACTGCTCGTTTCTATATAAGATGGCGAGCATCACCATATTACAACTCGGAAAAAATTGTATATTTGTCAATTAAATGCGTCTTTTTCCAACGGAGAAAAGCTAAAACTGCAAGAAAACATTACAATAAAACATTAAATCAACATTTTAAGAGACTATCACTGACTTTTCAACGCTGACGGCTGTGCGTCGCTGTCATATTTCGGAATTTTAAATTCCTGGCAAGTTTTCCGCAAAGCAAGAGCGCAAAACGCAAAGAGGACATAATGACAAGGCAATTAAAACAAATTTCAAATTTCAACAGGTTACTACCAATTTCGCATCGGTTCCGAAGATGATGCAGTCCCCACTAAAATTAATTTCTCACAAACGTCTCTAAGGATTTTGATGAAATCTTGCATACTGAACAAAAATCGAAAGATGCCGAGCAAAGATCGGTCACCCAGCTATCATTTTTAAACTAATTAAAGTTTTTTTACAACTAAATCAAAGTATCAGGTATGCAATAAGACATTTATTTCACAAATTTGTTGGTTACATAAATCAGTTTTGAAATGATATAGTTTACAGTTTACAGTTCTTACTGTCCAAGCTTCTCAGGAACAACAGTCTGTATATAGTCTACTAGGAACCAAGCGGTTCCGCTCATCACTTGCGATGTTGCCGGCAATAAAAAAAGGCGCTCGCAAGGTACTGATGATCCCACTATATACTTCCTGGCTGTTGAGTAAACGTGATGATAAATTGTTTTTTATTATTATTATTCTTTCCAGTAACTTATAGGATCATACTTCAGATCCACAACTGCTTGCGATAAATAGTGTTACGATTCTTCGTTTAAAGCCCAGATTTCATGTGCAAGTGCATTACTTGAAGAAACTGCTTTTTAACATTCGATTTTCAGGGGTGAAATATCGATTCACTGGATCGATTCAGTTCTATAGATCGATTTAAAAAATCGATTTTTTTTGGTCCAAAAGATCGATTCTTCGATTAATCGATCTCAGATCGCCCATCCCTACTTTACTTATTGATGACACATTATGATCCAGATATGGTGAGAACTTATAAAAAGAAGTCCTCCAGAGGCGAGTGGGACCGAAATGCTTTGGCTGCTGCAATAATTGATGTCAAAGGAGTAAAAAAGTCCTGCTTGGGTGCAGCGAACGTTTACAATATCCCTGAAGCAACACTACCTCGCCATTTGAAGAAAAGAGATGACGTAAGAATTGAATGTTTGTTTCATACACACAGGCTCGGGATGCAAGAAATCAAAGTTTTACTAACAAACTGACGTTTACGTCTTCTGAATTAAAGAAAAAAAAAAAACGAGTTGCGACAACATCAAGAAATGCTTCTGAAGAAAGTTTAGTTCAGTTTCCTGGATGTGATGAGATCTATGAAGACCCTCCATGTGATGACTGGATACAGTGTTGCATGTGCTTTAAATGGTGGCAAAAAGACTGTTCAAACTGTGAAGGAGGAAAATTTGTATGTGACTTCTGTTAATGTTTGCACATCAATGTATACATATTAATGTATAACAATAAAAATGTATTACAGTTTCATTAAGTGTCATCTTGCCCCGTGGTTAAAGTCATCTTGCCCCAGTCCTGGGGCAAGATGACAGTTTTGCATTACTTTCTAAAATTATTAAAAAAAAACTTTGATAATATGAAAATAAAGTTATATATAATTACGAACATTTCAATAAAAGACCAGACTAATAATATTTGCAATGAAAATATATTTTCTTCAAGAAATGAATTTATAAAAAATGTTTAATCGTTAACATCGTCAACTTGCCCCGGTCTCCCCTACATGTTTTTTCCCTAATGTGTTTTGTGTTATACTCACCGTCAAATGAGTAATTTTCAGGCAACAAATTTCCAACATCACAGCTGGAGTTTCCTGTACGCTCTTGTCAGAATTTGAGACTATAAAAATATTCATACACACAGTTTAACGCATTCGGGAGGACGCCGGTTCGAATCCCCGTCCGGGCATACTGATTTGGGTTTCCATGGTTTCCCCAAATCACTCCAGGCGAACGCCGGGATGCTTCCTTCAAAAAGGTTGGCTGAATTCCTTCCCGTTCCTTGTCCCCAATCCCATCCCGCCTCTAATGACCCTCGACGTCGATTAGGCGTAAAGCTATTAATTTAAAAAAAAAAAACTCCAACGGATGGCAGCATATAAAAATGAAAGCAGTTTTTCTCGGCGTTGAATATTTATGAATATTTCTCGGGAAACCAACCGACTAAGACGATTATTAAACTCGTATTTCGACGACATAAGCTTCTGTCGCCATCTTCAGGTATACTCATAAGAATTGAAGTTGCGAGTACACCTGTAGATGGCGACGGAGTTTATGTCCCAGAAATATTGTATTTCGAAATATCCTTACACGGTTGTTTTCCCGAGAAATATTCATAAATAAGCATAAAAAACATACACAATGTTTTTACGAGTATTTAGAATTATTGGTGTGTTAATCTTTGATGTAGTTTGCAATCTCTGGATTGTATCAAGAATATCTGGTGCGTACCTTGCGAGGTTAATAACAGATCTCATGCACAGGCACCTTGTCACGTAGCCTTAAGACATACCGTAGATTTTAAAAATCTTCAAATCTGATTAAAGTATGATACGTAGTTTTCTAGTGATGCCATTACAGAGAAATCAATCCCTAGGAAACAGCGAGTTGCATATTTATGTATGTAGAGATTCCCTGTAACTTCCCTGACTGAAAAATGCGAGTTGAAAACTTTACAATATCCTCAATAGACATCTTCGATAACACATAAACCAGTCAGGCAATTTTAACACCAGCCATTCAACAGAGTAACAGAAGAGTTTGGTGCGTACAATAAACAGCCGAGAAAGACTGCGGGAGGGGAACTGAATGAGACAGACTGACAATAAAGACCGATCGAATGGCAGCCCGCAACACGGGAACAGAATGAAGTGCACTGGGGGAAACTGGAAGCAACAGCCGGCGGGCAAATGCGGCGGAGAGGAATGGCTGCTGTGTGTCGTCGGGCTAATTAGGGATTGTCTGCACACGACACGGCCGAAAAGAGGCCCCAGGTGGCAATTAGGTTACGGAACTCTGCGCCCACCGGACAAACCTTAACACTGGCGTACGGCGAAAAACAATAGCGGACCACGAGAAAGAACTCCATTCAGGAACGAGTAGTTGCTACCCACAAACAATGTATCTCTAATTTTAGGAGCCTTCCATGTTAACAGTTATTAAAATATGAAACTACGCTCAATATGTTCATTATACATTGTTTAATTGTCATTAGAGAGACAATATTCATTGTTTCACCAAATCAGTACAGGGTTTGTTCCTTAATCACTGCAGGCGAGTGCCGGGATGGTTCCTTCAAAAGGTCATGGCTAAATTTCTACTCGTTCCTTACCTCCAGTACTTTACCGCCTCTAATGACCTCGACGTCGACGAGGAATAAAGTTAGAAGCAAAATAAAAATTGACTGTAAAATATTAAGATGTGTATGTAATTATTAATCCAATCATCTTACTCAATTAATAAAAAAGAGAAAATATTCTTCTTTTTTATGATGGCATGCCCTCTTCCGGGCGTAGGTTGTTACGATGGAGGATGTACCTCTTTTATTGGAACTATCTTGGGAAGATGACGGTCCGGCCTCGCATTCGAGAGGACGTGGGTTCGAATCCCCATCTGGGCATCCAGATTTGGGTTTTCTATGGTTTCCCCAAATCACTCCAGACGAATGCCATGATTCTTCCTTTAAAAGGACATGGTCGAATTCCTTCTCCTTCCTTGCCCCGAGTCCTTTCCCGCTTCTAATGACCTGACGTCGACGAGGCGTAATGCCGTAAGGGGAAAAAAACGAAAAACAAAAAACGAAAAACGAAACAACAAAAACGAAAAAATTGGGGAGATGAACTGGGGTGGTTTCCCGCTGCTTTTTTCGTATTTGTTGTTATAGATGTGGATTACCCTGATGATGTATGTGTTCAGTGTTGGTATTGTATGAAATTAGAGATGGGGAAGAGAGAGGGTGTAACCCATTGCTAGGCCACTCTGACTATTTTTAATAAAGATACCTAGAGAACCGCCAGGCTTAACATCCACGGACAAAACAATTTGGCAGAGCAGCAACTTGTCTTCGATACCATTTAGCTAGTACTTAGGTTAGACAAAGGAAAACAAAGTTTTACTGAATAATGTTTTATAGTTAAAACATTATTAATTCATTTTCGACCATGTTGCGTATAGCTGGTAAATAATCGAGGTTTCTAACAGCCAGTATGGCTGTGCTTCGTTAATTGCGGGCACCACAGTGTATCGGAGAGGTACAATGGACCTAGACTGAACCTCGGAACCTGCGTACAGGTTGCGGTGTTCAGGCGGTCTCCCGCAGTCACCTAGACGAATGCTGGGACGGTCCCCAATCTCCGTCTCATAAACTATTGTATTAAAAGGGGGGGGGGTTATTATCTACAACACCTACCTTACCTTCATACCTTTATACGTGAGTTATTAAATATGAATATGAAAATGATTTTAATGGTTGCAAAAAGGTGAACTAGAACCATGAATATTTTGCACAAAATTATATCCAATTTATTGAGTCTTATGGCTTATACAAGGCCGGGTAATAGTTAACTTTACGTTAAACATATGCCAAAGACAACAAAAACAAGCAATACCCGACGTTTACAATCCGCCGATGAAAAGCAAACATAAAACTGAATTAAATATTAATTATTTCAACAATTAGCAAAGTCAACATATTATCAACGTGGCAGCACAGGCCATCAAATTGAAGTTAACATTTACCACAAAAGGAGTATCCCAGGGGGCCATATAATGTTAAAAAGCACCGTCTTGAATTTACACAAGATCAGCAAGATGCTTGGAATTTGAAGTTAAACATGAAAATTAGTTAGCTCAGTGATTTTATGACGGGAGCAGAGTCTTATCTCAGTGCCGCTTAAGGGCTCGCAAGTCTCGTCAAAATCCAATGAACTGTGACCGTATGCGTCGGTACTTTACCATGATTGCATCGTCGTGATGAAGTGTGACACGCACAGTGCCACTACAGCTGCGAAAGCCAGGATAGTGGATTCGCCAACGTTACCACATCAACTTCCAGATTATGGCAGGCATGCCATACAACTTCTAGCTCCCCAGAGCAAGAAAGTGTGATCAGACACAGTCACTGATCACCGGACGAGAGCGTGTCGGCTGACACGTCTGCACAGTGGCTCGTCCCGACAGCAAGTGAAGTCAAAAATGGCCTCTTCTCTTCTTCCTCGGAAAAGTCGTCTCCAACTCGACACATGCAACAGAATCCCTTGAATTAACATTTGTGAACCCCTATAAACGTTCATGATTGGTGCATCGATATATGTCCATCATCACGTGTTTCATATCGTAGCTGGTATTTGCTGTCCGCTCGCGCCTATTCTGGTCGACCTTCAAGACACCAGGGCGGGGGGTTCGAGGTCGATGGACCCTCCAACTAACGGTCCGTGCGCGTCCTCTGCTTTGTGAGTTAAGGCGCCTGTCCTATAAACGTTCATGATTGGTGCATCGATATATGTCCATCATCACGTGTTTCATATCGTAGCTGGTATTTGCTGTCCGCTCGCGCCTATTCTGGTCGACCTTCAAGACACCAGGGCGGGGGGTTCGAGGTCGATGGACCCTCCAACTAACGGTCCGTGCGCGTCCTCTGCTTTGTGAGTTAAGGCGCCTGTCTGCCGGCGAAACTTGCCATTGTCCCGGTCTCTGAGCGTTTAAAATAGCAGTTCCAACTTCCCATATTCAATACATTACTGAATATTAAGTTTTGTAGAAATTAAAATTATAATAATGATAACTCTGGCCGCCTGGGTTTAATATACAATTATTTACCTATGCAATATCCCTATTATTTATGATATTTACCACTTACATAATTGAATATTATAAAGAAAATCTGAATATTAATTAATTATTTAATTATATTCATTGTGGGTGACTCTGTCATACCACACTATACATTTCACAAACAAAAATACAGAACACAAGTTACACGTCCCATCGACAGATGTCATCACATCCGGTCCAATATAGAATAAGACCTCCCGGTGGAGGCGGTAGACGTGATATAAAACACTCGGCAATGACAGCTATACGCTTAAAAAACAAAAACTACAACAAAACAACAACAAAACAAAAAACAAACAAAAAATGAGATCATACAAGTTACTGTAAATAGTGATGCTTTTACTGACTATTTTTATTCCCGTTAGCGTGAATGGCTTCCGATTTTTTCAAAATGTTTGTGCACTAAGTCGCAGTTAGAGTTTACTTTCAGCCATGTGATTAAACATTGTTATAGTGCGTTCAGATAACATAGGCGGCTCAAGGTCACTCTGCTCTTTCCCCAATCCGCTGCCCTTACTCCTACATGGGTAGAGCAAAGAGCGCCCGCTCACAAAATCTCCTGTATGGGCACAGTGGTCTGCTCGCAGGGGTAACGAAGAGAGGGTGGTGAGGTAAGGAAGAGGGCGAGGGGAACATTACCTTGAGCCGCTAGTTGAGATTGAACAGACTATAGAGAGCAAACAGAAATGTAACGGTTTAAAGAACTATTAAAGAAGGTGAGGATGAATTTTGTACTGCTTTATTCAGCGAATAGTTAATCATTAATTAAGCTTATTAAGTAATTAATTTGAACTTCGCTATCTCTACTGAAAAAGGCTAATGACATAGAGTAGTATGTCACGACATGACAACGCTGTTCCTAAAACGATTAATTAATAAAATTGGTATTTATCCACCGAAACCAGTGATTAAAATACAGAGACTCTTAAATTCTCCCAAAATAACACGAAATTCATCACTCCGGTACTTTATTACAGCGTGACTATATGCAAAAGTGTCTTGTTTGTTCTATGCGTACTCGAAACTTTCAAACACCGAATGTGGAGCCTTAGCAGTAAGACAAACCGAAGGTCAGCGACTCTGATATCTTTATAATCTCTTTGAGTCTTTACGACTCGTTGATTGCGGCGTCATTAGATCTGTGAGAGCATAACTAGTAAGAAGGTCATTATATCTTTCAGCAAATTATTTCGTCGTTTCGCCAATCGTGAAAAAATCAAAATCGATGATCTTTGAAGCAGGTTTGGAATCTTACATTCCACTGCGCTTAAAACCAACAGTTTACTCAATCACCGTTTTTAACATTGTTTTATTGCATGAAAAATATATTACCCCAATTGAGCATTTCACATAGGAATTACTGATTTACCATTGTGATACACGTGTTCTGTGTAGTTTCGTATTGGTGTTGTATATTAGAAATGATAGAAGAGAGCTTATGAAATCCGTTACTAACCTATTTGGGCCTCCTCTTCCAAAAAGCACATAAGACCGTCCAGTAACATTCCTACCTTATTGATCAATCGCCATCAACAGTATCGTTTGCCCTCATTCCCTAAGCACTAACGAAAGATTTTCGATTTAAGCCAGAATCATAACTTTTTCTGCTCTGATGGTCAAGTTCAATGATGAAATTTAATTCATCACCATGGTTTCAACCATTTTACCCCGCACAGAAAACCAGAAACGGTTAGCGTGAGTTAGTAACCTCAGCCAAGATGCTGCTGTCCCCAACTTCATTAACGTATATGTATGGACCTCTCTCTTAAACCGGTTAGGTCATAATTAACGCATCGCGAGCGAGGAAAAGAAAACTGTAACTTTATTCCTTCGAATAATACTTGTACGATGCCTCTAGTATGCTGAAATCAATCTTTTTAAAATTTTTGCTTTACGCCTCGTCGACGTCGAGATCACTAACGGTGTGAAAAGATTGGGGGAAAGGAACGGGAAGGAATTAGACCATAGCGTTTTTTACAGGAGCCATTCTGGCATTCGCCTGGATTGATTTAGGGGAACCATTGAACACCAAAGCCTGGATGGCCCGATGGGGATTCGAACCCGCGTCTTTCCGAATGCAAGGACAAAGTGGTGCGCGAAGTAAATTTAAATGGATACTAATTTGTTGGCAATTTTATCATAATATTTCAGCTTTCAAACAGCACATCAAAATAAAAGTTACCTGTTTCTACTCCTGCGACCATATGGTGTGCATTATTTGAAATCACATCGAAATCCTATCAGGTTTATGAGTGAGTCGCGTCCAACAAAAAACTAACATTAATTAAATTTCTCAGCGTTTCGACTTCGAATCAAAATTAAACATATTTCACTCCTGAGACCTCGTTAACAATCCGACCAGTAGTTTATGCATGAATTCCGTTCATCCAAACAGCCACACAGACACATACTTTAAAAACAGTCGATTTCTTTTCAGTAGGTCATTAATAGTGATCTAAACTCGGTTCTTTTCGGAAAATATCTTAAACGTAAAAGCTTTATTGCGGTTACAGTCCTAGGTGACTCATGCGAAAAGTTTGCGAATGATGAATAGCGTGGTTGGTGGTTTATAATAGGATGAAAGAAGAACCGACTCACTTGTAGCCATTTTTTATTTGTCAACTGAAACAGGTACGTAGAAAAACACTAACAACGTTACACAAAATGATTAGAAAAAATGAAATGTGTCACTAACAAAAACAAAAATATGCTCCCTTTCTCTAGAACACACACAGTTTATTTATATTACTGTGATATATGGTGCTGCTATCTAGTGGTAATGTCGTCACTCCCTAGCGACGCCAGCGAAGCCTAGCGGCTTGTCTCTGAACTATCGCGTACCCGTGACCTTGATTGTTCATAATTTTTTTAAATAATTTTAATTTAATTTAATTGCAATGGAGCACAGGCTCCGGTGGCAATTTCCCTACACACCCATCTTCCCCCTACCCGGCACCTACCTACATTTGCCCTCTACAAATTTTATCTTTAAATTCTTTCAAAGTTTTCGGTAAATTATTCATCATTACTCTTGGTAACTCATTCCAATCCCTGACACCCTTACCTAAAAAAAGAGAATCTTCCTACACCCTTGTGCCTAAAATTCAGTGCCAGCTTGTGGTCATGGTCATCTTTTCCCTTCCATGCACTACTTTTCATACCTATTGCAATATCTTTCCATGCCTCATCGCCAGTATATGCCCTGCACACTCCAATGACCCTCCTCATCCTCCTCCTGTCTTGCAATGAATCCCATTCCAGCTCCTTTATCATATCCGTCACTGATTGCATTCTGCGATAATTTCCAGAAACAAATCTAGCAGCCCTTTTTTGCACCCTCTCCAACTCCTGTATTTGATACGTAAAATGAGGGTCCCATACTACACTACCATATTCGAGCAATGGTCTGACCAAAGTTTTGTAAGCCAATTCCTTTACTTCTCTCGTGCATCCCCTCATCACTCTCTCCAACAAGTGCAGAATTTTGAAACCTTTTCCTACCACCTGTCCTTTGTGTCCTGCCCAGTTAAGTTTGTTATCAAAAGTAATTCCAAAATATTTACATTTCAAGTCTTCAGCAAGCAATTCTTTCCCCACCTTATATTCATAATTAACCTTTTGTTTTTTATTTGTTTATCTAATTAGCTGACTTTTCTTTGCATTTTTCTTCATCCCATGTTTACCAACCCAACTAGATATCCTGCCATTTAAGGGTTGAATTTTGAAAGAATCATTTCTTAACTAATGATATTACCAATTGTTATCAATTTTGATTTAGTATTAAGGTAGAAAGATGGTTCGTCACAAAAAAAATAATCTTTTTATAAGTAATCTACGGAACGTGATTACATTTACAGATTACGAAAACACGAAATAGTTCCCTGTACTCCGTCCCGCACAGCGTAAATCCCGCCTTTCTTCTGCTTAGGAAAGTTCTGTTCCGGCTGAAATACGAGGCAGCCGCCGTTGGCCGTGATAATCTGTACCGGCGGCGGCGAAATGCTGATGCAGTTCGGTCAGGACTCCACGCGGGCCGTACAGTGCTGAATGTTGCATGCGCCTGCCGGCCCTACAAGGCCCTGCATTCCGGGAGAGACAATAATTCAGCAGCCGTCGACCGGCGCGGCAGCTCGCCCTGTTTCAAAACACACCCCGAGAGCAGAAAATTTCCCTACCGGCCCCGCGATTTTACCTTTTTTTTTTCCTCGGGCCACCTCGCGCGCCGCTTCTATTTCATTCCCCCTCGGCGTCTGCATACCGGGCTCGTAGCCGCTTAAATTATTCTTGAGCGACCCTCCACGTCCCCCTCTGCTTTATGCTGACTCTACACACTCACTTGACCCCCGCGCCCCTTCTGCCCCGGCGTCAAAAGGCAACATCTACTTTGACGCGCTACATGAAACATGAATAGCAGCTTTCTTTCTTTCTGGGTCAGTGGTAGATGTCACTAAATGCCGATCACGCAGCCTTTAAATGATACATTCCCCGCTTGACTGTTACACTCAACCGCCGCTTAAGAGTCGTAGCTCAGCCAACTTTGTCTTCCAAAACGAGGCGAATGATGCATTGTTCCTACATAATGCCATGACCGAATCTCTTCCCGTTCCCTGTCAGCGCTGTCTACGCCAGTCACATTTGTCATATCACTGAAAGATTTTTTATAGCTATATGTCTCGTCACATCGAGGTTATATGAAGGGATAGAGGTTTCGAGATAAAGAACAGGAAGCAATTTAGCCATACCCCTTTGACGTAAACATCCAGACATTCCCTGAAGTTATTTCGGGAAACGACGGGAAAACGAAATCTTAATGGCCAGACGGGGATTCGAACCCACGTCTTTCCGAATGCCAGGCCCGACCGTTATTTCTTATCCACAACGCTCAATGAAACCTCAGTTTGGTGGGTGAGTGGTTAACGTTCTGGCTTCGCATTCGGAAGGACGCCGGTTCGATTCCCCGTCCGGGAATCCAGATTAGGGTTTTCCATCGCTTCCCCAAATCACTCCATGCGCATGCGAATGCTTCCTTCAAAAAGGCCATGGCCGAATTCCTTCCCGTTCCTTGTCCCCAGTCCCATCCCGCCTCTAATGACCTCGACGTCGACAAGGCGTAAAGCCATCAGTAAAAAAAAAATCTCAGTTGATATTTACTGTAATTATGAAGATCTAACAATGGTTTTCCAAGGTCAAGCTACAGAAAACTAAGCATACGGATGAAAGGTTACAACAACCAGCGATAGTATTGCCACATCATTGGTCGAAAAAAGAACCATATGTTTTCCAACGAACGTCCTGTTGTTCATTATAGCACTATGATAAGGTCTTTTGACTGACTAGCGTTTTCCCGCCTCTTCGCGTGCACGGAACCTGATGTGTGTAGAAATGCATTACCTTTTTATTCGAATAGGAACTTCGGGTATCCCCGGACATTTAAAGTTCTAATAATACGCTGCGTCGGTAAAACTTTATTGTAAATATACACCCTGTAGTATAAAAACAAATGCAACTGGGCAACGGCTTGGGCACCCAGTGAGTTCCACACCAGTGTGTGTTTTGTTCCCGGCAGAAGTTTTTCGTCGCTCCTATCAAAATTCGTTGGAGATTATTGAATACGATGTGTCAAATAAACGCACAGAAACGCGTGCTCGAAAAATCCAAAAGGGCCAGATTTCAGCAACTTCACCATATAAAAAATGTGGAGAGGAGAGGCAAAAAATAAAGATAGTAAAAAGGGCGAAGCGAAAAAATAAAACGCTAAAGGAGCTATAAAGACGTTGAATACAACGAATTCAAAGACTTTCCCAGGTAAATCAAGTAAAACAGACCGAATGCATCGTACGTGAAGAAATTTTTGAAGGAGACTGGATTCCTTGGTATGAAACAAAGACAGGGCCCATCAAGTTTGTGTTTTTATAGATTCTTCATATATCCACTATTTTTGTAAGCCCAAAAAATGATTGGCTACCGGCCAACTTTTGTGTTGCCAGAAAATTAAGGCGAAAGTGTTTTCAATTTAATTCGTTGAAAAAAAAATATGATTACTAACTTGTAATTAACACGACTGCAGAAGTACCCAGTTTAATTTTAAGATTAAAATATAGACAGAAAACGTGTTCCTTTTATTTTTATTTGCAATTAATTTTAAGTGTTCGGGGCTACCCGAACTTTCCCTGCCAAATATTAACGAGGATGTATTACCCTTTTAGTCTAGTACCAAATATTAACGAGGAGAGGTAAAAGAATATAAATTTCATCTACAAACTTTTCCTCGTTTTAGTTATTACTTCAATTCTGTTTTCATACTGATATCCAAAAGTTTTGTTTGTTTGTTTCACTTATATTTTAATCCAATATAATATAGAAAGTATAAGAAATTAAAACTACATGAAAAATTGTGCATATTAATACGTAGAGATATTATTGAGTGTCATTATTATCCTAACGCAAGAAGAAGAATAGAATTACATCACTGAATATAACCTTTGGTTAGCATTGCATCTGTGGTGATAACGAATAATATAATTTCCGTAACAGGTAATTAAAAAGTAACATTTTTAGAATGCTGATACGGAATAAAGCAGCAAAACACTATTAGGTTTTAATATCTGTATGAAGCTCAAAGATATTTACAGTGAACTAAAAATCGCAATTTTGTAACGCTTAAGGAAATGTTACAAAATGATAGTAGTATGATTAACGACAATGCGCTATCAAAGATAAATATCGACACTAGGCACAATGATGTTTCCAATAAATTAAACGTCACAATTACGTTATGCTTATGGAAGTGCTAATCTATGATGTAGTGGTTTGACCAACCTATTCCGTCTATTTTAATTTACTACATTTCAAAAAACTGAAAAAAAACAATATATTCAGAATTCAGAGAGTAGTATTGTAATTTTAGATTAAAATCTCTTTAAGATATTTACAGTAAAATAAACGTTATTTATGCTTATTGCTTTTCATTCACATAATCCGTTTAAAACTTAAGAAATAAAACAGAATCCAAAGGGTTGTAGTGTGAATTTTTGTCAGTATTTCTTGAAAGAAGTGCTCGTCTCAAATAGAGTGATCTTTGGTGCATATTTATCCCATCTCGAAATTATTGCATGATTTCTTGCTCCGTTTCTCAGTCACATAGATTCATAAGATATTTTCGCAGATTTTAAGCTAGACCTTCAGCTCTCAAAATTTCAAAACACCGTCCAAATTGCTGCATTAGTTTTTGCGCAACCGCATTTCAAACCCTTCGAAACACGCAGCTTACAGGTTTATAATAGTTTAAATTTCAACGTAGATAAAAATCCATTGATGTAATACATTTAGCAAGTTCGTCGTACAGACTACAAGTGTATGCTTCTCACGCAAAAATAAAATTTTCTTCTATCCGGAAGAAGACCCAATGAATCCAGATAAACAGAAGTCTGCCTACAGATGGCAGCAAGGAACAGTCGGTCGTCAGACGTAAACAGAAAATCGATACTTTTCATTAGGCCGATTGCGTCCCGGGAGTCGTAAGCATGTCGTGGGCCCATCTGGGCCATTCAATTGGCGCCCAGAGAAACACTACAAGCGCCACGCAGAACAGCCTCGGCGGAATGGAAAGTAACGAAGACTGCACGATCGCTGCTCGTTGTGAGCCTTCTTTATTGCCTCGACTGCGTCGTATCCTGCCTTCAGAGCCCGCCTGCCGCTACATTTAAGTGGGCAAACATTCGATCAGAGGTTGCCTAAAATACTGAAGAATTCTTTGCAAAACGGTGGTTATCGCGTTTTTATGACTCATGCGTTCTTTAAAGGTGTTACGTTTATCCAGTCAAAGTCTTCCTGTGAAAGATGTAATAGAACTGGAAAATCGTTTTCAAGAAACATAGCGATCTGTTTCGCAGGAGACTTTACTTATTGTGGCTTCGTTGGGATGGGAATTGTAACACTGAAAATTTCTATATATTCGGTTAAGCTCTTGATCAAATTTTATACAAAATATCTGCAAATCTGTTTTACTCTTGAACAAAGATCCCCCCCCCCCAATCCACTTTAATAAAATGCATTGAACCTGGAGGTTGGACGTCAACTTGATAACTCGGAAACCTTCGGAGAATCCGATGATACCCGAACTATTAGTTACACTGGCACCACCACAGCGCTGCTTGGTTAACCAGGAAGCTTAAGATAAATAATTGCATTGACTTTGTTTGCGCTTATACTGTTAAATGGAAGCGTAAATTTCAAGTAGATAATTGATTTTTATTTTATATAAACTGCTCTCGGGTGACTAGCCGAGTCAAGAGTGCGTTGCTACACGATATTTCGGCGACTAGATTCATTGCCATCACCAGAAGATGGCGGCAATGAATCTAGTCGCCGAAATATCGTGTAGCAACGCACTCTTGACTCGGCTAGTCACCCGAGAGCAGTTTATATATTCTCAACGCCGAGAAAGACTTCGCTCTTAGATTTTTATTTTATTAAAAGGAATTCTAACAGCAATGCTAGTTAAAAGGCTATTGTTTGTTGTGGAAGAAATTGCACAAAAATAGCATGGACAGAGATAAAAAATTATGATGTGAGGCAGAGATTAAAAAACTACGGCTTTCGTATAAATTTACAGTTCCTTTTTGTTTATTTACGAGGACCAGTTGCAGGAATTCATGTAAGGAGAAGAGCATTCGTTGTATATGCCTTGTTCTTTGTAGAAGTTATTAAAACCAGGTTACAACTTAACCGAAGAATTTTTTTTAACAGAACATAAGAAACATGGAATTTTATTCGAAACTTGGAAGAAAGTTTACACAAAACGTAGGTAATCGCGAAATGTATCAACCAAATTGGTTATTCGTTTCTGAAATTGTGCTTTAATTACAAAATTCATAACAATAAAAGTTTCCGCCATTTGAAGTGAAATACAATAATTTAAAATCATCTAAACCAAATGCTCCAAGAATGTAATCAGAGAAAGTTTTCTCACATCACGAAAAATGTCAGTAAAACGATAGATATTCGTTTTTCCTTAGCAGCTTTTCCAGAACAAACTCCAACTACGACCATAGGTGATAACCATCATTTTTGACGTGCGTTTGATCTAGCATGGTTATAAACGTCTTGTTATATCAAAGTACACTGTAACCTGTAAACGGTTTCTCGTAGTTTTTGCGATTGTTGGCCAGCATGTGAACGACAGTTAATGTAATTTCTTTTGGTAAGTTTTATTTTGAGAGTAATAAGAGCCATTAGCTTAGAATTGCAAGGATGATAAGAAGAGTTTTATAAATTAAGTAAATTACACATTTCACTGCCTGGTAAGACCAATACCTATTCAATTGACTATTACGTTTACGGCGAGCACTTATCTCCCTCTGTCCAAGTTTTGGTTGGGGCATTAAAGAATTTGCTATTTTTTCAAAAATCTTAAAATGAACGGATTGTTACTGCGAATTAAAAACACGATGGATTCTGTATGTACTATCATTTCATTTACCTCGCTAATTTATCAACATAGACTTATATTCGAAATTAGTAAACTTTCTTTGTTTCAATTAGGCCTACGTTATTTATATTTTGGCTGAATAAATATATCTGTGTTTTTTTAACATTCTTTATACAGATTTTAGTTATGATTTCCATATTTATTTGTGAATGGAGATTTCAATCTTATATTGACGTACTAACTTTCTCGGTGGAGGAATTCCATGAATGAAGGGAAACATTGAGGGTCAATTAATAATTTTAATATTTCATAACATATTCGCTGATATTTAATTATTAGTTTAATTAAAATATTAGGGATTTGTTACACATTATTAATGGATTAAATAATCCGATTTCCATATGAGCTGTCAGGTTATGACAATGAAAAGCGAAAAATGATCAAACCCCACTAAAATATTAAGTCAGTTAAAAATTCAGCTTCTGATGTTAAACGTCTAAGACTACATGTTACCACAGTCTCGCAAGGTAATTATGACCTATATTACTAATGCATCAGCAGAATACAATCGATCATTGTAAAGTCTAAAACAATAATTTGCATTCGTCTGGAGTACATTGTAACCTAATAACAAACAAATTTACTAATAAATAAGGAAGAAATTCAATTAAATACCTTAGTCAAAAGTTTTAATTAAAATGGATCGATTTAAACTTTCGTAGAAGCAAGAATCACACAAAAATTCGGTGACCAAATGTTTCAAGAAGTAGTTTGAGTGCTACTACAGCTGTGAAAGCTGACACTACGTTTAATTATATTTAATTTTCTCAGTGTTACACACGTATTGCATATCTTTGTTCCACATTAAACACGTATATACATCTAACACGAGAAAGCTGTGACACCACGTGTTATATTCTTCTATTTAAACAGATATGCAATTGAATATAAGTATATATAACTTAAATAATAAAAACCATTCAACTGTAAGCAGTTAACTAATTATTCGAAATACACTTAAAAGCAGAAATATTATTTAGATTTGATTTTATTTACCCATGTATGAAAGAACATATAAATTAATGCAGACGTATAAGATATAAATTTCACAAAGCAATATTTTCTTTATCTAATTAGCTGTCGAAAAAGAGAAAAAAATGGAAATAACCGTTCTAGTAGATTGACATACCAATTACGTACGAGTATTAGAACAGTTAAATGAGAGAAACAGTCTGTTGGGTTGAAGTGTATGTAGTGTTTACCAAAAAACCAGTAAACCCAACATGATGATTCCTCATACGATTACAGCAGAATGTGACTGTCAGAATATATTACAATCTCTTGTTCCTTCGTGTATAGAAAGTACTATGTCTTAAGTGAAAGGAAAAATACAAAGAAATTATTCGTTATAACCATCAGAAAGTATCATGGAATAAGTCATACAGAAGACAACAGAACGTGAGTATTATTGCGTACTGGAGCAATAGAGACAGAGCAAAATGAGCAACGAAAGATGTTATTCTTTCTGCAATCAAACGCTCCGCTTGATGTACCCAATCATCCACCCCTTTCTAATCAGTAATGATACTCCATTTCAACCTACACAGTTCAGGAAACTGCTAAAATTTCCTCATCCAAAACTCATTTTTATTTTAATACAGTCTCTCCATTCATCTGTAACCTCTATAAACAAATTTAACCAGCAAATTAAGTTTATAAAGTATTGTCTCTTTCTCGAATCTGGTTATTGTAACATTCTTCCATAAAATGTTTTCTTCGTCAATCATTTCCAGAAGTTTGCATTTGTAACCTTGATCAACCATCATATATATTATTTCTATAAGGTATTTTTTTGTCACAAGCCTATATCTTCCTTCATACTTAACCGAAATCAATGAATGAGGTGTCATTTTAAAGCTTATGGTCTCACTTTGGTTAAATCGTATTTTAAGCAAGAAAAGCTTTTGGAATTCGACCCTTAAAGGGCAAAAATGCAATTTTTTCTAAAATGCTGTTTTCTGTGTTACGAGTCAGTTATCTCCCTGGATACCTATCTGAAACCTTTTTATGAAGTATCGTTTTAAAGATTAAGATCTCCGCTTTAGTGACGTCATATATTAAGCCAGAAAGTTTTCGGAATTCGACCCTTAAAGGGCAAAAGTATCAAAATTTTTGCAATGCGTTTTTGTGTCACGAGCGATTTATCTCCATTAATATCTAACCGATATAGATAAATAAGGTATCATATTAAAGAATAAGGTCTCCGCCATGGTAACATTATATTTTAAGAAAGGATTTTTTCATAATTCGACCCTTATAGGGCAAAAATGTCACTTTTTCAAAAATGCGTTTTTTGTATCTCGAGCCATTTATCTCCCTGGATATCTAACTAAAATCGATAAATGAAGTAGGAATATAAGGAGTAATTTATCAGCTTTGTAAAATCATATTTTAAGGAAGAATGTTTTTGGAATTCAACCCTTAAAGGAAAAAAGTATAAATTTTTCTATAACCGATTTTTGTGTCACGAGCGATTTATCTCCCTTGATATCTAATCGATATAGATAAATGAGGTATCATATTAAAGAATAAAGTCTCCGCCATGGTAACATTATATTTTAAGAAAGGAATTTTTCATAATTCGACCCTTATAGGTCAAAAATGTCACTTTTTTAAAAATGCGTTTTTTGTATCTCGTGCCTTTTATCTCCCTGGATATCTAACTAATATCGATAAATGAAGTAGGAATATAAGGAGTAATGTATCAGCTTTGTAAAATCATATTTTAAGGAAGAATGTTTTTGGAATTCAACCCTTAAAGGAAAAAAGGAAAAATTTTTCTATAACCGATTTTTGTGTCACGAGCCATTTATCTCCCTTGATATCTAATCGATATAGATAAATGAGGTATCATATTAAAGAATAAGGTATCCGCCATGGTAACATTATATTTTAAGAAAGGAATTTTTCGTAATTCGACCCTTATACGGCAAAAATGTCACTTTTTCTAAAATGCGTTTTTTGTATCTCGAGCCATTTATCTCCCTGGATATCTAACTAAAATCGATAAATGAAGTAGGAATATAAGGAGTAATTTATCAGCTTTGTAAAATCATATTTTAAGGAAGAATGTTTTTGGAATTCAACCCTTAAAGGGAAAAAGTATAAATTTTTCTATAACCGATTTTTGTGTCACGAGCGATTTATCTCCCTTGATATCAAACCGATATAGATAAATGAGGTATCATATTAAAGAATAAGGTCTCCGCCGTGGTAACAATATATTTTAAGAAAGGAATTTTTCGTAATTCGACCCATAAAAGGCAAAAAAGTCAATTTCTCTAAAATGCGTTTTTTGTGTCTAGAGCCACTTATCTCCCTGGATATCTATCCAAAATCGATATATGAAGTAGGAGTATGAAGAGTAATGACTGAACTTGATGACATTATATTCAACCTCACTATTCATCGCATTTTATTCGCGAAATTTTCGCGCGGGTCGTCTAGTCTGATTTAATACGATGACACAGTGTACCTCGTCGATTAATCATACGCTTTAGTTTCGTGACATGGTAAGGGACCAGACAAGATTTGAGGGTGTGCATGGGAGGATAGATATATCTGTTCATGTAAATTACCATAAAACACATTCGGCAGGTGATATGGGTTGTAATTCATGTGAAAATAGGGGGCGGGCAAAGAGAATAAATGGGTGTGTATACGGCATAAATTGGCGATGGAACGTGGGTCGATATTATACGAAGAGTTAGTAGAACCTACTGTATTGAAGGGAGAACTTGGTTGTAGCCATAAGGAGTGGGCAGGTGTTCATTTGTGGGTGAGGGAGTGAAGGATTACAATAAGGTGCTGAACAATTTACTTCAAACCGAAAAAGAATGTATACTCAGTATGCGAATTAAACATAAATAAATGGATAGGGAGATTTCAACCGAGGCATAAACATCACTCAGTTAATAGCAATACCCATGTTAATTTCAATATCTACTTTTGATTAAGTAATACTGAAACATAGCTGTAGCATTATTTTCTAGAGATGAATATTTACTATCCGGCCGGATACCGGATAGTAGGTCAATATCCGGCGGCTATCTGATTCTCAATAAATTATAAAAATTTCATTAAATTTTCTTTAAATTCTTAAATGCCAAGTATATAGTAAGTCTTAACACAAATAAAAACACTGTCTCCAAATCAAAATACCGTTTATTATCGTTTTTAACCTAAAAATTAGTTCTTGTACTGAATGAAGACCAATTTCTCTGTAATAAGAGGTAATAATCAGTTCTGCTTGTCCTCTTAAACAAGGCCAGGTTCAAAGAAAATTCAAGGCGCTGGAAAATAAATTATAGCAAATTTTGTCAAATCCGGGTAATATGTTGCATTAGCAGGCCACCAAATATATGGTTCACGCTTCCGATCGATTCGAGATGACTTCAAATAAAAGTCAATCTCGCTAGAAATCACGTTTTTTATTGATCGTGATACTGACTATCTCGTTAACAATTCCAAATCGTGTCGTGAGCTTTGTGAGTCACAGTTGATTCTGTCTCGTCCCCTATACTCCTTTACACAGCCGGCGAGGACGAACTGCTATTGGTAGAAGATTCCTCGCAAGACATTTTTATAGATTCCAATAGAATATTCTGACGAGTTTCAGCAAACCCCATATAGTTTGTCTCGAATCTTGGCTCTAAGAAGATCAATTAGGTTGAATCTTTACTTAAGGAGCCGAAACGACTTTATAATTCAGTTTTTAAAGAGCCTTTCATGTATGGTAAGTCAGGAGTCCTTTGTGCTTTCTTATCGTTATCTAACGATTCTGATATAGTCAACTGCTTTTCTTTAAATGTCGAAGGCTTACTATTCCCTGGGATGTCTAAACGCAGTATAGGCACGATAGTAGCTGCAGTTTACTGGATATTTCATTTTCAAGTGGTTTGACATGGCAGAGGTATCTGGTCGAAGACAGAAAAAAATACGTCATTGTGTTTTCTTTAAGTCTGCAGAGATAGAAAGGTAATTATTGAAACTTAACGTCAAAACGGGCCTCACGGAAAGTAATTCAAAATCTAAAACTTATTGTCATTATTTATATCAAAATATTCTCAAATAGGCGATCCATTATTTACTGACGACATTTTTATTTTTCCTAGCCTCAAATAACAACGTTCAGCCGGATATTCTGTTGCCGAATATCCGGCTATCCGGCTTATAGGATGGTCGGATAACCGGTATCCGGCCAAACAGCTATCCGTTTCATCTCTAATAATTTCTTCATTTACAAGTGTTATCGATCAGCAAACACTATAAAGATGTTTAACGTGCAACGTATCTCAACTTATTACGCCGACGTGAGTTCAACAGTAACAAGTTTCTGGTTAGTAGGATTGTTCGTGCTCCTGACATACGAACTGCTTCATGCAGGGAGGCAGGAATGCGCTCATTCATATCCCTCGCTAGCAAGCGTCTATTATTAACGCTTTCGGCGCTTCTGTGACAAATGAAAAAGACACCGGTCTATTCTGAGCACCGACTGGGACGTGAGCCAACGCGGAAAGCTTTAAGTTCTCACATGGCTGAAAAACGAGAAGGATCCTGCATGCGATCGATTGCTTAAAAATTAAAAAACTACTTTCACAAAAACTCGACAGTAGTTCCGTTCAGTGGAAATAACCAAATCGTACGACCGTTTAAATGTAAATTCCAGAATGTGAATCGGCGAATTATCTCACATATAAAGAAGCGGATACAATACTTTCAAGGTTGACATTGATGCAGTTTAACAATAAATAACAAATACGTCTCCTGGCTTCAACAAATCACCTCTGCGGAATAACAGCAACAAACACGCTAGTATACTCACAGGTTGAATAAATTCTATCTATAATGTCAACAACAAAAATACTAGCATTCTAAATATCGTTAAATAGACAAAGCCACAAATAGAAACAAAACTGAATAAATCACTCCCACAAGCAACAACAAATTTGACTGATGTATTTGTTCCATAATTTGTGCGTGATTATTTTAACCACTAAGACTTCCATACAAAGCGTGGGGATCATGATCTGCATGATGAATCCATTAATCGTCAACCGCACAATTGCCACTTGGCTGCGTAAAAGAGAACGTCTTTACGCCGAGCTTCAGGGCGACTTCCTCTAAAAACTTGTTTCCAATGATCGCTTCACGGGAGAGCAAATAAGTCTATACAATACCTTAAGTTATTCGTGCAGCTTATGCTAAGGAATTGAAGATGATTTCAGTTTCCGAACGCCAACGTATATGCTCTTTGAGGCTAGTTTCTTGACGCGAATATGTCTTTCGACTTCTATTCTGGGCGGTATCTCACATTATGAGTGACGTGAAAACATACCAGTTTAAAACGACTAGCACGATACGGAAGACAACAGAATAGAAAGAGTTCGGCAGAGAAAGCTTTAAGCACAAGTATATTAGTTGGAACGACGCGGAGAAGGAGCGCGATTGTTTGGGAAACGGAACATCAAAACAAAGCATGCCGAGTGGCCATAGAGAGAGGAAACTACTCGTTTGTCACTTGATTTATATACAGTTTCGTATGAAATACACTATGGCCAACATTTTAAGACGATTTCAAACACGTTAGAAGGACATTTCGACAAACTGTGATCTTAGAAAGATAAAACATTAAAGAATATGGTCAGAAAGCGGAAGTAGAACCAGCGAAGCGCAGATAGAATTGAAACAAAGCCCCTTAAAAATGCGAGAAGGTGTCGGCTCCCCTGCTGCGTAAGGAAAAAGAGACAGATAAAGCCACGGAGTTGGCGCAGGCGTTGATGAGAAAACGAAAATGTCTAGAGCAGACGTTTATGGTGTGACTCGAGGCAAATTAAAATCATTTCATACGAAATTGAAGCGTACAGCTTGTACTTACTCTTTTAAAATTAAATTACCTTTTATTTTAATTATTTTACCAACAATATTATTACTGAATGAAGCAACTGAGAAGGGGAACTGGGATTTTACTTTACATGTTGGCAACACCATTTCACGTACGTTTGACATTACTTTTCAATTACAGTTAAACAATCAACGTGTAATACAATAGTCGGAATTTCGATCAGTTCTCAAGGGTTTTGTTAGATGTCTTTTCAATAAGCGCAGCGGGGCGATGAGTCTGTCTAGGGCGACCGGGTTTATAAAAACGACACTTCTTGCGGTGGTTATCAACATCTCTGTGCAGTTACAATTTTTCCGGAGGCGCCAAGTCTGCTTCCAGTAGCACTTCCAGGGGATGACCCACTGCAGGCCGTCGGACTGCGTCATCTACTCCGATGGCGACATGGAACACACAGCACCACCACCAACCGTGCTAACGTTAGTCGCCGCACATCATGTTCCTCGTCGGCTAGCGACGCATACACCCACACAGCTGGCCGTCTACTGCGCTCTCCACACACCCTAACGGCTCCTTGGTACCTGCCTCAAGGTCGCATACCACAGCAGCCCTGTCACTCTTGGTTTGAACTGTCCGCCTGTGGGAGCCGAAGCGCAGCATATCGCGAATATTGCTTTGTAGTGTAGCACTACAGAAATAAACTAAAAAAATGGAGTATTTACGTTAATACGTAGCTACGACTATCACTTACACCAATTTTTTGGTGGCAATTGCACTTCTTTTTTACGCAAATGTTTGAGACCATCCCAGCAACCGCCTAGGTGATGAGGCAAATTGGCATAAATAATAACTCAGCTTGGCCGGTACACCTGCAACGTGGTCTGAACCTAAGTTGGTGATCCCCGCAGGTGCTGCAGAAAAGAATAACTGTATTTAAAAGTTGGTTGTGTTAAAAAATTATGTACGAGTGCAAATTAAAATAACTATTTCTTGGACAAGAAAATCTATATACATTTTACCACCTGCCATGTGTTATTGTGTTATTCGAATGTCATAATTTTCGGCATGAATGTTGATGTCGTCTTGGTGGTCTGACGTCACGGCGGTTCAGAGGTGATGTCTGCGACGGTCTCCGAGCGCTCGCTCATCAATCGAGGAAGTATCGACCGAGCAGCTAGTGACGGGTCACGCGGGAGTGCTTTCGGCAATACATCAGGCAGGCGGCTCGTTGTTATTCCGGACCCGAGTCACGCAGTCCCAGTCCCCGAGTCCTCTTACCCTGCTTCCAGTCTCCTTCACTCTCCGATCGTCTCTGAAGTTAGTCGTCTGACGGAAAGAGGAAACTATAACGATGTAAAGAGCCGTGTAAACACACACCGTAGAAAAAATGGATTATTTTCCCTTCATCTTAATCTACCGAACTGACTGAAATTTTATATGCAATTGTGACATAATAAAACATACAGCAGGTTTCAATTTCACATCCTGACAGTCTTAGTATACCAGGGGCAAGTTTACTGTCGCCGGATTGTTTCTATTGTTTCGCCTTTTCAGTTATAAGAGACTTGTTGCGATGGTAAACATAAAAACTAACTTAGTCCATAACCCGAAGGTTGTTTCGATCCTCCCGAAGGAGGCATATTGAGCCAGTGTGTCAGAGGTAGAACGACCAGTTCCTTTATCTAGGACCTACAGTTTAACGTGGAATCCAAACCGCGGGACGTCCTGGCAAAGCTCATATTAACAGACACAACCCTTAAAAATTTCTGCTTCCGTCGGGATTTGCACCAGGGACTGGAGCACTTAGCTACTGAACTATTAGACCGTTCAAGGTAAACATTCGTAAAAAGTTTACTTGTCAAATCCCACTCAGAAGACAAAAATTAACTCAAACCGTTGAAGCAACGCGCTATACCTATGATTAGAGTGGTCTGGTGGCTCAGTGGTTAAGGCGTCTGACCTGAGATCGAAAGGTCTCCGGTTGGAATCTCTGTCTCGGCGAGGATTTTCATAGGCACTTAAACCGACCTTCACCTCTGGTACAGCTTGCTGTGTAATGTGAAGTACGCCAGAACGCCTCCGTGGTTCGGATTCCACGTTAAACTGTAGGTCTCCTGTACCCCCCAGGATTGTCGGGTTAGGTTGAGGCGGCTACGATAGGGGCGAAATGCGCAGCCAATAGAAACCCTGTCACCAGGTCATTACGGTCACACGGAATTATTATTATTATACCTATGACTAGGGAAATTGGCGATCGCGCTGTTGCCGCATTTCGGAACACTCTCGCGTAGAGCTCCCTCTGTAACACTCAGAAAGTGGTAACGCTGAGCGTCCTTTGTTGCCTAATACGAGCGTCAACGCACGAACTATTACTACAAGCTAATTTAACTGTTAAGTGCACGATTTGGTAACGGCGCTCATCAATACTTCTGGCCACAGCTATAGTGAAGGAATTTTTTATAAAAGAGTCTTTGTTGGTATGATTGGAGATACAATGTCATAAATTTCCTAATCGCCAGACCATTTTAATTACAATGAAATCATAAAACCGATCATGGTTCACGGCCTGACATTCGGAAGGTCGCCGATTCAAATCCTCTTCAGGCCATTCAAATTTCCGCTATCCATAGTTTTCACTTCTGGAAAATACCTATATGGTGCCTGGAAATCCATTCAAGTTCGTTAATGACCTCGATGTTTTTTTTTTTTCTTTCTAATAGCTCTACGCCTCGTCGACGTCGAGGTCATTAGAGGCGGGATGGGACTGGGGACAGAGAACAGGAAGGAATTCGGCCATGGCCTTTTGAAGGAAGCATCCCGGCATTCGCCTGGAGTGATGTGGGGAAAACATGGAAAACCAAAATCTGGATGCCCGGACGGGGATTCGAACCGGCATCCTCCCGAATGCGAGTCCAGAGCGTTAACCGCTCACCCCCCACGATCGGCACCTTGATCTCGACGGGCTGTAAAGTCTTAAATAAATCATAAACGTTTTTCTTATTGTTATCAAGCGGCGTACCATTTCAGCAGAGCAAACTTACTGGAAATCAGATACGATTTTAACAAAAAAAAAAAAAACTTCTGGTGAAACATTCATTCTTTGATCATATTTCTACTTTTAGAAGGGTGACAGTGCCAAGTTACGAATTGTATAACTATTTAAACCATCTTCAGTCTGTTGTTTCTTTTAACACAGTTTCAACTCTGTCTATCAATTTGGTATATTCTTGTGAGAGTATTACTTTCCTATACGCAACTTCTCGCCTAGTCATGGTCCGCAATGCTAGTGTGTCAGGGGCTGATTGGCCAAGGCTAGTGGGCGTGTGTGTGGATAGGTGTGCTGACGAACTAACCTTAGGGAATTACAGTTCTGCTCGAAGCGTCTCTTCTGTTCTTCTGGTAGCTCCACTAGAATCTTACCATTGGACTGCTTGGGCTAATGTTTGACACAACTGTGGATTGACGGCCACAGACCGTAGTTTAGAAATTGATATAAGTTCTTACTACATGAAGAATGCAACACTTGCAATTTAACAGTTTATTGGCTTCTAACACGGAGTAGTACAGTTTATAGCGTGCCGCAAAGTGGATTCCAACTATCACCAATTTATCTAAGCCCTGAACTGTAATAGTTAATTGTTAGGCAGATGGTCGCCCGGATGCGAGATGCATGGGAGGGTGGCAGGCTCCTAACAGGTGGCTATCAAAGTATGCTCGACTACTCTCGCCGACTGCCCGACAGTAAAAACACTACTTCATCGCTTGTACTGCCAAAGCCGACTCGGCTGACCTACAATTACGAAGGGGACTGCACTCTAAGGTGCTGACTGCAAGCGTGCAGATTCCTGTCTGGTCAATGCTCGACCGCGCTCAGCATTGTCAATGATCGCCGATTGCCAGTAGCTCGACGACTGAATATTCCTATAATTCCCCAAATAGTAATGGTCTTCAAAACGACCTCTTACACTCCTCCCCCATTAGAACAAGGCATTTTCCACAATGCCGGAAAGTACAATATGCGACATAGTTGGATTTCCACTTTGAAGCTCACAAAAATGTTGGCAACAATTTTTAATTTTTATTTTTCAATTTTGTTGTAGGTGGTCGGCCAAGCCTGAAGATAAACAAAGTCAATTAGAATTTTGTAACATAGGAACAATAAAACAGTCATCAAAATGACATTAAAAAAATATAATTTATGGAGTAGATGAGGTATGGTCATTCTCAACATGTGCCATTTAATTTGAGTTCTGCATAGCTACTACTATCTGCGTAACGTTTGGTATCGTGATATTAACAGTGTTTTGTCTGCCTTATTTTTTCCGTTACAAACTAATTACAATAAGTCATACTTAAACTAAGATCGTCATAATGATTCGATACTTGGTTAAATTTAATCACATCTTGCTCAGTTTGCAAATATTTTGTTCTGCTTTCCAAAGTATTCTAATTTTGAACTATGGTATACTGCTTCTGATAGATTAAATTAATTATTAGCTTAGGAATGGTCGATAAAATCTTCTTTTTACTATTTTACACATTATCGCATTCTTCAGGGTGCCTCAATTTGAAAGAATTATGTTTCTAGTATGAAGTCTTGCATGAATCGTAAGACAGGTAATTGTGTCTATGATGGGATGCAACAAAGTAATAAGTTAATTATTACGGAATCTCCTATATATATGCTTACTATTTCTCTTGACAAGTGTCCAGCAAAGTTTCTGTAACGCATGATTGTTAGAGAACTAGATGAAAAGAACAAGTGATTACCGCAAATTTTTACAGTTGCTTAAATTACTACGTTTAATTTAACACTTAAGACCTATGTTTCCTACTGAGTAGTATGATTCAAAGTAATCCATAATTGACATATTGCTCTACCCTGAATTAGATGAGTCTATGATTACGTAACAATTTTAAAGATTTTAGACTACCAGACAACACTTACGTCAATAGTATGATAAAACTTAGATAGGTCTCATGTGAACGTTAAATTAACATATGGTTCTCTCATCCATCTGCTTATAATTAGTCGTAGTACAATAAATATTATCTAGGATTTTGTAAATCATCATTACGTTACCAGTTAATTATTTTTACGAGTCACTATTGCTCCAACCTTATATTAAGGCTTCAATCTCATTTGTTTTATTAGTAAATGCATTAGCTAAGCATCAAGAAGTGAATTTAAGGTGACAATACGTTACAAGTGTCAAAATTGTCGATTTCCTGATTTGATATTTCTTCTTTTTAATTTCTGGAAATCATAATTTTATAATGAATCTACTACAATAATATCCACTTTTAGTAAAGATAACTCCATTCTCAAACTGCTTAGTCTGCCGTGACTGTGATTGTATGGTAGTTCTAAGTCCCATGAACAGAAATATGTTTTGTGCAAAAGAAATACATTACATGTCAATTACTATTTGTCATATACTGCTGATATATTTTAGTGACAAACTGATTGATTCCTGTTCTTATTACTACATTGGTTCTACACTAAAATTATTAACTGTTCTGTTTGCGATACTTATGTGTTCGGAGCGTTGTGCCAGTCTTGCAGTTTCACCAGTTGAGTCGGCATATCAATATCAGGTTACGCTGCGCGTCACTGGCCGTGGTCTGGCCGCTCGCCGTAACAGCTATCTGCAAAATTACACTTCCGACAGTACCTTGTCTTAAAACTAAACTATACATAATTTTGACAAAGGGGATAGGTGGCCTCAGTAGGAGATCTAAGACAGCGAATTATTTAATTTTATGGTTGAATTAATATCCATGTCTCTGTATACAATTCATAAGCACATATACTTTCTCGCATATGATATGAATGAATTTATTAACGGTTTAAGCCGTTGCTGGGCAACGGAGATTATAATGTGAGTTTGAATTCCATACAAGTCCTGATTTACTGAGTTTACTCTCTTCTTGGTTATTGCATATAACAATTTCTTTAACTGGAAACAGCAGTTTTTTTTTTTTTTTTTTTTTTTTTGATTCACCAGTAAAACTTGAAAAATATTGGTTACCATTTTCGTTGGTCTATCCGTTACTAAAGTCATGCAACTGCTACTGATAATACAGAATTTACACGACTTTTACCCTAGATCAGTGGTGAACTACCTTTCAATACTCGATAAGTTAAAAATAATTTCCAATAGTTAGCAACAAATTTTCAAACATAGGTTGTTCACGCAGGGTAAATACTACAATTTATTTCTGATTACACATCGAATATGAACTGATTCACCAAACTATTTTGAATGTACAGATTTTAAAAGACATGTAACATGAATGGAGGTTTGGCAAAAGGATTAGGTTTGTAAACCGATTGCATTTATGACTAATGAGGTTCACATAATGGTTACGTCTGTAACTTGGATCTGTTGGTTACGGATGAATGTAAGTTTGTTTCCATAAACGTATGGAGTTGACGGTAGGCTTTTGAGTACGTATTGTGTCGGAAGAAAAGGTTCATGACTCCTTTTCCCAAAGACTGCACTCGTATTTTGCCTTTTTAACTCGATTGACGAGTGTACACCTTGATGTTGCCCAGACAATCAGAGTTCGCCTCTTTCCAACGCTGTCCGGATTTTTTTTTTTTTTTACATCACCCATTTTTTAATATACTTGGTGCTCCAGATATTTCTAACATGTGGCACACAGTTTGACTCCTTACATTAAGTGAGTACGTATTATTACTGTGGACACATGAGAGACAAGCCACTGAGGCTATATTTTCCCTAACTGAAACACCAGAGTTGTACAGTATTACTAATCATTTAAAATCATTCTTATTCTTCAAAATTATGAACGCCGATTCCGTTGTAGTTACTGTACTTTAGGATTTTGTCCTTGCATATCTTCAGAATCGCGTTCGATTACACACCGTTTACTAATTTCATATGGCAAGTACGTTTTTTTTTATTTTTTATTTTTTTAAAATTCATTCCTGTCGAGTTCAACCATTCCGTGCATCGCGATAAATGTTAAATTTGATGTGGCAGATACGTCGTTATATATTTACTCTTTTTAGTTCATCCATCTCATGTATTATGTTTTAATTCGCTATGGCAAATACTTCCGTTTTATATACACTCTACTTGCGTCTACCCGTCCCGTGTCATTGCGCGTATCACTTAACACAAATAAATCTTCTGCAAAAATTCTCGTTAGAGGTATTTGGATGATCTCACGAATGATTTTAGAATATACTATGCAATGTTAGCACGTACGATTGACTTATGGGTATTCGTATAGCGGTGGGAACACGTCTGCTCCTCAACCTGAACACGTGAGAAGTCTTAGAACGTCAGCCGAAAGTGTCCACTCGCGTGGTCCTATTAACAACTGTACGTTTCGCACGTCTATGACTGCACCATATTTCTAGAGAAAATTTGATTCTATATTCTACTGGAAGCTCTGATCAAATAACTAGCCGCCTGAACGGTTGCTCTGAATCTCCTGGAGCTTATATTAATCCAGCAGTAGAGACCCCTAACACTTTAACATTTCCCCGGCCTAGACCGGTAACCAGCAGACCAGTGGCTCTAATTTTTCCACTCTGCAAACAACTTTACAACAATAAAGAATTGCGCACCAGAACCCACTCTTTCTTTTCCCCAATATTTATCATTAATCCAGGCTTTTAGCCATAACAACCCATCCCATTCTGCTTGTCCCGGCTTCAAGTTACCGGCATTACTTAAATGCAAATGGGTGGAATGGAGCGCCTACATCCTCACCAGGTTAACTTCTTGGGCTGTACCTGTGAGTTATCTAAGAAATGTTGGCCCCCAAAATGACGCAACTCGCCACACATTTATATATCGGGTCTGGATCGGTCGGTCCCTTGCCGCCTTTTACCGCAAAATATTCCGCTTCACTTTAACATATAGGCTTTCCTGCCACACTTACATTGACACGTCGCCCCACCGGTTTCATTTTTTCCCGGTAACAATCATTTTCATAATTCTTAAATTCACCAATTATTATTTAACTAGTATTTGCCTCGCACCCTCTTTCGAAATTTCCTATTCTGCTCAGTAGCATCTGGATGTTTCTTAACATTTATATCTGCCTTCTAGATTTAATTCTAAACTCACCTGGAGAACTCGTTTCAATCTGTTCATAAACACCGCCGCTACTATGTCATCTGAAAATATTTTTGTCTCACTTAAAGATATATCTGGCAGAAAACGTGCCTTAACAAGCAAAAAGCAACCCCGCTTAACTCACCATTATAACTCCGCTCACCCGCGTCTCCAAATCCAAGATCCACACGTTCAATGCCCGATAACTGTTGAAGATTTAGTCGCTGTCATAGTTACAATAAAAATTGAAGTCCACTCACCCCTAATGTCTTGTTCTCGTCGCCGTCGTCGCCGCCACAGCCACCGTCGCTGTCGACTTCTGAAGTCCGTCCCATGGCTCCTGCAGCAACGTGTTGACTCGCGCCGCCGCGATCCGCTCTCAGTGTTGATCCACGCTGCGCTCCTCCGTCGCTCGTGCGTTGAACCCGCCGTCCGATGTCTCCAGCCGCGTGCTGACGCCGCGCCTCCCGCGTTCATCTTCCAAGCCATATGTTGATCCAGCCACCTGTCTTCCTGCCACCCCCCGAATTCCTCTTCAGATGGTGCTCGTTTTCTTCTTGTTAATTGGTCAGACTCTATCCAAACTGATGTTCCAAAACATCGGTACTACGCCGAAATCCCACGATGACGCCACTTTGTCAGGGGCTGATTGGCCAAGGCTAGTGGGCGTGTGTGTGGATAGGTGTGCTGACGAACTAACCTTAGGGAATTACAGTTCTGCTCGAAGCGTCTCTTCTGTTCTTCTGGCAGCTCCACTAGAATCTTACCATTGGACTGCTTGGGCTAATGTTTGACACCACTGTGGATTGACGGCCACAGACCGTAGTTTAGAAATTGATATAAGTTCTTACTACATGAAGAATGCAACACTTGCAATTTAACAGTTTATTGGCTTCTAACACGGAGTAGTACAGTTTATAGCGTGCCGCAAAGTGGATTCCAACTATCACCAATTTATCTAAGCCCTGAACTGTAATAGTTAATTGTTAGGCAGATGGTCGCCCGGATGCGAGATGCATGGGAGGGTGGCAGGCTCCTAACAGGTGGCTATCAAAGTATGCTCGACTACTCTCGCCGACTGCCCGACAGTAAAGACACTACTTCATCGCTTGTACTGCCAAAGCCGACTCGGCTGACCTACAATTACGAAGGGGACTGCACTCTAAGGTGCTGACTGCAAGCGTGCAGATTCCTGTCTGGTCAATGCTCGACCGCGCTCAGCATTGTCAATGATCGCCGATTGCCAGTAGCTCGACGACTGAATATTCCTATAATTCCCCAAATAGTAATGGTCTTCAAAACGACCTCTTACAAGTGACAAACTAGGAATCCTGTAGGAAGCGTGGAATAAAAAAAAATCGCGACGGTCATTCTCTGTGGATATATGTAGGTAATTAATAAAATTTTCACTGGTAACTAGCTGAGATAGTCCATCGTTTAAACACGATGTTTTGGCGGTCATATACTCTGCCGCCATTGTCAAGTGATTAACGAGGTCCTTCGAGATACGGATTTCGATAACTTCCGAGAAAATACTATCCCAATAACCTCTCGTACGCGCAAGAATTCTTGTTGCCTTGAAATTAAAGCCATGTCCCGAGTCTATACTATGCTCAGCAATCGCTAAGGGATTGTGCATAAACTACGTGGCTCGGTCTAGGGGGGGGAGGGGTTGGCTAGAAAGCTACGTTGGGCTACGTGGGGGGGAAGGGGGGGTTCCGAGCTAGGCCAGGTAGCTTTCCATTCATATTATTTGTCACAGTTAAAATGAGATACAAAACACACAGAAGCATGTAAACATTTATTTCCGTTATTTAATTATCCCCGTATGTAATTTACGATAGTCTGACAAGAGAAAACAGTACAAAATGTCTTCTGGAATCAATATGGAAGAAAGCTACGTGCTTCGTGGGGGGTGGGGGGGGGGGTAGACACAAAAGCCACGTTGGGCTACGTGGGGGGGGGAGGGGGGTTCAAAAGAGACCCAAAATGGAGCTACGTGGTTTGTAGACGCTCCCTATTTTGGATCATGACACCGGTGGACCTACTATCCGCTGCAACAGTTGAATACATCACAACAAGACACTTGGTTTTTGAAACTATTCAGGAAAGCAGATATCTAGGACTGAGGGATATTACAAAGCTTTTATTCATTCTCTGTTTCACCAGGTCCCAGGGCTTCTCGTCTGATCTAACTTCTTTCTTGTTTAATTTGAAGAAGTACCTTGATATTTAACTTTTTATTTTAATCCAGGGAGCATTTCATCCCAGCCACAATGCTACAAAAGTGTACACATTTTAAATCTTGAAGCTTGTTGGTGCTTCAATAATGTTGTGGTCCATTGGTAGCAACAATAATATTGTCGTGTTTCTAGTGGCTTCGGCTAAAAGGTTGAAAACAACGTGGGAATACGTATTTTTGTATCATTCTTGGCAGCATGGTGTGTCAAGTAGTTTCCCTATATGTTTTCCTATAGTAAATTTATTTGTCGGCACGACCTGGAACGGCTTAAGGAATTTTGGAGGCTCCTGCGAAGTTTGATTTCGGCGCCACCTACTTCTTTTCTAGATGTACTTTTGCCTACACTTTTGATAATTTTCGTGACTTTATTCACACGCGCGCACACACACACACACACACACACACACACATATATATATATATATAATCTGTGTGTAGAGCTCAAACAACGATTAAAGAGATGTACTGAAGTTTTATCTAAATCTGTGTACAATCGGGCCAGCAGTTTATTAAGTATTAGATGAACGGGATCAACTTCGCTGAGTCTTTGGTGTTTTATCAATGCATCTCATATGGATCTCCCAACTACTTCATTTCTGTCTAAGCCCTGCTGCCCATTGTATCAATTGAAATTGTTTTTGTATTCAATTTTATAGCTATCATATTTATAATACATTTTTTGTATACGACATTTCTTTTCTTGCTTTTCTTTGTTAGTACATAGAGGTTTCTGGGGCTGGAGACACGTGAGCAGGCATACAAATTTTAATTCAATAACTTTGTATATGAAACGTCAAAAGATGAATGGGTTTATTCGAACGAAAATACATAAATTGCTGAACGCAAAACATGCCTTTAAATGTATAGGCCTATTTCAATTACATCAGATACGACTGTCTCAAATCTGATGAAGGACTTCTCGTGGGACTCCACACCTCGGAAACGTCTATTGTAAACGCAGCTTGTTAACATTCTAAGTTTGTAGATTATTTATTTTAACAAGAAATTTGTTCGTTAAGTAAGGACAAATTTTGAAGGGGTTCGTGGCGGGGCCCCCTCAAGCTTGGGCCCCCCCGCGACTGCGGTTCTTGCGGTAGCCTTAAACCGGCCCTGTGTACGACTTAGTATAATCAGTGACCTCAGCTATGGTCTATTACTTTTCTGACAGAAGAATACTTCCTTAGTCAGAAGAACCTTGTTCCATCTCCGTGTTTTGTTTAAAAACCTGTCAGCGGATGAGATCATGAAGCGCGACATCTGCTGAATAAGGGACGTTAATAATACAATCTCCTAGCAACTGTTGAGGCTTTGCGCGGAAGTGTACCTGTAACTGTTTTTTCTTCAGGCTTTATGGCTCGTCAATATAGAGATAATGAGAGCCAGGATAAGAACAAAGAATAAAAAACGGGAAGAACTTTTCCATGACCTTTAGAAGGAACCATAGAAAATTGAAATTTTGACTAGGCGCGCTGTTTTTGTATCTGTTTATGAAATGTGGAAATTTTTACGCTCAAATTTGGAACATCTCGGCGTTCGCTGAGACGATAACGGAAAAGTCTAAAATCATAACCAAGTAAGCTCGGATAAGACGCTGGTAGGATCGGAATTCATGGCGCTCGCATCCATATATTGCTTGTGATTTTGCGTCTTCCGTCCATTCAGAGACTACCAGATTATTTTTGCTATCCTTTTTCTAGGACCATCAGTCAAACGAACATGGTCTGCTTTTCTTTACCAGTTAATAAAAAATAAAAAAAGTGTCTTGAACACGATGACAAGCATTCCAACCATCGAATTTTTATAAAATTTCGTATGTACTGATTTTTGAAGATGAAAGAAATTTGGTTCCAGTAAATTTCTCTTTTTGTAATAGCACTCTTCTTCAGAACTATGTAGATGAAATGTAAGAGACATATTAATTACGCTACCATCTTTGGCATACTTCTTATTCATATCGTTATCGGCTTTACCGTGGTTTTAGGCTTTTAGGATGTGATGGTTTGTTGTCGATCAGTCGGTTGGTTTGTAGAAACTGCCGCCGGAGTTTATAGTTCATGTCGCCAACTGTCAGTCAATTGTTTCTGTTGTTTTCTGCATGTTTCGAGATTTTTTTTTCGTTTACGACGAAGTGGTCATTTGGACCGGGAATGGATTGTGCACAACGAACGAAAGAGAAACTGACCGCATCTCTTTTAAAGGGACCACGTCAATTACATTTGGAAAAAACATAAAGAAGCGAAATCTGGATAGCCAGATTGGGTATTAAACCCACGCCCTATCAGTGCCGTACGTTATTGCTCATTTAGGAGACTCGGTGACATGCTGCGAGTAAATCCGTATTTTTGAAGATAAAATGTTGCTACCATCCCATTTTTGCCGAGGTGATTATGAAAAGTACCCTAAACCAGCAGCACGCCGTGCCCTGGTTCAAACCCACGCGCATTGACCTTCTTGTCTCCATCAAGCTGTTTTAACACTTGCACGCAAACTGCCGCTATACACAATTACAGTTTTTTTTATGGCTTTTCGCCTCGTCTACGTCAAAGTCGTTAGAGGCGGGATGGGACTGGGGACAAGGAACGGGAAAGAATTTGGCTATGACCTTTTTTTTTAAGGAAGCAACGCGGCATTCGCCTGGAGTGATTTAGGGAAACCACGGAAAACCCAAAGCTGGATACCCGGACGAGGATTCGAACAGGCGTTCTCCCGAATGCGAGGCCAGAACGTTAAGCGCTCATCAGCCGACCCCGGCAGCGTAGGGGATAGCGTGCTAGCCTCGCGTTGCAGGGGTCGCCGGTTCGAGTCCGGCCGAGGGCATGGGCGGTTTTAATTAACCTATATCAGGTAGAATCTATAATACATTGAATGATACAATACATAGTTCCAAACTATCTGGCTAAATGGTCGCGTAGCCAAATGCCATTTAAAAAAAAAAAAAAAAAGCTCGGTACTACACTTATTTCTATTACCAGCAGAGTTCCCGGCTTTGCACGGTATGATCTAGATTGATTTTACCACACAGTAAATATTGAACTTCATAACAGAGGTCAGTTTTCTGCACTTGTCAATCTTTCCATTCTCTATACGTATTTGAACGACTAAACCCCCCGTGTAACAGAAGAGAGATGGGGTTGGATTTGAATTATTCCTGCAATATGTTTAGCCCTTCTGTGAGGAACATGTGTACCAAGTTTCATCTCAATAACCACAGCCATTCATGCAGGAATAGAAACAATATATTTTTTCAGGAAATATGGAAAAGGCAAAATCGTTAAACAATAAACTATAAAAATACCGGAATTACCAACACCAAAGATTTTTAAAAGTTCACTTTTATTTTCAAACCCATCAGATATGCATTACTAACAGCGAGTATAATTTCATTTCCAATCATCAGAGATTGTAGCTGTGGGGCCTGAGTGCGTAGCTTCAAGAAATAAGAAGCTTTCGGAAGGTTTTTTTTCACTATTATTCAAATCAATCTACATATTTTCCTCTTTTCGTAGTTTACTCTTCCAATTCAATACGGCCATCTATGGGGTTTAAAGACTAAAAGCAAACTTTAAGGAAGGAAACGTTACACGCTATTATTTTTTAGGAAGTATGACGCATGCATCTAGTTGGTATTTCATCTGTAGTGTTTGACGCTATACGTTCAGATTTCATCTTACACCCGGCGTTATATCACTTTGAAACATAAGACATACCAAACGATTCAATTCAGATTCTAATCTTTAAATCGGTGGAAACCCCACTGAAACCTGCGCAATAGTTTTTGAGTTTTTCTTGAATACCAATTCAGTACCGCCTGTGTTGTCGACTTATTAATCTCCTGTTAATCTTCAGTAAATGTTTTAGCTAGCGCTGTTTTGTTTTTGTTTCGTTTTTGATGATGACATGTTTAAGTGAATAACGTGCAGCTGTGAAATTTTGTTTTCTACTTAGTAAAAATGCTGCTGAAACTGTTTTAATGTTAAAAACAGCTTACAAAGATGATGCCATTGGAAAAACACGAGTGGTTCGCTCGATTTAAAAATGGATACATCTCGATTGATGTCAAACCTCGTTCTGGACGTCCATCCACTGACCGAATGGACGAAAATGTTGAAAAAAATTGAGAGCTTGTGCTTTCAGACCGTCGACAGACAATTGATCAACTTTCAGAGATTAGTTGGTTATCTCGGAGCTCGGTTAAGCGATTATTTAACCGAAGATTTGGGAATGAAAAGGGTTGCTGCCAAGTTTGTTTCTCGGGCTCTGACTGACAATCAAAAATAACGTCGAGTTGAAAAATGTAATGCTTTGAAACAACAAGTTGAAATTAATTCAGATTTTATGTCAAAGGTCATTTCTGATTATGGGTCATGGTGCTATGGTTACGACCCAGAAACAAGGCAACAGTCAAGTCAATGGAAGCCGTCATTGTCACCCCGTCCAAAAAAATGTCGTCAAGTCAAATCAAACATCAAAACAATGCTTATTTACTTTTTTGATGCCAAGCGCATAGTTCATTCGTTTGTTCCGTCACATCAGACCGTCATTCAAACCTTGTATTTGGAAGTTTGAAAAGACCCGATTTGTGGCAGACAGGAGACTGGTTCTTCCACCACGACAATGCACTTGCACACACAGCTGTCTCTGCTAGGCAGTTTTTGGCTAAAAATGGAATGGTTCCGCTGCCCCATGCACCTTACTCGCCTGACCTGACTCCGTTTGACTTTTTATTATTTCCACGCATGAAAAGGGGCATGAAAGGACACCTATTTGACAACAGTGAAGAGGTCAAGAAAAAAAACGAGAGAGGAGCTGTCAGCCATTTCTTAAGATGACTACAGAAAATGTTTCTATCAATGGAAGCACCGGTGAGACAAATGTATTAGTTGTAATGGAAAGTATTATGAAGGGGAAAAAGTTCTTTTCTAAAAAAATAATTCCTTTTTTGGGTACCCCCTCGTAGATATAGATTACGAGCTGTTATACATAGCGGAGATTGCTTGTATTGCTTATTTCTGGTACCGGCGCACTTGTTATGTCTGAGGAGAGGTTGCTGGTTTCTTGCTGTGAGTGTTGAGAGGCTGCTTGAGCGTGTTTCCGCGTTCTTTGTCAGCAGCGTGCGTGAGGAGCGGAGCTGTCTACGGGTGGGCGTTCGCCGAGCAGGTGTTTACTGGGTCCAGATTGCAGCAGCAGCTGGCCCGGCTCAGCCACCTGCCGCCACTGTCCAATCACAGGCCAGAGCGACGTGGCCCGGATTTCTTGTGGCGCCACACTCTCGGCACCTGGACGGACTCCAGACAGTAGGACTTGAACTGTCACTTCAGAGAGAACGTCCGCACTTGAAAAATCACCGTGCAGTTGTGTGTGATCACCCGTCATAGTATTTCGCTCAAATTTATATATTAAATCCATAGAGCAATTTAATTATTGGATGGAGTACATCTATATTTTTCGGGCAACGTTAAAAAATGTTTGGCGATCCAAATGGTAATATTGCAATACTTTGTAATACACCTGTTGTGACATTCAACGCCATTAAACATAACGATGGTGAGATATCATGAAAACCAAGAAGAACAATTCGGGACATTACAACTTAACGGCAACCGTCACTTGTTTAAACACGTCGAGATATTACTGAACATTCATACGCTGCATTTCCTTACTTGAGGTACTAACGTTTTTAGGATTCCGGACCGATGGAAAAAAAGTCTTATTGTTATCTCCTTCCGTTGTCTGAACTGTCATAGGTCTCGGCACGTAAAATTTGGACTTCAAATTTATTCATGTAATGTGTTTCGTTTACCCGAAACCTATGTCTCTACGCCTGGTCGCCGTTGAGGTCATTAGAGGCAAGGAACGGGTAGGAATTCAGCCATGTCGTTTTGAAGGAACCATTCCGGCATTGGCCTGGAGAGATTTGGGAAAATCATGGTAAATCCAATTCTAGATGGCCAGACTGGGATTCGAACCCGCGGCCTCCCGAATGCGAGGCCAGAACGTTACCGCTCACCCACCATGCTCGGTGGCCCGAAATCAGATATCACATTTCAAATTTTGTAAGGTTGTGGTATTATTCCATAGAAGAAACGTAAGTCAAAAGAAATTCTGTCCCAGAACATGTGGAAAAAATTTAAAGCCCGTAAGTTAAAGGTTTAAGATATTTTTTTCCATACCTCTCACTGGAAATTATAGAGTTGAACCAACTTCAGAACTTAGACTGTTTTTGTTTACACGCCTATCCCAAAACGCTATTAGCTAGGAATTTGAAATTTGTGTCAAAAATATCCCATATCCTGAATTTATACGAAAAATATGAAAAAATACTTATATTTAATACTTTTTGTAAGTTGAGAATGAAACAAGTAAAAATGTTTATGCTAAGGTTACTTTCATTGTATTAATACTAATTTATTGAAATATGTATTAACATAGAATTCATTGCATCATAATGGATGGTATACGTATTGTGCATAATCAATTTTATTGGAAATCAGGAATTGCTTTAGCGGTGCGGGCGGCAAGACTTTGGAGAGTTGCAGAGTGTGGTCCATTACATAAACGGAAAATATGTCAAGCATTTATTGTCATGGCGAGTAAATGTCGTCAACCGAATACATGCGAGATATCTTTTGGTACGTTTAGAGTAAGTAACTCTTACTGCGTGAGGCGCGAACCACGTATACTCGGTTTTTGAACATAAGATTATTTGCCGATGATGCTATTATTTATCGCGAAATCAAAACCCAGGATGACTGTTAAAAGACGATATTATGAAAATAATTGCGTGGTGTAAAGATTGGCAGTTGGAGTTAAACGCTAAAAAGTGCCAAGTCATGCGGGTAAGTAAAAAGGTGACACCATTTAACTATGAATATACGATTAATGGCACTGTCCTTAGAACGATAGATTCCGGTAAATACCTAGGAGTAACAATTCGTAATAATTTGTCGTGGAATGAGCATATCGAGAATGTAATGGGAAAAGCAAATCGTATGCTCCGATTTCTAGGTCGTAATTTAAATCAATGCACTCAGGAAGTTAAATCGATTGTATACAAGTCACTAGTACGTCCTCACTTAGAGTATTGTTGTTCTGTATGGGGTCCCCATCGAAAGGGGTTAATGGAGGCTTTAGAGAAGGTCCAAAGAAGAGCCGCCCGATTCGTGACAGGTATATATAGTTGGATGGAAAGCGTAAGTACGATGTTGAAGGAGTAAGGTTGGGAAGAACTGGAACACCGAAGGCGTTGCTCTCGACGGAAGCTAATTGAAAAATTCACGACAGACGTATTTCGGAATGACAGCCAGCAAATATTGCTACCAGCAACATTCATATCTGGAAATGACCGCGAAAATAAGATAAGAGAAATCAGGGCCAGAACCGATTCATTTCTGTACTCATTTTTCCCACGAGCGATTAGGGAATGGAATAGAAAGGATTTAACGGGCGAGTAAACTTAAAATCCTGATCTGGGTTTTCCATGGTTTTCCCAGATCACTCCACGCGAAAGCGGGGATGGTTCCTCACAATAGCCCATGGGCGCCTCCTGCCATTTCCCTTATAACCCTTCCAAACCATAACCCTTTTCGATAGGTGCAATGCACCCTCCGCCACACACTTTTAGTGAATCGCGGAGTAATAATAATAATAAAAATAATAATAAGTGTGATCACAAGAACTTTGAAAAATATTGTAACTAATTATAAACATCACGCAGGATTCTTTGGAAAATTGCAGCATCGTCCAGTGTTTTATACTTCTCTTGAACTATACAACTGCTGCGTGTCTATGGCCTTGGTAGCAGATCATATAAAATGATCGTCCCACTCGGATTATAAACACTGTTACAATCACTACTGTTTCGATGCATTTCCTTTGAATATGTAGACCTCTTCTTCTACGGCCCTTAAGTAGGTTTCTAGCACCATCCCTCTCTCCATCCTGACATGTAAGGGGTTACGGGGTTCCTACGGCTCCTGGCGGTTCCCGTAGGATTAACGGAGGAATGGCTCCGCATTCCCATTACAACCATTGGCACCAGAATGGATGTGACGGGGTGAGTACCACGCTGCGGCCGTTGGTTACCTTCTGGGGCGTTACCTCACGGTACTCACTGAATAGCAGGCTGAGTGGGCCTGAGGAGCCGTTCCGGAAGTGCAGCTTCGAAGTAACATCCTTGGCTTCATCGGGGATCGAGCCACGATCATCCGGGACGTAGAATGACGCTCTACCGCTTAATCTTCGCGGCCGCTTCCATCTCGACATGTCTCAGGCCTAAATTTTCTCTCTCGGAATCACTGACATAGATTAATGTCATCAATCGTCTCTATACTGTTCCTCCTTTACTCTTTCCACTGTTTCTTCCGTTATCAAGTATCTCCTTCTTCTCAACACATATCGTAACTATCTTATTTTATTTTTCTACATATTATTTAGTATTGTTCTGTTTTACTTTTTAGCTTTCGAAGGATCTCTTCACCCCTTAACTTTATCACCGATTTTATTTTTCACGTCTTCTGCAGATACAGCTTCTCTCTCTTTTTCGCATTGTTCCTGTCCCATTTACATACATTAAAACACACACCTCCTTACCAATTTCTTTCTCCGTTCTAAACAACATCTTCTTCCTATTAAGAGTTTCTTTAACCCTTATATCGCTAGACCTTGTTAGGGTCTTCGGTGGTTTAATTAATATACTGATTAATTAAAAAGTCCACCAAAAGGTTATGTTGAAGATTTGTTTATTTTCTCAAAACGAAGTCAGCGATATTCACATGCATAGATACATTACAGAGATGCACTTCTGAGCAGTCGCAAAGATAATCTTTATGAAACTTCTGTGAACTCAACTTGAAAACTAACTATAAAACTCTCTGTAAAACTAACTGGATACTGACTCTGTCCTTCTGCCGATCTGTTTATATAGTCTCTATCGAAATTGCGAGAATTCTTCAAACGTTTCCACCAGATATTTCTCGAACATTAACAATTATTCAAACAATTAAACATATTAAAAACAATCTGAATTAATACATAATCACTTAACATCATTACAAAATCATCAGAAATGGAAATTAGAGATACTTAAATACAAAATTATTTACAGAAATCATTTCAAACTGTAGAAAATTGTCCTGTAGACATCGTAACTTGCATTAATACTTGGAATTACACACATTTAAGGAATTTTCTTACACAATTCTGTTCTTAAACATATTAAATGGACTTTAAATAATTTTCTTTCATAAAACAAAAGTCTATATACAATGATTTACAAGAAATTACAAAACAAACATACCAGATCTTATTCAAGCAAACTTTAGCTCACTACAAATACTTCATACAGTACAATACTATTCCAAATTCAGGTATGAGGGCTGTAACAACCTGTTTTTTATTATTAAACTGTCCAACTACCTAAACTTAATTCGTTTTTTCCTCAGAGCTTCTATATCATTTGCCCTTATTACTTTCACGTTAATTGCTTTCAAAATTATTATTATTGTAGTGCTCTTTTCTGTTTTTAGAGTTTACCTATCCTTTCGCTACTACCTACTACATTAAGTTTCCCTCATACCTTCCACGCACGAGGTGAAAATTATTTTGCTAGGCAATATCTCTGTATCTCCACGCCCTCCACCGCTTTTATTAACGTTTCTTGATGTAAAAACTGATACAATGGAAGCTTTTAATCTTCTTCCTCATCACCTTCTCCCAACATTAGGGGTCGACTGCCTTTCGTGTGTTTTACACATCATTTGCGTGGTCAAATCTAGAGCTTTGATTTTACGGCCACGTGCCGTTGCTGACGTCAAGCACTTTATACCTACTGCGAGGTCGTAATACGTGCTATATGGAGGAAGTGAAGTGTTGCCATCTGTCTGCGAAATGTGTAACTATGTTCTGTGTGTGGTATGTGTGTTTTTTGTTTGTGAAAGGTGTAGTTTGTGAGGTAGGGTCAGTGGGGTCGTGCCTGATCCCCTTGTAGCTCCCCGATCCAGTGTGCGGCGCCTAAGGGGGCATCCACAAATTACGTGAGGTGTTTTTCCGGATTTATGGACCCCCCTCCCCCCTGGTGAGATTTCGTGAGATCTGGCCGGACCCCCCCCCCCCCTCTGGTGAGATCTGGTACGTGAGAACCCCCCTAGAAATCGCCCTGGAAACATTTGTAGACTTTTTTTTTTTTAGGTCACATCCAAACTTTTTTGACGAAATACCCTCCTAAAATCGACTTTGGCACAAATTGTAGATTTTTTTTGGCTCTACTGTCCCAAAATCTCACGTGAGATTTCCGTAGACCCCCCCCCCCTCCCCATTGGTGAGATCTGGTGAGATTTCGCCGGACCCCCCCCCCCCCCTCCCCTATTTCACCTCACGTAATTTATGGATGCCCCTAAGTGCTCTGAGTCACACTGGCGGGTGTCGTAGCTTCTAAATAATTGACCTTCGTTACTTTCACTTTTCTTTGCGTTGATTCCTGTACCAAGTTATTATTTTTGTACTGCTCTTCTCCAATATTAGATTTTACCCCGTACACTTTCCTCCCCTTCAGTATCCACTCCTTCTTCTTTAAGGATCCCTCATGTCCTCTACGCAAAGGATGAAAATTATTGGGTTAGAGCCTTCACGAAAAAGAGAAATCTTTTAGTCTCAAACATTGATCTAGGAATTAGAAAAAACTTTCTATAACTCTAAGTGTGGAGCACAGCACTTTATGGTAGGGAAACATGGACTTTATGAAAACCAGAAAGAAAGAAAATTGGAGCATTTGAAATGTGGTACTACAGAAGAATGCTGAAAATTAAGTGGGCAGACAAAGTACGAAATGAACGAGTTTTGGAAATGATTCGTGAGGAAAGAAGTTTGTGGAAGAATCTTCCAGAAAGAAGATACAGGCTAGTAGGTCATATTTTGAGACATGCTGAATTGGTTAATTTGTTAGTGGAGGGAACAGCCGAAGGCAAGAACTGTAGAGGAAGACAGATTAGAATATATGAGGCAGATAATTGAGGACGTGGTTTGTAAGGGATATGTAGATATGAAGAGGTTAGTACAATATAGGAAGGGATGGAGGATTGCATCAAACCAGCTGAAAGACTGACACCAAAAAAAAATCCCTGTCGTCCACGCCTTCAACTATTTTTATGAACACTTCTTGGTTCATGCACATGATTCTTTTTTTGTAACTTGTAGTGGAAACGTTTAACCTTGTTGTATAATTAGTGTACTGTGCATTTGGTGTTTACTGTAACTTTGGATAACATCACCATCTTCTTTTTATTTATTTATACAGCTTTATCAATCCTTGATTCAGCATGCAGGCTATTTAAGCCAGATGAGGTATATTTTACAAGTTCGTGCTACATAATTCTGTACCAGTTGCTTCCAGGCTGATCGATCTTGAGCAAATCTCTTCCAGTTCACGCCTATTACTCGTCGTATGTCTCTATGCCAGCGATCCGGGGGTCTTCCTCTTGCTCTTTTCAAGTTCCTTAGTAATTATGAATATAAGGTGGGGAAAGAATTGCTTGCTGAAGACTTGAAATGTAAATATCTTGAAATTACTTTTGATAACAAACTTAACTGGGCAGGACACATAGGACAGGTGGTAGGAAAAGGTTTCAAAGTTCTGCACTTGTTGGAGAGAGTGATGAGGGGATGTACGAGAGAAGTCAAGGAATTGGGTTACAAAACTTTGGTCAGACCATTGCTCGAATATGGTAGTGTAGTATGGAACGCTCATTTTACGTATCAAATACATGAGTTGGAGAGGGTGAAAAAAAGGGCTGCTAGATTTGTTTCTGGAAATTATCGCAGAATGCAATCAGTGACGGATATGATAAAGGAGCTGGAATGGGATTCATTGCAAGACAGGAGGAGGATGAGGAGGGTCATGGGAGTGTACAGGGCATATACTGGCGATGAGGCATGGAAAGATATTGCAATAGGTAAGAAAAGTAGTGCATGGAAGGGAAAAGATGACCATGACCACAAGCTGGCACTCGATTTCAGGCACAAGGGTGTGGGAAGATTATCTTTTTTAGGTAAGGGTGTCAGGGATTGGAATGAGTTACCAAGAGAAATGATGAATTAATTTACCGAAAACTTTGAAAGAATTTATAGATAAAATTTGTAGAGGGCAAATGTAGGTAGGTGCAGGATAGGGGGAAGATGGGTGTGTAGGGAAATTGCCACCGGAGCCTGTGCTCCATTGCAATTAAATTAAATTAAATTAAATTATCCAATCCAGTACTGCCGTAGTCCATCTGTCGTCTCTTGTTCGAGCAATATGACCAGCCCATTGCCATCAAGCGAATGCAGATGGCCCTTTTCCTGTCTCTTCTTGTAAACCCTAGCATAGATCTTTCCATACTTCGCTGGGCAGTCCTCAGTTTTTGCTTCATGTGACTGTTTAGGGTCTAAGTCTGACAGGCATATGTGAGGACCGGTAATATACATTGTTCAAATACCTGTATTTTAAGATGTAGGCCCCTACTGGAATGTTTGATTTAAAAAGTGTGGAATTTCTTCCGTATGCTCTCCAGTACAACTTTATGCGTCTGTAAATCTCAGACTTTGAGTTGCCATTCACCATTTACTGGGTCAAATATGGTATCAATTGGTATAAAGCTTAATACAGAGGCGAAATTGACAAATATTTTTTTATCCTCATATTTCGAATAAAAAATAAGTTTTTCAAGCAGAGTAAAGGTCTGTATTGGAATTGTCTGTGTTCTCGCATTATCTTGAAATCCCACATAGTAACTAGTTTCTCTGAAACATCAACAGCCGACATTATAAACGCAAGACGTCGTTACTGAGCAAGCACAGAAATTTCCTCTTGCTCCGCAGGCGTCCGCGTCTGCAGGTAATCTGAGCGGGATAAGTCTCTAATCCTTCGGAATTTGAACTGCAGCTCCCAGGCTCCAGATAAATCCTTTCCCTATTAACTCCACGCCGCGGTACCGGGGCTGCAATGCAGCGACGAGAATCTGCCGCTCTTGCTCTTTTAGGACCATCCTACAACGACGTCAGCGCCAGCTAAATTTGCTGAGTCTTCAGAGCGATTAAAAACCCGACAGATGCGTTATTTCGAAAACCTTTGAAACTTTGAACTCATTATTTGCGCGTCTGATGTATTTTTTTAGGCTTATCGTATCTAACAAAAACTGAACAAAGCAGAACACTAGGGAGTGACCTTTTTTTTAGCGAATTTCGGATTCCTCGATGTCGTGGTCAGTAAGCCGGAAGAGTTTTGGTGCAACTAATGGAAAAAAAATCAAGCATGGCTTTTTAAATGAATTCTCCTGATATTAGCTTGGCGTGATTTCGGGAAATGATGGAAAATCCTAATGTGACTATTCAGATGGAGATCACCGAGTGTGGCGGTGTAACGGTTAGCCTTCTCGCCTCCCATTCGGGAGGACGGCGGTTCGAATCCCCGTCCGGGCATCTAGATTTTGGTTTTCCATGGTTTCCCAAATCACTCCAGGCAAATGCCGGGATGCTTCCTTCAAAAGGCCATGGCCGAATTCCTTCCCATTCCTTGCCCCCATCCTTTCCCGTCTCTAAAGACCTCGCTGTTGAGAGACGTAAAGCAGTTAAAAAAAAAAAAACAGACGGAGATAAAACCCGCACCCTTCCGCAGTGAAGCCCATGCGTTATAGCCCGTTCAGTTAACAGAGGCGACTCAAGGTGAGTCTGCTCTATCCTCACTCCGCTGCCCTTGCCCCTACATGTAAAGATGAAATTTTGCATTCGCCTACCTGGACACAGCGTTCAGCTCGGAGAGGTAGGATAGGAGGGTGTGGTGTGGTGTGGAGCGGGGCCAGGGGAACATGACCTTCAACCGCCAGTTCATAGTGAGCGGGTGTAACCACTCATCCACCGGGCTACTGACTTCTCATCTACCCAAGGCTCTCCGGGAGACAAGAAAACTTTTTGTATAAACTTCAAAATTACGTTGAATACTAAATAAGAACTTGGTGACAATACAGTTAAATACTAATTTTTTCGTGGCCTATTTATGTGAGGTAATTTTTGGTGCTTCTTCTTCCTCTTAATTTTTCATAACATCGAAGAGCACGTCCGCATTCAAATACACTAAATAAAATGGACTGTACATATCTTATTTAAGACTAGAAATTGTGAGTTATTTTGGTACATTAAGTAACTAACTTGCAGTCAGTCGGTAATATTACTGATGAGTCAAGAATTACATATACTGTTTCATACCCCCAGGATTATTCTCATATGGGATCAAAGTGAAAACATCTAACCTTATCCAGTGCAGTTGGGGTGTAAGAGTAGCCATGTGTGCTATTACTATCGAATAAAAAGAAGGTACCAATATTCACATAAAAACTTGTTAAATTAATAGCACGAATATACTTGTGAAGAACCAGACCTCATTCTCACATTTAGAATGTAGCAATAGTAGTTGAATGCTTACAAGACGCCCAGTGTTGAGTTCTCTACATCAATACTCCGCAATTCACAAACACTGTGGGTGGCAGAAGGTGCTAAGCACCAATCCTAAATCTGTGCATTCAAATCCCGAACATAACGAGGAAAGAAAGAATACATAAAAGTATCAGTACGGCATCTTATTTCACGAATCTTATCCCTCCTGTCATTGCGACTCAAATAGGTTGGCGAAAGAAGTATTTCATTGCACTTGTAAATTAAAGATTTTCGCTTATTTTCCAACAAATTCAAACGAAAACGACGTCGTCTGTCCGCCAAACAATCCCAGCCCAACCCACGTGTCAGCTCTGTGACACTTACGTAAGGACTGTAACTAGCAGTCACGAATCGAGCGGCTCTCTTCTGTACTTTCTCTAACGTGTCAATCAATCCCTTGCGATACGGATCCCAGATTCCACAACAGTAATCCAAATGCGGACGCATTAGTGTTTAGTAAGCATGTATGTTGGCATTTGCACATTGGTTGGTAGTTCACAAGTCGTGCTTTTATTTGTGACCAAGATGACAGAACACAGCAGTCAATCCGGGTTAACATAGTTCAGTACAACGGTATTCGTTGAGCTTTACTCCTCACGAAATACCTAAAACATTAATGACAGATCATCAAAAAATCTTAAAGATCAGCCTTAGGTCTCAGTCGTTCTGTGGAAAAGAAGGATTTGTGGCTCCATAAAATATTTTGTGAATATTTTTCCATAAGTTGACTTATATCTTAACATCCGCATTCAGGGCTCCTGAGCAGTCAAAGTTCTTACACTATAAGCCGACTTCAGCAAGAAACATAAGAGTTCCTTCATCTTCGCCTCAACCGTAAGTACAAATACAGCATGTATTTAAAATTTTCAAAAGGAATCGATAACGTAGAAACGTTGAAATCGGACATCAAATGCGTTTAAATCGACCATCTTTGTGATTTTCCTTTCATAATGACAATGGAGCATTGGGAAAGTGCCTTCAAGATGTCAGAATTTTATCTGTGGAACGAAGAATCTTCCTGCTGAGAAAGGCAACAAGGGCATATGGGTAAAGTGGGTATTAATGTTGGCAAATAGTATTTATTCTAAGTTCCTCTATTTAGCTTTTGTTATAAAAATATTGTATTATAAAACGGTGTTTATAATTTAAAGGTATAGAATCAGTTTTTAAAAAGTTCTAAATTTTAGATAATTATCAAATTTGAAAGAGTTCTTAACATATTATTTAATTTTGAGTTATGAAGGCATTTTACAAATATTATAATCAGTTAAATACGAGAAGAATTATTATAAAACATTATAAAAAGTGGTTTCGAAAAGTTTTTACCGTCTCTAATAGGAACAGTTGTTGATTATTCTGTCTTAGAAGACAGAACATCATGAACATCATACCGGCCCATCGAAGCATCTTACTGACCTGTGCCGATTAAACCCACCATCCGGAAATGTTGAAGTGAATCATTGATACATCTCCGATATTGTGCAACCATACACGGAATGTAAATGAGTCTGATAAATATTTTTACAGATTGTTCTAACTAATTTATACTTCTTTATAGAAAGTGTTAAATTTCGTGTACGGCGTATTTCCAATAGCATGCCGTCTATTGCCAAGGGATAAAACTTTTCAAAACATAATTGTATTTGAAATTTAAGCGATCAAACAAACTGCATTTTAGTGGTTTTATTTCTTATCGGTTCGATTTTTAATAACCAAATACGCATTAATTAAAAACGTCATATCGACTTTTGTAGTACGGTAGTGTATTTAAAGCACCATGGAAATAACCTACCTGTCAGTCTCAAAATGTGAGGGAGGAAATAGTTCGTACGTCAAAAAGCGGCCAAGTGCATATAGGGAACTCACACCAAAGGATCCCATAGACTTGACATTTTGATTATATTTATTTCGTAACACACAAAGAGCGTTACATTCGAAGAATCTAATTAATAACGTGGTAATAATGCTTGATTGATACTGAACAATATATTTTAAGAAACATTCGAAAAAATAATCAAATAAGCTCCCATAAACAGGTAATACATCAAACAAAATCAGAAATTATTGTCTTGATTCTCCGGGTGGAGTCGCGTCGGTTTATTAAAACCTAACGTTTCAGCCATCGTGCTGTGACTTTCATCAAAGGACTGGAAAATCAATGAACAGATACTTCATAACAGAAGCTTTTCAGTTTCATATGGATGTAACATATTTTCTCATTTTTCCATTCCCAGTACTTTTGTGGAGCCTATGTAATCTATCTATCTATATCTATAAAACGAAAACCTGATATATTTGTCTTAAACTTGGAAACTAAGAAGCAGATTTCGATGGGGTTTTCACCGTTTTAAAGCTCAGAATCTCAATTCAGTTGTTTGGCATGTCTTATGTTTCAACGTAAAATAACGCAGGAGCATTAAATGAAATTCTGAACGTATGATGAAAAATTCCAAAGATGCACACAACACAATTGCAATATCTCTGATCATAGCCTTAAATGAAAGCAATAGGATAACATTACAATAATAACTATTTTTCAATCTAAACAAAATCTGTTCTTTCCTTCAGTTCGGGATATTCAATTTTTAAACGCCACAGAAAGCCGTAAAATCAACAAAGATTTTCTTTAAGCACGATCTTTACACAAAGTCCTGGCAAACAGCATTAGTCTTCTGTTTACGATAACATTATTTACGATTCACTTTTGATATTTGTGTAAAAGGCTGAATCTGCGGAGTTAAAGTATCCGGTGTTTTGAGTAAAAAGTATACCCATCCACTTCGCAATTGAATCAAATATGAGTTTCTAACTTAATCTAGCGTTGTTCAGTAATGTAGTAATGAAATTTCTTAACCAAATTAACGAAGCTTGATATACATAAATCTTTTCGGACGAATGAAAATAGTGTTCGTGCAAATAAACTTCAACCCACCCGTTTCTTGGTAGGGGGCGGGTGAATCAAGGTTTGCTTTAATTCCGAAAAAAAGTTGGTGCGAATTTTATGAAACTTTGTACAAATGTTTCTCATTGCGGAAATAAAAAATAGGGTACTGATAAATCTACGCCAACTATACCAGGCAACGCCGGGAATTCGGCAAGTTGAATTATAAAACTACCGAGCGTGATTGGTGAACGGTTAACGTTCTGGTCTCGCATTCGGTAGGACACGGGTTCCAATCCCCGTCCGGGTATCCAAATTTGGGTTTTCCATGGTTTCCCCAAATCACTCCAGGCGAATGCCGGGATGCTTCATTCAAGAAGGTCATAGCCGAATTCCTTTCCGTTCCTTGCCCCAATCCTATCCCGCCTCTAATGACCACACCGTCGACGAGGCGTAAAGCCCAAGTAAAAATATAAAACTACCAATATTGAATGCAAAATTAAATTTTTTGGTTACAGCAAGTGAAAATCCAAAAAACTTCTGGACACATCTATCAAATTTCCATTGAAAGTACCTTACAATGTTCGACCATTCCAGATTTTTCAGTCATAGGACAGGAAAATTGGAAGCGGTTGTGAAATATTTTTAATGGCATTGGAGACATATCGGCTGAAGTATATTGACCTTGACGGTTTATAATTTTTCCATTTATGAGTTGAATTTAGAGAAATTCCTTTCTTAATTAATACCTCATTCATCGATTTAGGTTAAGTATTAATGGAGAAAGATGGAAACACATTTTTTAAATAATTGGCCTATATATGATAGAAAACTTCAAGTTATTGGTGCAATATGGATTATTAATATTTTACCCCACTGAGTGTCAACTAAAACTTCTAAGAGACTGTATTTGAACTCTATGTTGGGGACTGTAACAATTTTGAAACTTCTGGGTCAAGAATCCCTCTCGACGTCAAAGAGCGAGGCAAGCAAACTGTAAGCGAAACTCGAACAGGAATTATTCGAGCCTGTAGCAGAACTTGGCAGCACCTCGGGCCATGAAAGTAATGGTCCAAGTTAAATTAATACAAGACCTTATAACTGTCTGCTGCACTGTGTGTCCGCGTGGCTGCCCCTTTTGTTTCCGCCCGACGAGCTGAGGAGAGTTTTTCAATCTCGCTTCTGCCTGGTGCCTCCGTTTTAACGGTCTGGATATCGCTCGACCATTACCGTCTTCGAATAACCGCACAGAGCTGTTAGCAGGTCGGACACGCCAACTGGAAACCTTTCTCTATTTTCCTGGCAAACCGCACAGGTAACTCGATCTCGTGAAGTGAAAGGCGCAGTGCATTTCTCCGATGCAGTGCCAGTGTTATTTATTACGTCCTGATTTATTTTCACCCTATACTCCTTCCCGGATAAGGTAGCAAGCGAAGGTGGATCATGATCTTTAGACATGGAGTTGTTCTCACTTTCAAACCTGTCTGAGCTGCTACAGTGCTGACTGAATTACGGGATTCGTCGGTTCAAATCTTATGATAGCCATTAAAGTTTTCCATTATTCATTCGAAATCCTAGATGGTTTTTAATATGCAGGACATTACCAATTTTTTACCATTAATCCTGTAAGTTCGGGCTATGATAATGGTATAATAAAAGGCTTGTAAGATAGATAAAAATAAAATTGGAAAGCAATATCATCTACAAACCCCAATTTAAAGGGGTAAAAAAACCTACATATTGTATGCGAAGTTTATTTTAAAAAATGCTTGGAAGTAAAGTAGAAGTGCTTGGTATGCTCAAGAAAAAACAAGAAGAAGAAAGTGCTCTTAATTGCATTCTAAAATACCTATAAAAATGTGTCTGGAACCGAACGATTCCATTAGCAGCGTGAGTAGCAACGTAACGAATCATTGGAAAGCCGTGAATTAGAGTCCGCTAATCTGAAAATACCCGAAACTTTGTTTTTTTGTGTTAGATCCAAGTCTGATCATAAGAAGCATCTGTTAAAGTTATTACCGAAGGAAATCGTAATTGCACGAAACTCGACATGCAATTACCAGAAGTAGGATAAGGAACAGGAAAGCTGCAGCAAGTATTGTCCTTTTCTTTATACTTGACTAACACCAAAGACCGTCAAAAATGACTGGTTGAATGGAGTGTATGCAATTCATTTTTTTCCAATTGCATAGCTAAATATAATTGTTATAAAATAAAGCTCAATGTAATTCTACGTCCCTTGTGCTGTAGCAAAACAGTTGTCAGCTTGGTCCAGGTAGTATTTCAGCCTAACCAAAAACTCTGCTAATATTGCTTCTAGAAAATCAAAGCTGCAATCACGAGTGAATTAATACGTTCCCTGTATCGCATGTTAATGTTATCATGCATCGCGATATAAACTTGATTCAAAATCTTCACAGGTTCTTATATCTTTATTTTTTTGTTATCCGTGATGCAAGTCAATGTTTTAACGGCTGACACAGCTTACGGGTGGCTGAATTAATGACTCCAGTAATATGAAGACAGTGAAAACGAAAAATACTAAAAATAAATCTTAACTACTTACGTTAAGCCATGTAATATTAGTTTCAATTGTGGTGTAGGGCGCGTAGATAGCGTTCATTTTGGATCTAATTTCATTCAAATCAAGTCTTGATTTGAATAAAAAGTAGAAAATAATAATTAATATGCCGACTTAAACGAAATACATACTTTTCTTTCATTGTTATGGCAATTTATTCTGGCATTTATTTGCAGTTGCTTAACTAAATAGAAATGTTACAAAAAAAAGTTCAATGTAATTTCTCGTGCCCTGCGCTGTACCAAAAACTTTCTGTTGTTATCCCGCTCCAGGTTGCATTTCAACCTAACCACAAACTACGCTAAAAATGTAGCCAGAAAACAATACTTCAACCACACGCATATTAATACATGGCGATATAAATTTGATTAAAAATCTTCCCTGGTTCTGACACCTTCCTTTTTTGATATTCGTGTTTCAGGTCGATACTACGACAATGTTTGAATTGCTGACAGTGTTACATGCGGCTGAAATAGGACATCAGTAAGAGCAACAGAAATTAAAAATAAATCTTAATAACTTGCGTCATTCCATGTAATATTAGTTTTATTAGTCTATGCTGTATAGATCGCCATCAGTGTTGAACTACTTTAGTTAAAACGAAGTAATGATTTAAGTAACGGAAAACTGATGAAAACAATTTGTTACTTTATAAAGATACATATATATATATATTTGCCCTCCGCTGTAACGGGTTTAATGGAGTGTTCTGACAATTCATTCCTCTGCGGTTACCTAAATAAATAGAATTGTTGTTATGCAATACTCATAACCTTATTTTGTAATTTGTTCATATTTCGACTATAGTTTACACAGCGACTCAGAAGGAAGTTGTACTGAATGAATGATGTCAGAATTAGGTAACCAATTAAATTAAAAATAACTTAGGAATCCTAAAACCTAATGCTATAGTGCGTATTATTGTTTTTATTCCTGGTCCTGGTCTCATTCAGCACGATAAATACGAAACTACTTCCATCCGTATAAAAATACCGTAACTTCAGTAACTCTGAGCTTATGAAAGCATCTTAAATTATTTATAAAAAAATTATCGTCATTTAATCTGTAAAAAAAATGTGTCAGTTGTCTGGTCCTATCTGCATTTTGACATAACCACAACTTTGACTAATATTGCTGTTCAAAACACATATATGCTACTACCCGCGTACTAATTACATTCATTGTATTGCGATCTAAATTTGACGTACTGGAAATTATCTAATATTGTTACATCAGTAATAAAAGAAACTAATAATTAATATACTAATTTATTCAGCAAATCATTCCTTCTAGTATATTATAACAGTGACTTAAAATATTTACATTGGATATAGATATCTTCTAAGCCCGTCAAAAATGACCTTTTGAAAGTAGTATTTTAGCAATCGGTTTTTTTCACTGACTAAGGACAATTTTCGTCAAATAATGTTCATTATCTTGAAAATGATGTAATGTTCGCTTACTGTAACAACAACATCGCTGTCCAGAATGTATAAGAAAAAATCTACATTAAACGAATTTTCATTAAGAAAAATCAAATAATTATTAATATGTCGATTTAAACGGAATTCGTACTTTTATTTCAGTGTTCTGACAAATCGAATTGTTATTAAATAACGTCTGTAACCTAGAACAACATATCTGATCGTAAATTGGACAAAAAAGATGGAAAGCGTGATGTCATAAGGCGACATAATAGAATGACGTCATGGCGTGAGAGACGACTTCATAGATGATCAAGAGTTGCTTATTATAATATTAGATAATGACTAGTATTCTTTACTATTATTGTGAATATTCCTACTGTAATAACAGTGCAAGTGTCGAGTTTTTGGTTAAAATGTTTTGGTTTGTATGCTACAGAAAAGGACGTTTCGAAAATTCAATAAAAAGATTTTTGTTTGTACATTCATTTGAGGTTAACGGTAATATTACAGTCGTATATGGGGACGGATAAATAAAGGTATCCTGTCACTTTTTCCATCTATCACGACCCAACCTAAATGCACATAACCCTACTGCATCTGGGAGGTACAACGGGTCCGGGTACGAGCTTAGATGAACCCCCTCCCCCTCTCTCACCTACCGTCCACCCTGACTGTGGCTTTTAGGCGGATTTCCGCAGTCACAACACGAATACGGGACCGCTGCCCAATCTCCGCATCATAAATTATACATTTAACAATCAAAAAATACTGTACACTTATCACACACACAGAACATAATTACACTGTTTATAAACAGGTGGTAACTCTTTAATTCCTCCCCGCATTCCCTAATCAGTACGTAGTATCAGCAAGGGCATGCGGCCGTAAAACCACAGCTCCAAATTTGACCATGCTAAAGAAGCACAGCCAACCCCCAATTTTGGGAAAAGGGGTAGAAAAATGAGGCAACTCTGGAAGCGGGTAATAAACTCAAAATAATTCCGTCTAGTCGTAATGATCTGGTGACAGGGTTTCTGTTTGCTGAGCATTCTGCCACTGTCGTAGACGCCTGAACCTAACCCGGCAACCTTGCCGGATACAGGGGACCTACGGTTCAACGTGGAATCCGAATCACTGAAGAATTCCGGCGTACTTCACATCACATAGCAAGCTGTGCCAGACTAGAAGACCGGGTTAATGGCCTACGAAAATTCCCGCGGAGACAAGGAATCGAAGACTTTTCGATCACCAGTCAGACATCTTAACCACGGAGCCACCTGCCCACTCCTGGAAGCCGGTTAGAGGAAGGACTCCAAAGTAGTAGGTTATGAATTACAGCAGATGCGCGGGGTGTGTACTAGGTCGTGTTTCATTCGCCAGGTTGAAGTCATTCTAATTGGGGTCAGTAACTGGTCGTGCCCTGGGACACGAGTATTTCCGTTGTGGACGGTTATGGAGGCAATTAGCGAAGCGTCAGTCAGTGAGGCGGGTACGGCTTCCTGTGGGGAGCAGGGGCAAGGCCATCAGATAGAAAGCAGGGTCAGGATCGGGATAACCATCGCACCGGCTGGGACACTCGGCTTCCTGCCAGCTGCTGCACTGACTCAAGCAACGCGACCACTACCTGACTCGCACACTTGCTTCTCTCACGAGGCATCTAAATGGGCAGATAGAGGCAGATAGAGAGAAGGAAAAAAGGGGGAGGGAGAATTTCGAGCTTTCTTTATTTTTTAAATTCATAATAAAATAGATTTGAAGGGACAATTTTGTGTCAACATTCACTTGAAAAGTTCGAAGTTTCCTTGAAAAACTATTTCCCACATTTTAAAAATTAAACTTACACTGATCAGCCTTAACATTATGACGACCTACCTATTATCGATATAAACCCGTCCAGGCGATAGCAGCGTCACCTGACGAGGAATGACTGCTAGTCAGACACACGCACTGTGCATGTAGTATCAGTGAACGTGCTATCCGTGTTTAGAATGGGGAAAGCGCGCTATGTATCTAAGTTTGGCCGCTCAGATTGTGATGGTCCGGAGGCTCGGCACGAGCATTTCGGAAACTGCACAACTTGCCTGGTGTTCGAAGAGTGCTGTGGTGAGTGTCTTCAACAAGTGGCGAAACCAAAGTGAAAGCACTTCCAAACGTCGAGGGGTTGGGCGGCTACCCCTCATTACAAATGTCGGACTTAGTAGGCTGGGCAGACTGCTATATCAGAACAGGCAGTGAACTGTGGAACTAACATCAGACTTTAATGCTGGGCAGAGTACAATTGTGTCTGAACACACAGTGCACCGAACACTCCCAACGTTTACCTCCGCAGACGACGACCCATGCATGTGCCAATGTTAACACCACGACGTCGGCAATTACGACTGAAATGGGCACGTGGCCATCGTCAGTGATGGACGCTGGAGCAGTGGCAGAGCATTGCATGGTCTGATGAATCCCGATACCTTCTTCATCATGCCGATGGGAGGGTGCGAATCCGCCGCTTTCCAGAGAACAGTTCTAGACACCTATACTACGGGACGAAGACAAGCTGGCCGCTCAATTATGCTCTGTGGAAGATTCACGTCGGTATCCATGGGTGCAGTAGAGCTCGTGGAAGGCACCTTGCTGGCCGATAAGTATCGTACACTGACTGCAGACCACGTACACCCCTTCATGACGATCACGTTTCCCAACGGCAGTGGCATTTTTCAACAAGATAATGCGCCATGCCACAAGGCCAGGGGTGTGATGGAGTGGTCCCAGGAACGTAATGGCGAGTTGCAATTGATGTGCTGCCCCCCCCCCCCCCCAGCTCACCACATCTGAACCGGACCGAACACATGTGGGATGTGATTGAACGTCAGAACTCGTCGTCCTCCTCCCCGTAATTTACGGGATTTAGGTGACGTGTGTGTGTGCAGATTTGGTGCCAACTCACCCCAGCTACCTACCAAGGCCTCATTGCTTCCATTCCAAGACGCGTTGCCGCTGTTATCCTTGCCAAAGGCGGACATACCGGTTATTAGGTAGGTGGTCATAATGTTCCGGCTGATCAGTGTATGTAGGTATATAAGAGAAAGTGCATACCTAATTCAAATTTCGGTATCATACATTCAGAGAAGGTTAAGTATGTTAGCAGATCCATTTTACATTATACCTGGACTTAAAAATTTATTGAACTGAAACTTCTTTGAGCGCTGTGGAGTGAAATTTGCTAGTATTACTCGTTTCGAGCTATGAGTTACGCAAAACTTGTATGCGCTTCAACGTTCTACGCATGCGCACTTACAATGTTAAAGCTTAAATTGGTTTAATACTCACTAAAAATCACGTAACGACGTCATCGGTATATTTACATTCGACGGAGTCGCCATTATTACATACTGATCCATGCACCAGTATTTTTAGCTGAATTTTCATTTATTATAGTTCGTCTCACGAACGATGGCGGGTCACGCAGAGAGAGAGAGAAACAGGACTGACGTAGAATATCCGATGCTGCCACGTTTAACTATTAGCAGTACAGTTCTAAGACTAGTATCACACGCTTTAGCAGTTCTCTCTTGAGCTTTGGCAACGTCGCAGATCGGCCCTCTCGCGTCTGCTTCGCGCTTAAAATGCTTATATACTTTAAAAACTTGGTTTTTGCTTTGACTATGCAGAACCTTACGCTTATGCTGCTCATCTTCCATTATTTAGAATAGGAATTATTGCAATGCTCACTGATTTACAACCGTCTACATCACAAAAACAGCACATTCGACACTCGTGTTACCACGACAGGCTCTGGATTGTTACTGAATCCGATTGGCTGCTGGCATAGTGGTGACGTACATGCGCAGAGCCTCGCTAAACTGGGCCGCCATCGTTCGTGACGCGCACTATAGCTACTTTTTGTTTATATTCGTTCGATGTACTTGGTTTCATTATATTCTCTGATCATAGTTATAGTAAGAAAAGAAACATGGAATAAAGTTTATATCATGGAGGAAGGAAATATATGGAGACGACGCAAGAGACCTTCACCACGCATTGAAGTGAAGCAAGGCGGAGGAGGAGTGGGGGGCATGGCCGGAGTGGAGGGGGCATGGCCGCTTCCATACAGACACGGGGAATATGTACAAAAACCTCAAGGGGACTCTAGGATAAAGGTGACGCCGCAATCTGGTGATGGATTATTATGTAACTCGATATGACAAATAAAAAATGAAGAGTAAAATTTTTTGATATCCTGGTTAGTTTTCGAGATATTCTGTCAGAAATGTGAAATGGTTTTGGTTGAAATTCAGAAGAAAAAATTGGTCAAAGTCAAATTTGATGATGGATTCTTATTTAAAAAAGACGAGACAAATGAAAAATAAAGAATAAAATTTTCGATATCTTATCTAGTTCTAGAGATATACTATATCAAAACTGAGGTGTCTTCAGTTGAAATGGAGAAGAAAAATTTCGCAAAAGTCAAATTTAATGATCGATTCTTATGTAACACGACGAGACAAATCGAAAATAAAGAATAAAATTTTTCGATATCTTGCTTAGTTTTCGGGATATACTGGGAACATCGCAATTGTTTGGAAGCGCAATATCGCTGCTGCCGCCACTGCGCATGCGCGAGCCTGCTTCACCAATTTAACGTCACTTCTCCTCCATATATTTCCTTCCTCCATGGTTTATATCGCGATACAGTGAATGTATCAATGAGCCTGCGATAAAAGCTTTCGTTTTCATGCAGAAATTTTAGCATTCGTTTTCACAATAGTAGAAATGAGTTATTCAACCATTTAAAAAAATATTTAACTTATAAGCCAGAAAACGGCATTCAACTCGTCATTTATGAGTTATGACATATTGTAAGAATGGTTATCAGATATTTTTGTCCAAGACGTTCTCCGATAGAAGGCGGTAAACACAAAGTACAGGCTAAGAGTTGATGCAATAATACATAATACAGCAAAGTGTACTTTCACTTTTTAATCATTTTCTCTTGTTTACTAGAATAACTTGGACAAAGTTCATGTTTGCTGTACAAATGCTATAAAAGTATCGTTCGTCCTTTCGAATGCCATAGATACACAAAGAAAAATACACAGAAAATAATACTCTGAAATAACACACAGAAAAATACACAGACGGAAAAAAAAATCCCAACACCAAGAAAAAATTATTGTAGAGTAATGAAATTTGGACAATGCATTTGTCAAGTTAACATGTTTAATTGATTAAATTTTCAAAATCACAGGTTAATTTAAGCTCAAGAAAATGCATTTCAAATGTGAAATACTGTTAAATTAATAGCCGGTGTAACCTCCAGAATTTTGAATGCAAGCCTGCAAACGTGAATGCATTGTGTCATACAGGTTTCGAATGTCACTTTGTGGTATGGAGTTCCATGCTTGTTGTACTTGTGCTGTCAATACTGGGACGGTCAGTGCTGGCTGTGGATGATGCTGGAGTTGTCGTCCAATGATATCCCATACGTGTTCAATTGGAGACAGATCTGGTGATCTCGCAGGCCAAGGTAACATGTCGACACTCTGTAGAGCACGTTGCGAGACAACAGCGGTATGAGGGCGAGCGTTATCCTGTTGAAAAACTCCCCCTTGAATGCTGTTCATGAATGGCAGCACTACAGGTTGAATTACCAGACTGACGTACAAATTTGCAGTCAGTGTGTTTGGTATAACCACAAGAGTGCTCCTGCTGTCATAGGAAATCGGTTACTTCAAGGACAGCTCCGAGCCAGGCGCCCTGTAGCGTGCATTCCACTGACTACAAGCCATCGCCGTTTGCGACTCCAGTGGTGTCAAGCCAGAGCTCATTGGAGGACGGAGTGGAGATCTGTTGTGTTTTCTGATGAAAGCAGGTTCTGCCTTGGTGCCAGTGATGGCCGAGTGTTGGTCAGAAGGAGGCCAGGGGAACGCCTGCAACCAAACTGTCTGCGGCCTAGACACACTGGACCTACACCTGGAGTCATGGTCTGGGGAGCAATTTCCTATGACAGCAGGAGCACTCTTGTGGTTATACCAAACACACTGACTGCAAATTTGTACGTCAGTCTGGTAATTCAACCTGTAGTGCTGCCATTCATGAACAGCATTCAAGGGGGAGTTTTTCAACAGGATAACGCTCGCCCTCATACCGCTGTTGTCTCGCAACGTGCTCTACAGAGTGTCGACATGTTACCTTGGCCTGCGAGATCACCAGATCTGTCTCCAATTGAACACGTATGGGATATCATTGGACGACAACTCCAGCATCATCCACAGCCAGCACTGACCGTCCCAGTATTGACAGCACAAGTACAACAAGCATGGAACTCCATACCACAAAGTGACATTCGAAACCTGTATGACACAATGCATTCACGTTTGCAGGCTTGCATTCAAAATTCTGGAGGTTACACCGGCTATTAATTTAACAGTATTTCACATTTGAAATGCATTTTCTTGAGCTTAAATTAACCTGTGATCTTGAAAATTTAATCAATTAAACATGTTAACTTGACAAATGCATTGTCCAAATTTCATTACTCTACAATAATTTTTTCTTGGTGTTGGGATTTTTTTTTCCGTCTGTGTAAATACAACTTTCACGTCCTGCGCGTGTGCACATCCTACACTCGCAGCAGTTTTTTTGAACAGAAGTATACTTTCAAGGAATAAAAATTAGAAAAATTCACAGTGAATTTATATTAAAGCAACACGTTTTTGCTTATGGCCTTACGCCAAGTCGACGTTGAGGTCATTAGGGACAAGGATCGGGAAAGAATTCAGCAATGGGCTTTTGAAAAAAACCATCCCGATATTCACCTGGAGTGTTCCTAATTAAAGAAATGAGAAATTTAACATTGTTACTAAGGATGAAAAACAGAAAAAATTATTATTTTATATTATTGCGATCAGTTCAGACAGTACAAAACCAAAAATAAAGACAAATGGAATAAATAATTAGTCAGAAATCATATTAAGGCGATAGATTGTAAAGCTATTTATGAGTTAAACTCTCTCACCACAATGGCTTTATATTCAATATTATGATATTAGACTGCAATTCTAACGGTGTAATAATACTAAGGCCTAAAAGTTGATCTTTTATTTATAACTTTGAAGGCTATTAGTTACTGTCCCTTCTTTAGAAAATTTAAATCTATTTCCGTAACACAAGTTGGAAGATCACGGACAAGGTTAACATTGCGATCATCCCCTATACCCTCGGTCTACAGACCGGCCACATGAACGATTCACAGTAGTGGCAACTGCACCACAGACAACGTATACACGCAGCCCGGGACCGTCTGATTCTTAACACATCGTAGATATATAAACAAATACATAGCTATTGTATAAAACTTCAAATATTCACCTTACAAAGTTCACCACGCAAAAGACTAAGAAACATTCCTCTTTCTTTCTTTCTTTATCTCTCTCTCTCTCTCTTTTTACTGAAAAATAAGAGACATTAGCGGTTGTCAGGTAGCAGTCACTTTTGTTGAATTATTTTTGTTATTAGTTTGATTCCAAAAACACTATTACATCGTAACTACAAATTTGATCACAATATAAGCCTTGTCCCGTGTTTAAACGAATAATACTGTAATCTCTTACACCTAATACACTAGTGAGCAAAACAAATAAAAAAACATTATTTTGAGATTATTTGCCACCTATTAATACTATTTCACTGGAAGAGCTCTTAATTCAGAATGCACATGGTGGTGTTGTAATATTTAAATGGAACTGAACGATAGGATTAGCAGTGTCAGCGACAACGTTACGCGGCTTTGTAGAGTCTTGGATCAGAGTCCGGAAAATGGTCAGGCATTGGTTTCTGTGCCAAGCAACTGCCGTATGACCTCCATAATGCGACATACGTGTTTAAGTCACTATAGGAGGATCCGTCATTAAGCTAAGTTCGACTAGCACTTGTCAGTTTCTTTCATATTTAAACACACGACTCAAAACAATAAATTAAACTAACACAGTCGTCTGCACAGATACAAGACTCTGGCACATACAGAAATAGAAGTGGTTGTCCTACTTTTGTGTCTAGGACAATAAGGAATCCATTTAGGAGAATCACAATGCCCAAATTGGTTGACTGACTTCGCCCTATTTTGGAGAAAGAGGAAAAATGTGTTGTGGAAATTAAATATGTCTTAAACACATTACGCCACTTTATTATGTATTTTTATTCATCCATCAAAGAGTTGGTAAACCAGTGTGTAGATAATTCACATTTAGGAACATGTCTACAAATTCTCGACCACAAAATAGGATAAGATCGCGCACACAGATGAGGAACAAAGCAAATGCTTATATAAATCATTCCTGGTTTTCTTATCCGTTTTTCTCGGTGTAATTTGTTGCAGCTGTAAACTTGGTTGCGAGGTATTATCGGTGGCAGTGATTAATGGGAGGACAATCTTTTCCTTTGCGCATGTTTACTGTTGCGACTTTATATAATTAATCGTTCACATTAGATGCTGGCGTTCAGTTTAATCTCGACACAGTTAAAAAAAAAAAGTTGAAGCAAGGTGCGTAACAAGACTCATCAAACAAGGAAAACAGCGTGAAGTGTAAACTGTAATCAGTGAGTTATGTGTTAAGACCGAATTAAAATCATTACTACCTTGCACTATGATGATTAAACGGGAAAGAATAGTACGTAATTATTGTAGGCCATTGCTTTTCCAGTTGGTTGCAAAAATAATAAGTTAATGCTTATTCCAACAACAGTTGCTTTAAAGTTTTTTTATTAGATAATAATTTATTATTTTGAAAAAAATAATAATTCGTACAATAGTTAAAACTCAAAGATGTGAATGACATTAGGCGTACTGAAAAAAGCCAGGCAACATCGGTTGCAGCTGGTACTGTATATTTCTTTTTTTTTTTTTTAACTTTAGATGTAACTGGAAGGAGATTTAATGTCTCTCCTAACTGCATGAAGATATGATCGTGGATTTTTTAGTTTTCCGCTTGGTGTTTATGAAAGAAATAATTTTTAGCAACGGCCTAGAGGGGTTGAGATTACACATACAGTATAACTGCAACTCGCTTGCTAAAACTCTTTGTAAATACAGTCCTCCAAAATGTCAGTGCTTTCAAATACAGAAATCTGACTTCATTCTGCCAGTAATGAGATGAAGCAGAAAATACACATGAATATGAAAGAGGTGATGCAACAACGGAATTACATAGCTCCCTAGCTGGATTTCTTTTTAAAAGTAACACGAAACGATGCAGTATATAAAGCTTAAATTATAAGAGTTATATGATGTTTTAGTTCATATCCTACCTATTTCATCTAGTATAAAACTCTTAATTTTAAACATCCCAATTCATGACTCTTGAAAAGTAGAAAAATATAGTAAGTGGGTCTCATATTTATCATCTTTTACTTACAGTAGCATCAGAAACAGTTAGTAAATCTTACTTTGGAAGACATGCAGACACATTCTTTAATGGTTTGTGTATACAGCAAAATAATAAAATTAAATAAAGATGATGTCTTTTATAAAGATTTTTTTTTTTTTGTTTATTCCGAACTGCAAAACATTGGACTCAAAATCCTGCGATATTAGACATAATCGGTTAACTAATGTGGCTCAGTTTGTTTTGCAATTAACAGTCGTATTTGATATTCTGTTTGTACCGATAGCTAATAACAATTAAAAGTTTTCATGAACAAATTCATATTCGTGATGCAAATGAAACGAATAAATTAACTACTGTATTTAGTACAACTAGTAAAATTAGTCCCGTCTTCGGCCGTTATTCACATGTCTCTTTGCCATTTATTTATTAATATGTTTTCAGAAAGCATACCCATCTGTCTTGAAGAAATAATTAACTTTTGGAGCTGATCCAGTCGCCCAGTGAATATTCTTCTCCACTCATGACAAAATTAACGTAGATTTCTCTTAACAATATTATCAGTGACTTTGATGGCCGCTTTTTACATTTTTCTAGCCACATATAAAATTTTCGACCCAGCCAAACACCCGTTTCCAGATCATCATGTTACTATTACAAGCAATTAAAACTTAATTGAAACTTCTTGAGATTATATGGAAATGCGTTTTTATATTGCACTGAATAAAATAAACAATTTCAATATATCGAAAACACCCTTAAATGCTATCGTCGAAAAACGTAACAAATTTATACCCTACAATTAAAATACCAGGTAACGCAATAAACTTACGAAGTTTGACACACTATTTCAAAGCAGTTCACATAATACCCAAAACAAAATTACATATATCAACGAAATAATTTGGCATAATTGTAATAAATCAACAACTTCTTTTATTTTACACAAACTTAATAATTTTAAGGGATAGTAATGAATAGGAAATTAGGTTATAGTTACGTCTTCACATATGTAGTTCTATTCAGTACTTGTTTGAAATTTGATTCTTCTATCTTTCATGTAGCACCAATCTCCTATCAGAATATTCAATAAATGAACAAATTGTGTTCCGTTTCTTCGATCTCAGTTCTAGTTAATCTGTCAAGTGACAGAAAAATAATTGTGGGGGTTCATATACTGGTATCGAATTTCTTACTAGCACATATCTGATAATTTTAGAACAAATTAAAGGAATGTTCCATTCTGCTATCAACTGTTTAATGTCATTTTCGAGCGTGTGGGATCACAGTCTTCACAGAGCCCCAGTCTCTTCATTTGCACGAAGATTTTGCGACCTACATTGTCAGTTAAGTGCCATCCATCTTCTACTATTTATCATCCCTCGATTCTTACCTTGTGTTAACAAATTAAAGTTTCACCGTGTTTCAATTTGTGACTTCCCATTCTGCCTCTTATTTTTTCTAGGAGGCTTCAATGAAATACTTTCTCCACATGTCATTTCTTCAAAATGTTCACCGCGTACACCAAAGGTTCATTTAGCTCTTACCATTCTCCCGTAACCTACTTGACTATACTAGCGTAATGGGACCATTGCTATTCATTATTCTAATGAATAATAGTGTTGATTGTTTACTATCAGAAATTAGATTGTTTGCAGATGACATAATGCTATATAAAAGGGGTATTAATTGAGGTTAAGAAAGGGGTGTTTGTCTTTGATGCAGTGTGACCTGTGGCGCCTATTTATTCTTGTTATAGACAGATTAACATATCTTGATCCGTAGTGTCCTGTGATCTTTGCCGGGTATTAATTGAGGTTAAAAAAGGGGTGTTTGTCTTTGATGCAGTGTTACCTGTGGCGAGTATTTATTCTGGTTATAGACAGATTAACATATCTTGGTCCATCCCACGATCACGTAGTATGATGAGATATACCGCAGATGGCTTACAGATTGATATAAGTAGAGATAACTTAGTATGGAGAGACAATCCTATAAGAGGTAACAGCATGATTCTGCAATGTTTTTGAACTGAACTGAGAGTTGTTCTGCTTAGTAGCTTGCACGTGGAGTCGCCTCCCTGCCAACGTGCTGCTAATTACTTAATGAAAGGCAGAGAAAAGCTCTCAGGCTGGACTGTAGTGGACAAAGGAGTTGCTGACTGGGCGTGTTAGTTTTGTGCTGACGTTACGTTCGCGTTGTAGCTCCTGCATTACAGTACCGAAGCTGTTCCACCGAACTTTCTCAGTAGTTGGATGTGTCTGCTCAGTTCGTAGAAATATTAAATGTCTCTGGGCCCAGAATCTTCTAAATAAAGATAAAAAAAAGGGGGGGCAGAGGAATGAAGGAAGAAGACCCAATTTTCCATTTACACATTCAACAATTAACTGACTGCTAATTGTCAACTTCCTTTCACTTTCTGTGAAACACAGCCATCCTACAAAACTCTGAATTTCCCCGTGTCTGTGGCCATGTTCTCCCCACGTTCAGTTATTAATTTTCAACAGTGCCACGGTAGGCCTCACATTGGAGTTACTTGTTAATTCCAGTAATAGCACTGTTGCATTTTCTACTGCTCCATTTGCTTCATTTGTATTCTGCAGTGTATGCCCGATCCAACATTGCTGTTAAATTTGGGCTTGTTTTGATTTTCCGTGTTCCATGTGCATATAACAACATATAAGAATCGCATGGGACCGAGCGTGGTGGTGTAACGGATAGCGTTCTGGCCTCGCATTCGGGAGGACGGCGGTTCGAATCCCCGTCCGGGCATCCAGATTTGGGTTTTCCATGGTTTCCCCAAATCACTCCAGGTGAATGCCGGGATGCTTCCTTCAAAAGGCCATGGCCGAATTCCTTCCCATTCCTTGCCCCCATCCTTTCCCGTCTCTAAAGACCACGTTGTTAAAAAGGGACGTTAAACTGTAAAAAAAAAAAAAAAAAAAAAAAAAAAAAAAAAAAAGAATCGCATCTTGTGCCCTTCTATAGATGTTACGTTTATTCCATTGCGGATATAGTTCACTACAGTGTACTAATACGGATATTTTTTTTTTTTTCTTATACAGTTTATAGACGTTTAAATGGGAGTAATATACATAGTTGGACCATTTTTCCGCACTTGAATGTTAAAATAATAAATTATGCCGGGCAACAACGATTTTAGTGTCTAGGAAATTTCTATACGAAATTGGTCCCCTGATTCCGAATATGACTTTAAATTTGACAAATCAGCTCTAAGTTTTGAGCTATGTAACATCCCTCTGTTATATATCAGGCTTAGTCAAAGTGAATGAAGCCACCCCTGATCTAAGCCAATCCTGGGAAGATTCATAATCTCCACTTCATACACTACACATTCTAAAAACAAAAAGATAGTTATCATACAGAACACATGTTACTCGTTTCGCAGATGCCAACACCAACATTCATGCTATAGGTTAAATACTCAGGATCTCAAAAGTTAAGTTCTAAAATACTCACCCTCATGATTACTATCTGGACGCCTTTGAAGCCTTCTGCCGCCTGTCCGACGAAAAAAAAAAGAAAAGCATTATTGTACATTACTTCCTCAATAAATTGCAATTTAAATTAGAATGTCACTATGAGAAATCACCCACTTCCCAAATAATTACTAAAACGTTTTGGGTATGTATGGAAACGGTTAAAAATTACAGTCTTTACGTAAAAAGTGCAGATGCGTTGCTAACATTCAATTGGTATCTTTCTCCTACCTCAATGCCGGCATTTTTGTGTTTAGTGTGTTACCAAATTCGAAAAGTAAATTTTATTTGGCATAATATACATCACCACATATCTGTTGGTCTCTAAATATCCCCTAGGAAAAACACAAAAACTAAGAAATTTCTGACAAACTATCTGTCGATTTTATCAGAAACAGTAGCTCTCACAAATATTGATGCCTGAACCTGTTCCAAAGCAACAGCGAAAGTGATCGATAAGACCTTTTTGGCAACTAAGCCTCTCCAAAGTGCTATAGTGCTGGGCGAACACAAAGCAAAGACCCTGCTGCGACAATGTTTGTAAACTTGAGAGTTGACTCTCCGCAGTTGAGCAGAAATTGGTTCAGCGATCGATGCTCTGAGTGACAACAGAAGAAGAGACATCACACATCAGTTGACAGACGTGTTAGGTACGCTCATTCCTGTTCCCCGCAATGGTTCACTGTTCAAGTATTTTTCGTTCCTTTCAGCTCACACAAGGACTACAAGTGCAATATCGATATTAGTTCATTCACACTATCTCACTGCATAGTAATATGAAGGGGAGGAAAGAAGTTTGTGGAAGAGCCTAACAGAAAGAAGAGGCAGAACAGTGGGCCACATTTTAAGACATGTGGGATTGGTTAAATTGTTAGTGGAAGGAACAGTCGAAGGTAAGGACTGCAGAGGTAGAAAAAAAAAGAACATATTAAGTAGATAATTGAAGACGTAGGTTGTAAGCTGTATGTTGAGATGAAGATAGGAGATGGAGAATTGCATCAAACCAGTCGAGAGACTGATGACAGCTAAAACGATGAAGTAAGCGTTAGTTTTCAAAAGCTCAAGTTTGCCAATTTGTCAATTTATCTGTGTGGCCTGCAAAATACAGCAGGGATGGATAGAAGGTTGTATGTTTCATACAGTTTAACTATTTCCGTAGTAATGCATTTTTTTCCTGAGATGTTTTATAAACATAGTGTGTATTAACCTGTTTCCACTGTCAAGAAAACGAACAATTGGTCTCATATGGGAGCGTCCATAAACCAGGTAGCTCCATTCTGGTCTCCCCCTCCCCCCCATCCCACATAACCCGACGTGGCTTTTTTGGGAATTTTAGTTCTTTTTTCCATCTATCATATTCCTAATATCTTCTTGTTCACCCAAATTTCTGATCAATCTGTTCTTTTTTTTTTTCCTGCGATCTATCTTGATGGTTCAGATTTTTACGACTTAAACAGTATTCTGAAGTTACAAATTCTTTCTTCCGCTTTTAGATGTCATAGTTTTGAATCTTGTTTCTACGTATTACTTGAAAGAGATATATCAAAACTGATAATTATCTGCAAGGATCTTGCCATGAGAGAACACATTAAATTTTACGTCTAGCCTGATATAACTTAGTATGTCTGTTGGAAACAATTTTTACTTATAATCATTAAAGCTGCCCAGATTAACGATTCTCTCTTAAATTGCATAAAATGAAACATAATTCCAATAAGGTATTAGCAGTAATAAAAATGAAAGCGCCTGTATTCCGTAACAAATATTAATGTAGTGGGTTGCCAGTCCTAACTACGGAATTCATTACTCAGCGTTCCTAAGTCTTTCAAAAACAGGAACAGATAATCTTCCTTTCACGTTTTTCTTTTCCGCCACTCTGTCTTCCCCTTCATCTTAATCAATCACGGTGTTTCCACCTGGCCGCCTGGTGCAACAAAATTCTCTACAGTTTTCCATTTATTTTTCTCAGAAATACTGTACGGTTGAGTAAATCTCCGGTACTGCAAAGGCGAATGCATTTGAAGGACATGAGTTCCCTTTTAGGTTTCATCCCAGATTATTGCGAAGGTAATTAGGAATACAAAGAACACATTGAACATATTAATACGAAAAATGCTATTGTAATAATACTTAGTTGTAGACTGTTCCTGTTCCTCATTTAGCTAACTAGGAGTTTCATAAAAAAAAAATCATGTATTTTCACTCATACGCTATTAACCAATAGTTGGAATTCGGCTTTTATTTGATTCATTTCAATGTTGATTCATTCCACTCATGATAGTTCTGAAATTAGGATTACAACAAAAAATATGCCCATGCTCACGCAATTGTGTCTGATAACTTGTAAAAAACAAAACTAGTAAAATCAACAGGAATGAATTTAGTATATTAAAACCAAAATAATATAAAAATCTCTTAAAAAACCTAAATAAGCATATATAGATAAAGATATTAAATCCATCAAGTAATTAATGAGTCATCATAACTGAAGTTGTAGAAGTATAATAATGTAACGAATTTGGTATTCAACAATTTGGGATGTTAAAGATATTATCTCATAAATGACAGAATAGACCAAAATATGACCGTGCATGTATTTTCATTAAGAAGAGAAATTTTGTAAGGTTAGTTAATAACTAATTGTATTAAAGTAATTATTACCATCGGCAAAGAGCTTTGAGGGTACATGTCGGTTCATCAACAAAAGTAAAGAGAATCATCAGACTACAAAAATGAAGAAAAATAAGAATTTTGGCTGCGTACGAAATTAATGAAAACGTGATGTGAAAAAATGTAAAGGTTTAATGAGTTTAATGAATGTACGAATGTTGTAAATAAAATTGTGTTTAAAAATGATTAGTGGATTTACAGTCGAGACGGAAAATGGTATTGAATAACTAATACGGAAGATAATCATATTTCTTTGCAGATCGGCGTAAAATCGGCGTAAAATTGGCGTAAGAGAACTTACATTCTTCATCCTAGATGCACTAGATGGGACGCATGATGAACTCATAGTGATCGAGGAAATTATGCCATAGCGAGGTAACGCTAAATGTATTTACTATCTAAAACTTAAAAAAAGATAGAAAGCAGAGAGGTATGGAATTCCTTACATGGAGAAAAAGTCAACTGTTTTCATATCGTGAGATTGATAGAAGTAATAAACGACAATGGTGAGATGAAAAGGTGATTTGTACTGATGGTAGAACATTACCCGTGGTCGCAGTGCGTTCTATCTCTGTCGCGGGGAAAAACAATCTGGTTAACGGCAATGGAGCGTTCAGTAAACACTTCCAGACAGTTTCAACGCAGTGTTTTCCTACAGAAATCTGTAGAAGTTATTGTGAAGGTAGTAATTGATATTCAATAAGTGCGCGAAAAGTTTCTCAACAAATATGAGGAGCTTGAGTATATTACAAACGTCCTCAGATCCAACCCCTTTTATTAAATTGTACTCTAAGAATTATATATAGTGTTGATTAATTGTGGGTTTGTATATTTTTCTTGTGATTAATTGTGAATTTGTGTATATTCGTCAAGTAAATGAACATTGCAACAAAATCTTCTCGGGTGTCCAACCTGATGGTGTTGTTAAACACGACGTTTCGACAGCTAGCTCTGCTGTCTTCATCAGGTATCTAGCTGTCGCCAGCTTACTGTCACTGTCTCAACTGGCTTAGCCACCCATTGAACTTCCTTTATAGCCTCCACTCACACATAAATGATCATTGTTTTACGGAGAAAACTGTGTAAATGATTTGTAATACGATCGAGGACTGTGTTATGTATGAAACATTAATTAAAAGTTTGTTATTGTAGGTGTTGATGTGAGCCGCGATGTTTGGAGGATAATTCTTAACCCCTTGGACTGGTTTAAGTTAGTGTTGCCCAAAATCGGTCTTGGTCTTGCATTTTTGCAAGACCAAGACCAATACCAGGTGTATTGATGCAAGACCAAGACCGGCCAAGTCTGGTCTTGTTCTTGCATTTGGGCAACACTAGTGTTGCCCAAAATCGGTCTTGGTCTTGCATTTTTGCAAGACCAAGACCAAGACCAGGTGTATTGATGCAAGACCAAGACCGGCCAAGTCTGGTCTTGTTCTTGCATTTGGGCAACACTAGTTTAAGTTGATAATTTTGTATGTAAATGCATGTAAACAGCAGACTATTAACTTTCGTTTTAAGATGTTTTCTCATGATTGTGAGCGATTTTTTTACCAGTTTTGATTGTTTTATATGAATTTGATGGTCAAAGTATTGTTAGCGTTCTAGAAACGTCTATCGGCACTCTTTTTTGCCATCTGGATGTCTCTGAAGCGCCTATTTAAATGCGCGGAGATAGCGAGCAAGTCAGTTGTCATTCGATGTCAGAATTTTTGTATGTGGTTCGTCAAACCGTCGTTTGTGAGTTTAATAGCTGGAATATTTGTGTATTTGTGCTTTAGTATCTTTGGTCTAGTGTATTCCCTTATCCGCGTTGTTATCGTGGAGCTCACGGAGAAATAAATGTGAAGTGAAAAGTGATTCGTCGGTGTTGTCATTTCACGAAACTATTTAATCCATTCAAAGCAGTAGTTATTTAACCTTTGGGGAATGTAATCCCCTCTGGTGACCAACGACAGCAACCTTTAAATTGTAGGATGAAGTAATTATAGGTAATCATCATTAATTGGCGACAGGGTGAAATGGTAAATCACATTGATACGTCTCCTTGTAATTAATGTCCAGTGCCCTCCTTACACACAATCGTATAATCGTATGCACAATACTTTTTACGACCGATGTCTGGTTATTGCTAAAAACACTAGCGAGCACATCGTTTCGTAAACGTGCTAATTTTAACCGAATATCTGAACAGCGTCTGTCATCACAGAGCAATGTTTAACTCACTATCTTGAGCCCCTAGTAGGCATCGAAAATAACCGAGATAAAAACCAGATATATGATACTGCGGTGGAATGAAATGAAGGAAAATCGATCTAAAATATATGCCAATTGCATCTTTGAACGAGTTAAGTCGTACTGCCAGATTAAAAGGGACGTTTGGTATCGTAACATAAAAAGAAATGTATATTAAATTCCAAAGATTCACACGTTTTCATCTCGTTGTTACGTATTCAACTTATTTAAAACCCAGTTATTTGAAAATATCCTTATACTATAAGATCAGATAAACTGCCGATTTTTTATAACATAATTAGCTACTTCGTTTTGATATATTATTGACTACATTCTTAGGAATATGTTTTAGGCGATATCAATTTACGTTATAGAACTATTTCTAATGTCAGATTTCCCCTTTTTTATTCAATAATGTTCTTACTTTCTCATTAAACAAATCTACAAAGAAAGAATTTCATTCGTACAAAATTTTTATTTAGCGTCATCAGAATCTCTGTTTTTTTTTTCTCTCTCTTTGTTGCGTGTGAGCCTCGATTATGGCTCATAGCAATACGCTTCTAAGAATAGTCGTAACGGAGACTTGCTGTTTACAACAGAACTGTGTGTTATAGCAGAATCGGTACATTAAGGAGAGGAGACTGCGAATATTACAGGCCGATTAGTTTGACATCAGTGGCAGGTAAGTTAACGGATTGATAGGCAACCACACCAGAAATGTTTGTGAGGAAAGAAACTGGTTTGCAAAAGGACAAAATTGGTTTAAGCAACGATGTTCATATGGCTCTCAATTGCTGGATTATACACAAGATACATTCGCTGAAAACAAAACATAACAACATTCGGTTGTTTCTGTGTGCTGATAACAAGCTAGTTATTTACCATCCTAAAAATACACAAACTTTTCATGAAAACTGATAAACGATGAACGTTCCGGCCTGGCATTAAGGACAACGTGGTTTCGATCCCCCGGTAGACCATCTAGATTTCCACCATCCATGGTTTACCGATATCTCTCCAAGTGAAGGCCACGATGGTTTCTTCAAAAGGCCAAGCCCTAATTTCCTCCCACTTCTTGCTCCCAATATCCTCCCGGCTCTAATCGACTGGACTTCGCCGAGCTGCAAACGTAAGCATTTTTTTTTTTTTTTTTTTTGTAACGTTAACTGTTAACACATAACTAAATTTTAATTTAATATCTGAATACCCTTGTTAATACTATATCTACTAAATAATCATAATCCCAAAAGCAAATTTAATTCTCTTCAGATTCTAAATTCCAAGATAATTTTAGGAGATTAAAAATTTATCGATTTTTACTTAAAGTAATCACGTATTTGTAAATAATATTTTCTTTATTGTGTCAGAAGGATGAATAATGAAGTAAATAATTTTATCCCTCTTTCTTCGCTTGATATTTTTGAAATCTTTGTGAATGTTATATTTGTTCCTAGTATCCCAGCTATTTTTCTAAATACTGAAAATATTAGTTTCAGTACTGAGAAAGATAGCTGGAGTATCGTTTTTTTAAATTTGTGTGGATGTAATATTTAATCCTAGTATTCTATCTACACAACAATAAAGCTGAAATGTCCAGTATTTTCTAATGCAAAACAGGAGGAGGTGAGTGTACTTTATGTAATGGTATTTAAAGCGTATTTAAATTTCGGAACTGGTTGGTGCATGATGTATGTGTATTTAGTGCGCAAATTATTCTTAGAATACGTCTTTGCCCGAAAGAAATAAACATAAATAAGTATTGGTTGATAATATGAAAACTATACCGGTTTTCTTATGTTCATATTTACTATTCTTCCTATTGTTTTTAAATAAACTGGCAAGTTGAACTTGTCCACTGTTTCTTTGATAGATTTGTCTTTACTCATCACATTTTGCTATTATTTTTTCTTTTTGACTTTTGCCAAAAATTAATAATACTCAAATCTGCTTATCTCAGTAACTCACCCCTGTCACTTTTGCGCCGGCAAACAATAGACATATTCTAATTAACGAGTACCAGTTTTTTTAGTAGCAAATGGGTCCACTAAAGAAAGAATTATTTAGTCCTAATTACAAAAATAGTAGTCTTAGGCAAACGCGATAAGTAACTGGCAATTAATCGTGCTGTAGATATTGTAAGTGCACTGGTAGCAATGAATCACTCCTGATAAAACAATTTAGCGTTCAGGGACTGCAACCTTAATAAATAAGCGAAAGTTTTCAGCAGATGTTCGATATCAACGAGATAGCGAGGGCCATTTTACGAGACAGGAGGGTTTCAGGATGGTATATCTTACTGGATGTTCCCTCACCGGCTTCCACTTAGGGGGTGTGCAAGGGGAAAAAGAAAGGACGATAAATGAGAAAATACGACACAGTGTAAAGAAGATTATCTACTAAATAAATAAAAGTAAATATATATAGATGGTTCGAAAATCACACGCACGGGAGCAGCATACTATGACGAAATAACGGACACATAAATCAGACTTCCGAAGGATATGTGAGCCTTTTAGGTGGAGATATACGCAAATAGAGAGACTGTTAATTATGCTTTACAAGAAAAGATTTTAATTTTCTCTTACAGTCTGCGTTCATTAAAATGTATCAAAAAAGGTACAAAAGCAAAGATGAAAATTCCTTATTATACGACACCTTAAAGGAAATAAATGAAACACAGCGATCAAAAAAAAAGAAGTAGAACCTGTGAGTTGGTGCTAATGAGATAGCGGATCACTTGGCAAAAGGAGCAAAGGACAATGAATCAAGTGATCTATGGAACAAAATAATAAAAATATTTGTTAAAAATAGTGAAGTGAACTACACTTAACGGTTCCTTGAGGTTTATTACTCTGAACACAAATACAATTGGTAAACCATAAACAATTGTGGGCACAGTATCAGATGACCGTCGAGAATTGTAGCCTGGTCCTGATCCGGGGTAGAGTGACGGCTTCTACTTCTCGTGAACTTCCGGTGGTCTTCCGTAGTTGACGCTGGTTCAGCGGTCAGGTCGGAACTGTCGGTGGAGCTGCCGGCTACGCTTATATAGGCGGCCTGGCGCAGGAATACCGTTGTGTGGTAGTACGGCGACCTCTGTAAGAAAAAGTCCCACTTAGCCTCTAGATGATTCTATTTATTTTCCTGGTTTGTTTTGATGCCTCTGCGCCTGTTTGGAGTCGTATATGTCTCCCGGCGTGCAGGCGCGTTGTGTTTGAGGTCTGCCTGGCAGGGGCCTTTACTGGCAGACTGAACATACCTCCCTCCGGGGGGGGGGGGGGGGAGAGCGATGTCTGCGACGTCTGCGAGGCGCCCTGGAGCAGACTATGAAGGCTACCTCCGGGGGAGTACGGAGCTGTTCTCCTGGCGATGCGTGCCGACCTGCGTCGTGGTGCAGGTTGTGATGGAGGTACCTGTGGAGCTAACGGCATCGGTTCGTCGGCGTCGATGGCCGGGGGCTGTACGGGGGGCGCTGAAGATGGTCCCCGCAGGTGGTCGCGAGGCTGCGGCTGAAGGGTGTCGGAGCTACCGACAGGTTGTGGCGTCGGTGGTGGCGCTGTAACTGTCCCTGAGCAACGGTTAGACGGCAGGAGTGGTGGAGGGGGCGGGGAAGGAGAGGAAGAAGTGGATGGCCGTGCCGTGGTGGAAGAGGACGGTGCCGTGGGGTAGCGGGGACGTAGTTGGTTTCGATGGCGTCGTACTACCCGGCCATCCAGGCTGACGTCGAACAGTTGGCGGCCCCGGGGCCGATTGATGACCCCCGGAAGCCAACCGGCCTGGGAGCCAAACCCGCGGGCCCAGACTAGGGAGCCCGGGGTGAAACGGAATGGGCCCGAAGGTACCTGTACTTTGGGAGGGGGTAAGAGGAGATGGAGGAGAGTGCGAGGTTGGCGGCCATGCAGCAATTCCGCCGGGCTTTTAGCCCCCACTGGAGTGGTTCGATAGGAACTGAGGAAGAGTGTCAATGCCTCTTCGAGTTTGTGACTTGTGGTGTATTTGGTCATTTGGGTTTTGAATGTTCTGACTAGCCGTTCCGCCTCCCCGTTAGATTGGGGGTGGAAGGGCGGGGTGAGGAGGTGTTGGATATTGTTGGCGGTACAGAAGGATAGGAATTCCCGACTTCGAAATTGCGGTCCGTTATCTGTGATGATGGCGTATGGTAATCCTTCGATGGAAAAGATTTTCGTGAGGTCTGAAATGGTGACCTCTGTGGTGATTGTGGAGCAACGGACGACATATGGGAAGTGGGAAAAGGCATCCGTCACTAAGAGCCACTGGTGGTCTAGGAATGGGCCAGCGAAGTCGAGGTGAATGCGTTCCCAGGGTCCGGACGGTGCCGGCCAGGAAAGGAACTTTTGAGGGGGGCGGGGCAGTTGTCGGGCACAGATGGTACAGCGCCGCACCATCTCCGTGACATCCTTGGTAAGGCCGATCCAGAATACATGGCGTCTGGCAAGGGATTTGGTGCGGGCAATTCCCCAGTGTCCTGGTGGAGAGTTTGGAGGATTGTCGGTTGTAGGGATCTCGGAACGACGACCCTCGGGGTGGAATTGGGTTCTGTGCGGAGAAGCACTCCCTCTACTACTGAGAGCTGGTGGCGGATGGAGTAGTAGAACTGGAGGTCTTGATGATGGCGTGGAGGGGAACGTGTTTGCCAACCGTGTTGGATGTGGTGTCGGATGACACGGAGGAGGGGGTCCTCTACTGTGGCTGCAGCGACTTTTGAGGCCGTGACTGGAAATGTCTTCAGTGCTTCTTGTATGTCATTGTCGATCTGGAACACAAGAAGTTCCGAATTGTCGAAGGCAAGGTCTGGTCCCTGCGGTAGTCTGGATAAGGCGTCTGCATTGGCATGCCTGGAGGTGGTACGGAAATGCATGGTATATCTGAACTGGGACAGGAATAGTGCCCAACGCTGGATGCGGTGGGATGTTTTGGTAGGCAGACGTGTGGACGGATCAAATAGTGATAGGAGTGGCTTGTGGTCGGTAATGAGATGAAAAGAAATCCCATATAAAAGGGAATAGAATTTGAAGCAGGCAAAAACAATAGCTAGCGCCTCTTTCTCGATTTGAGAATATTTAAGCTGGGCAGCCGATAGGGCTTTGGAGATGTAAGCTACGGGGCGTTCCGTGCCATCTGGTAATTTATGAGACAGAACTGCCCCCACACCGTAATCGGATGCATCTGTGGCAAGTATCAAGGGGAGGTTTGGAGTATATGGCATGAGGCATGCTGCGGACTTGAGCTGCTGTTTAAGGGTGTGGAATGCGGTCTCGCAAGCTGGGGTCCAACGGAACGGAATATTCTTGCGACAGAGGTGGTACAGGGGTGCTGCCACTAGTGCTGCCGAGGGTATAAATTTTCTGTAGTATGAAATCTTGCCTAAAAAAGATTTCAACTGATGTAGATCCTGAGGCCGAGGTAAGTTGGAAATAGCGTCCACATAGGAAAATGCTGGGGAAATGCCTTCCTGAGCGATGATGTGACCCAGGTAGGAAATGGATTGTTGAAAAAATTGACACATGGAAAGGTTGCATTTCAAACCTGCTGCACGGAGGCGGAGAAAGAGTAGGCGGAGGTTGGTCATGTGTTCGGCAGCGGAGGGTCCCGTGACGACTATGTCGTCGAGATAATTGATGCATCCCGGAATATCCTGGAGAAGTTGTTCGAGATACCGTTGAAAAATCGCTGGAGCACTGGCCAAGCCGAACATGAGCCGGTTGAGTTGGAAGAGGCCAGAGGGAGTGTTGATGACTGTGTATTGTCGGGACTGGATATCCAAAGGGATTTGAAGGTATGCTTCTGCCAGGTCAATTTTTGTAAAGTAGGTACCTCCTGCTAGTTTACGGAAGAGGTCGTCCGGTCTCGGAAGTGGATAGTCGTCTACCAGCAGATGCGGGTTGACTGTGGTTTTAAAATCACCACAGAGACGTAAGCGGCGTCCTGGCTTCTGAACTATGACCAACGGCGTGGCCCAGGGGCTGAACCGCACCGGCTGGAGGATCCCTTCGTCTTGGAGACGTTGAAGTTCTTCCTGAAGTGGTTGTTGAAGCGCTACGGGTACCTGGCGTGCCCGGAAGTATCGAGGCCGTACGTCTGGCCGGAGTTGGAGTGATGCTTCGAAGTCCTTTGCACAGCCGACGCCTGGTGAGAACAGGTCCTGAAACTCGGTGCAAAGGGCGTCCACTTCCGGAAAAGGAACATGCTGAGATACGAGGTATATGTTATCCTCAATTGAAAATCCGAATAAGCGGAAAGCGTCCAGTCCAAATAAGTCTGCTGTGAGAGAACTGTTAACTACTAAAAAGGGGACTGAACGATGTACAGACTTATACATGACGTTTGCTGTGAATTGTCCCAGGAGTGCTATTTCCTGTTTGTTATGTCAGGAGGCGCTTGGGGGCCGGCGAGAGGGGGGGCGAGCCAATTTGCACATAAGTAGTATAATTAAGCAATGAGACTGCTGCTCCTGTGTCGACTTGTAGGCACAGAGGCTTGCCATTTACCGTCACGTCGATAAAAAGTTTGGATGCTGTGGAAGTGTCTACCTGATTGATATCCATAGGTGCGCCGCTCAACCCGTCTTGGTAAGACCTTGGGCGGCGAGAGCCGGGATTGGCATTGGTGGTGTTGGTGCGGCAGACGGACGCCAGGTGTCCCTCCTTGCCGCAACGTGAGCATTCAGCCCAACGGTCCGGACAATTTCCCTCTCATGTGCTGAATAACAGGCGGGGCAGGAGGGCAGGCGGAGCGGGCTGCGGCGTCGGCGCTGCGGGATCCGCTGCTGCTGCCGAGACTTGGTGCCCCGGCCGGAACGGGCCGGTTCGATGTCCTTCTGAGGAAGCGGTCCCCGGTTGTGGTGTCGGGAAGAGCGCGACTGGGAGCTCTGGATGGCGGCGACGTCCTCCGTGTCCTCTACGTCGGTTCGGATTGCGGCCACATCCGCCCAGGACTCTAAGCGGCGATCTGCGGCCGTAGATATTTCGAATTTGTAGGCAAGTTCGATGACCTGCTCCAGGGATGGGTCCTCTAACTTGAGGGCGTCATGCCGGAATGCGACATCTGGTGCAGCCTGTATGATGTGATCACGCACCATGTCGTCGGCGTAGGATTCGTGGGAACTACGAGTTTGAAACTTACATTTTCTGCTAAGGCCTTGGAGTTCGGCCGCCCACTGGCGATACGTCTGATTGGGCTTCTTCCGGCATTGATAGAATTCGACGCGGGCCGCGACGACATGGTACCGGCGTCTGTAGTATGCATTCAGTGTCGTACAGATGGTCGTGAAGGTGAGGGTGTCGGGGTCTTGTGGCTGAAGTTTGGTGAGCAAGACATACATCTTCGATTGGTTCCAGGAAAGGAAATATGCACGCTGGTCTTCTTCTTTGGATATGTGATGAATTGCGAAGTGTTGTCTTATGCGCTTCTCGTAGGTTTCCCATTCCTCGACGTCGTCGTTGAATGCTGGGAACGGAGGCGGGGCCGTGGGGTGGTGGAGATTCCTGACTTCCGCAATCAGTTGTCTCTGAGATTCTGCGAATATTGCTGTGAACTGATGTAGAAGTCCTTGGAGGAACTGTTGCCATTCCGTAGGTGCTGCTGGCGTAGCCATGCTGGTCGAGAGTTCTTATCCCAACCATGTCGCCACTGAAGTGAACTACACTTAACGGTTCCTTGAGGTTTATTACTCTGAACACAAATACAACTGGTAAACCATAAACAATTGTGGGCACAGTATCAGATGACCGTCGAGAATTGTAGCCTGGTCCTGATCCGGGGTAGAGTGACGGCTTCTACTTCTCGTGAACTTCCGGTGGTCTTCCGTAGTTGACGCTGCTTCAGCGGTCAGGTCGGAACTGTCGGTGGAGCTGCCGGCTACGCTTATATAGGCGGCCTGGCGCAGGAATACCGTTGTGTGGTAGTACGGCGACCTCTGTAAGAAAAAGTCCCACTTAGCCTCTAGATGATTCTATTTATTTTCCTGGTTTGTTTTGATGCCTCTGCGCCTGTTTGGAGTCGTATATGTCTCCCGGCGTGCAGGCGCGTTGTGTTTGAGGTCTGCCTGGCAGGGGCCTTTACTGGCAGACTGAACAAATAGCATGCCATATAGGGGTATTTTAAATAAAATCTGGGATAACATGAGATCTGAGAAGGAAACATTCAGAGGGATTCAATACAGATCTAAAGGAGTCTGATACGACGCCATTCAACCATGTTTCAAAATAAAATTAAACATAAAATAAATACTGTTAGTAAATAGGCTGCGAGACGGGCATACCATGCTGAGTTAAAAAAAAAAAAAAAAAAAAAAGTTTCTCTTAGAACTGACGGAATCACCAGATTGTCGATATTGTGGTGCCAACGAAGATATATATTTTGTTATGTAATGCCCTCAATATAATCAACACAAAAAAAAATATCCTGCAGGAAGATGAAGGCAAGAAAATAAACTATGAGAACTTGCTATACTTCTTAGCATCATTAACGGGCATGAAGATGAAACTGTTACGTAAATATGTTGTAAAATGTAACAGGCAAAAATAAATTTAATTTAATTTAATTGCGGTAGAACGCTTGCTCCAATGGCAATTTCCCTACAAACCAATTTTTGTTGTGAGATTGAATGCTTTCACGGCGTATCGATGAAATGTAGTCTTCACGGGTTTTCCGCCGTATGTTGATGAAATGCGACAACGAGCTTTCGGCGGCTGACTCTGCCGCCATCTTCAGGTTGGATGTTGTGCAGGGAGAACCAGAGCTGCACTGGCGATGTCTGGCCTCCGCGCGCCCTTATAACACCCGTGAAGACTACATTTCAAACCCATTTTTGCTTTTTCATTTTCCCACCTACTTTTGCCCTCTGCTAACTTCAACTTTAAAGTCATATAGCGTTTCTGGTAAATTTTTCATCATTTTTTTGGTAATTTATTCCAACCCCCGACCCTCTTACCTACGACAGAAAAACTTCCCACTCGCTTGTGCCTTAAATCGATTGCCGGCTTGTGGTCACCCTTCCATGCATTACTTACACCAATATCTTTCCACGCCTCATCACCAATATACACCTTATATACTCCCATGACCCTCTTCACCCTACTTCTGAATCCCATTCCATCACCTTTAATCACATCAGTTACTGATTGCGTTCTGCGGTAATTTCCAGAGACAAATCTAGCAGCTCTTTTATGCACACCCTACAAGTCCTGCATTTGTTATCCGAAATGTGAGCCTCATATTACACTACCAAATTCAAGCAATAGCCTGACCAAAGTTTTGTAACCTAATTCCCTTACTTCTGTGTTACATCCTCCCATCAGTCCAATAAGTGAAGGATTCTGAAACTTTTTCCTACTACCTGAAATAATTGTTATAGTAGACATAAATTATTGACAAAATTTATGTGTTTGATGGTAAACAAGGCAGCCTCGAATTCAGGAACACTAGAAAAACGGAAAATCGAGGAACCGTTATACGGAATTAAAAATTTGGAGGAGTCGTGAACTACGACATGAATACATATTTCAATTGTCACGTAGTGAAAGAATTTATTCATTAAAGGACAGGCCATGATTTTAGACAACATGATTTGGTTAATTTATTAATCCCGGCAAGAATTGAAAGGATGAACTTCAGAAGAAAACAGGTATTGGAATGCATAGCACAGATAAATGATACCAAAAGTTGAAACGCATTTGAAGGAATTGAGGTAGTATAAGAAGAGCTGCAAAACTGCTTTAGGCGAGTAGAGAGACGGAAATATTTTTTTAGTGTATATTTTACATTGTAACGACATACAGAAAACCAGAAAGGAGCAGTATACATACATTGTTTCCAGTTGTAGTGACTAGCAAACGCAAATCTTCTGTGGTTACAAAGAATTAAATAGCAATAACAGAGCTGTTAGTGCTAGACCAGTTGATATATCTTCTACGATGATTTATTATGTCAAGCGATTATTTTGCTTTTATAGCAGCGAAACTTTCACATAAGGGGGAAAAACGTTTAGCGTAGCATGATGATTGAGGGGAGTGCCAAAATACGGAGGACACCAGGGAATTGTTAAATTCTGCTTCGTTTTTCTTTCCGAGATTGTGTTTCCTAACGACTCACAAATCATCATGTCCAACCAGCATCGTAAAATGAGGTGATGCCACTTAAAGGGCACTTAAAACTTCCTCCTAGCTGCAGACATGAAACTTAGTGCCTGCTATAACTGGTAGCTACAGGATATAAAACTTTGTAAAAATATATTGCTATTAATTGTTGAACATTATCTTTCTAATGTTAATAACTTCAAAACGGATATTTTTTCACTCTCCCGGAAAAATAAAAAACAGTGAAAGAATTTCCAGTCATCACACACAATTTTTGAAATTTTGATAAACCATTTTGTATTTGAAATACACACACCCCAATGAAAGCTAGAAAATATCTTTTAAATTCCAAATTTCTTGTGAGGAAATACCATTAAATGTGTTGATACGTAGATAAATAACGACCAAGTGCATGTTAGCTGAGAATGCTATTAGGTTGCGTAGCTTTTACAGCATGATTATGTTGACATCCTGCTGAAACTCTCATATCAACACACTAAGTTTAAATTAATCTTTACACATGGTTTGTAGAATACTTTAATTATATTAGACATTTTTAAAGAAATATCTGAAGGATTCGTACAAAATATAGAAATAACTAAATAAGCAATCGTAATTATATCAACAACCAACAGCAACAGTAACTTTTCGCTTACGGAAGACCAATGTTTCAAGACAAAATTGTTTAATATAAAGAGTTTTTCCACATCGTTTACTTTCAGATGCTTTAGTTACATTTATGCAATTATACGGTATTAGACCTATAAGCTAGACTTTTTTTTATTACTTTTTATTATTATCTAACATACTTTGAGTGTTTAGCTCCTCCATTTACTTTTCCATCTACGAATTTTAGTTTTAAAATCCTTCAGCGTTTTTTGCAAATTATTGATTACTTCCCGTGGTAAATTATTCCAAAAGCTGACACCTTTACCAACAAAAGAAAATATTTACACTTCCTTTTGCATGAAATGTAGTGCCCCTTGTTTCTATGGTCATCTTTTCGTTTACCTACATTACTCCTAATTCTTCGACCAATATGCCTCCAAGCGCCATGCCTTGTACACCCCACTCGCTACACCCCCCCCCCTTCCCCCCGTCTTCCAGACTTCCAATCCAACTCTTTTATCACATCAGCTACTGACTGGGTCATGTGGTAAGTTCCACAACCACATCTAGCTGTACTCCTTTGCACACACTTCAACGGCTGTATTCGATACGCAAACAATGGGTCCCAAAGTACACCACCATATTCAACCAAACTGACGAAAATTTTGTAACTCAATTCCCTAACTTCTCTGGTACATCCTCTCATCACTTTCTCCAATAAATGAAGGATTTTGTAACCTTTTCCTACCACCTGCTCAATTTTCTCTGCCCAGTTGAGTTTATTATAAAACGTTATGCCAAGATATTTACACTTCAATCCTTTAACAAGCAATTCTGACCTCACCCTCCAATAATAAACAACCTTTAGTTGTTTATCTGTGTACCTAATAAGCTGACTCTTCTGGGCATTTACCTCCATTCCATGGAGACACACCAAAAATTCCCAAATGGACTACAAATTTAAGCTTATTGATAACAGCGTAAATTGAAAATAAAAAAGAAAAAAGAAATAAAGACCAGACAATGTTTTTCATCCAAAACAATTTCTTCAGATCTTTTGATCATATAGTTAAAATATTAAAGCGGGAACACATTTTTAACGACTTTGGAAGCTCATGTCTTGCGTAATACACAACAAAAATAAAACCTCTAAAAATAAAAGTGATTCCTTTTTTGAGTAGCTTTTTAGCGATACTACATTCGATTAGATTTGCGAAAACAAAAATTCTTGAGGAGGAAAAATATAAACATTTTTTTGAGTCTTTGTTAACGAATCTGTTCTGTGATCAATATAACACATCTTCCTGTGAAAAACTTCCACAATCAACGCAAAGACGGTAAAATTAGGAGGCTATGACATACGGACAGATTGATGTTTATGACGAAATTATAACTGTTACATTTTTGAAATTTTGCACAAGGAACCACAAAACACCACTGAGATCTGTTCGTAAAATAAAGAAAATAGAAGGATAGACGTAAACATTTAGACGAGCTGTGGTTCATGTATCAACCACAAGACGTAGGAATTTTTTTTATCTCTTCGGTCTTTACGTCTCGTCGACGTCGAGGTAATTAGTGGTGGGAGAGAACTAGGAATGGGAAGGAATTCGGTCATGCCCTTTTCAATTAACCATCCCCGCATTCGTCCGGCGTGATTTCGCGATGGATAGACGGGGATTTGAACCCGCGGCCTTCAGAATATCAAGCTCGAGCGGTACGGCTCACCCACCAGGCTGGATGAAAAAGTTTCCAGCAATCCGCAATCACTAATTTTATCCCTTTTTGGCAATAAAGGAGAAAGAACCAAGAGACCTTCTCACCCAACCGTGGTTCACTCGATCATTCATTGAATACACTCTGAATGCAGGGCGAATTGTTTTTTGATAGGTTGCCTAGTCTCCAGAGAGGCTCTAAACTTTCACCAGTGAAAAGGCAGCCGACTGCACTGCCATGTATCTCCGATGGTAACAGCCTCTTCATTCTCAAATATTTTTATACCCTCACTCAGCCATACATCTTACAAGAATAAAAAACGTATAGGTTTGGCAATAAAAATTTCTATGGATCTCGAAATAGTTATTTTTCTCTAGTTGTGGCGGCCATTTAGTCCCATTACTTAGTCTAAAAACAGTTGATAATTAATGACCTATTTCATTGTTACTTAATGGACATATATCTATTGTGTTAAAAGTCTTCTGATTTTGGAAGAACGCTAAAAACAAACGAATTCACCATTCCAAAACAATTCAGGTTTCTTCCTCTTTTATTCTTAATGATTTCTCAGCGACGTTAATGGTCAGGAACAGCGTATTTAGAGGCAAACAACTAACCGTAATCAAATTAACAAACAAGTATCAGAAATAGTTCTGAACAGAAAGTTGATTGCACTAAAAAAATATAAAATGAATTCCAGACTGAGATTTAGCTTCGTAGTCATAACTCACTCTTTGCTTGGTACCGTGCACCAAAGTAGTCTTCAGTAGTGGTGAAGAGTTTCTCTGGTAGTTAGTTGCGTGCCAGTTTGCAATCAGCAGATATTATCCATTAGGTTTACGAAATCTACCGAACAGTGCGGAGAACCTAACCTCACGTACAACGATATTATCTTCTTGAAACATTACCCGGGACTGATGTAACTTTAATGGCAGGAAGGAGGGAACCGAATGTCTTGGACGTGTCGGAGCATTGTTAAAGCCCCCCTTAATATAAAGCAGCGTCGATATCCCATTGCTATGCCCTTACCCTGTTCGTTGTTTCCTCAGCACCACGACCCTCCCCAATTGTGAACATACCTTCGACTTCCCTCTAGATGGAAATATGTGCAGACGGTATCTCTAAAGAAACGTTTCATTTCAGTTCTACAACGGTGTGCCGATATGTTCTTTGCATGAAGGGTGAAGTTAATACCGCCGTTCGCTATTAAAAAGACTGATTTTCTTTTTGGCACAGGCGTTTCGGTTTATAAGACCAACATCAGTGCCTACAAACAAATTTTATACCTACAATTCGGGAGGATGTGTGCCCATTCGGCCATCCATATTCTGATTTTTCAATGGTTTCCCGTAAATCTTTCCCTGTGATTGCCGGGATAGTAACTTCAAAAGACCATGACCGACTTGTTTCTAGTTCCTTGTCCTCAATTTTCTCCCGCTTTTAATGACCTCGACGAGACGTAAAACCATAAGCACAAAAAAAAGATAGAGAGAGAAGTAAAGCCCGATTATATGTACACTACAGTGATGATGTTCTATCAACAGTTGTTACAAATTCGTGTTAATATTTTACTTACAATTTTTCTCCTAATGCATCATAAGCCGGGATTGTTTCGACTCAAAATTCGATTTGTACCGTAAACATAAGCGGAGTATGAAGAAGCTACCAAGGAACAAAACTTTCTTCTAACGGAAGCTTAATATTTCAACAACGTCAGTATTGGATGACAATCTACCTGCCAACACAATATCATTTAAATTTTAGGGTTCAAGATAGTATTTCGTAAGTTCAAAAATTCAGAAAAATTAAAAGTAAAAACAATAACCGATAGGCAACACTCGCTGAAAGAAATATGAATCATATTTCTTTGACAAGAATCATAACCCTGAAATGCTACTACGAATTAATTTTTCAAATGTCAAATGTTTACTACTTGAAAACAATAATGATCTTCAGAAGCATTAAATATTACACTGGTCGTATTGAAGACGATGAAAACGAACCTAGTTTTGCGAAAGATTTTATTCTTAAAAAAAATGTTATTTCCATATCCTAGCTCAACTACATGTTTGTCGTTTTTATGTTATTTGTATCGTTAATAGTAAAGACACCATATAACAAACACAGGCAGAAATCAAAGGCAAGAAGGATTGGTACATCGGACTACACGTCACAGGCTGTTAAATTATGCCATATTCCATTCAAACTGGAGCACTATAGTAAAAGAAAGCATATTAATAACCTCTTAATAAGGACATCATCAAAACACAAACATGTAAATCACTCCATAACAACAGAGCGTTCTAGTGGCTCAGTTGATTAAGACGCCAAATAGGAATGGAAGGTATTCGGTTCGAAACACAAAATTTCTACCAGTGTTTAATCTGATCTAAACTTCTGGCAAAGCTTTGCATTTTTCATGTGTAATATGTTCGCACGCTCTGCGCTTTGGATCCCACGTGAAACGGTAGGTCTCCTGTACGTGGTAGGATTACAGTGTTCGGCTTGGGTAGCAACGGCAGAGGCGGATTGCGTTGCAAATTGAACTGCCCTTCGGGGCCAAAAAAGTTACACACTTTTACTTTTTCCTCGTTTCAATACGATTAAATAAATGAAATGCTGATTGAGTAATTTGACTAATGCTTCGTTTGTTATCTTTGGATGTTGATTTCTTTGGGGCCAAGTATCCGATAAACTCTGTAAGTATGACATTCCTCTTTTTCGTAAATCTTATTTGATTTTTTTATTTATATAAAAATTCAAATTTTTCACTGAATAACTTCTGACAACACCGTAAATATCATTCTTCACTTCGATTTTCTCATCTATTTCAAAGGCCCGATGTTAAGCGAACTTAATTGGCGACAACTTCACTGGGCTGATTCTATTGAATCGCTTAGTTGGATTAATACTTGGTCAGAAAGTCACATTGCATGAAAAAGGGCTTTTATTCATAGAATAAATAATGTCCTTGGGAGAAGCGGGTGACGTTTCAAATTACCACAGTGGCCACAGAAACTGATAATTCTTTGCGGAAGTGGAGGTGACATTCTTTTCTGAACAAGATACGCCCACAGTTGTTTATACTGGCGGTGTTTTCTATTCTCAACGTTTGCTTTACACGCAAACCGCAAAACAGCCCGCTCGAGTTCTCGGCATGCGTAAAGGCGGCTATGCACGCAAACATATCCTACACCGGCTTTCACGTATGTTTATCGACAGTGGGAGTTAGTTCTCTCGTAATATTATTATTAATTGAACCACTTATCTCCATACTAGCCCAAATATAATTAGCAGGAAGACAAGTAGAATTCTCTGCATTAGAAAACAAGCACCGTCCAATTTTGGCGTCTCAATTTGGTTTACTGGGGTAATGACATGTAATGCTCTCTAAAACGTTCCCTTCGCTCGCTAAACATATTTTGTGTTGCCGTAATGTCTTGGAAACACGGTATCAAATTGTCTCATACTCCACCGGTGCTTAACACGTTAATGTTACGAGGTGAAGGAGTCTAAAAGCTTAATGGAGATTCATTATCGCCGAGCGTTCTGGGAGTACCGGTCTTCGGGAAAACATGCTTTTCAAGAGTGTAAAGTGACTAAAATACAAACATGGCGAAAATCGTTCAAAACCTGGCACACCCCTTACCCGCTGAACAATAGTTGCTGTGAAATACCAAACTCGTAAGTAATTCTTCTCCTACGCCGTCAGATCTGAGCCAAAAAAATAATAACTGAAAATTGCTGTTTCAGCTTTAAAATTCATCACGTATCGAAGCTACAATTACTTTTAAAGCAATTTTCTACGCCGTGTGTTCTGATTTTATACATTTTGATTTACATATAATGTTGTGGCGGAATCAACAGCTAGAAGTAGTGGGTCCGTTAATCAGTTTGAATAACATCTACCTGACGTAGTGAACACTGGCGCCGAGACGAAACAAATATAAAACAGAATCACATATACGGCCGAACATGCTCTAGAAAATGGAATGAAACGCGCACGGCGAAAAATAAAAAAAATTACATTGGAGCATTGTTAATTTTTGTACAAATTATGACAGAATTTTTGTAATAAGTAGTAGTGAATAAATTCAGCGTGCATCTAATTTGTATCGATCTACAATAGATAGTATTTCTAGTGGTTTGGTATTAAGAAATATTTGAGTGTATTTTTCAGAACTATGAACTCACAGGACTATCAAACAGAACTTAAAACTTTTTAAAATTATAATTAAAAATATTAGCTTTCTTATTATAATTATTATTATTTGCTTCTGGTTTTACTCCTCGTCGAAATCGAGTTTGTTAGAGGTGTGAAGGGTCTGGGGGCAAGGAACGGGAATGAATTCGGCAGTAGACTTTTGGAGGAACCATCCCGACATTCGCCTGAAGTGGTCTGGGGAAACCATGGAAAACCCAAACCAGTATGGCAGGACGAGGATTCGAACCAGCGTCATCCCTAATTTTAAAACTCTTATGTGTTTATATTAATACTTCAACTAAGGAGTTATAATTGCGTAGACTGCTACACAACTTGTACTTAAGTAGTTCATGGTAGACAACGCTACACTATGCTCATAATTCTGTTCACATTGCTCTCTTGCAGGGGTCCTTAGGAAAGAGAAGATGAGAAGAAATGGTTCAAGTAATTGAGGAGTACAAGACTGCAGTAACAAACACATCGATGACCTAGAGTCCTGTCCTTGTTCAAGGGCGCGAGGAATCCTTCGATGGATAAAACTTTTCCAAGTTACGAGTGCGGAAAATATTTTGCAGTAACAAAACGGTTACCAGGGTATTTTGCGTTATTTTGATATTTCTAGTATTATGAATTTTTTCCTTAATTAAATAATACGTGCCTCACTTCCTTAATTTAGCAAACGAAGAAAAGATACGTTCCTAGATGTCAATAACTTGTACTTTTCGATCTATCGGTAATTATTAGATTATCGTTACACAGTAAGCTGCTACATACACTATTTCGACTATTTTACAACAAAACTTATTATTACTTTTGTTTAAAAACAATGGGAGCGCCACAAAATATTTTAACTGGGCAGTATCTTTGAAACAAGGTAGACATGATGCGGAAGAATTGCACAACCTGCAAATTAATTTTTTACTGCTTCCGTATTTGTTGCATCAGATGTAATTTTTGGGAAGTGAGAAAAGCTGCTGCTAGCTTGTGGTCCAGTTTTCGGAATATCTTTCTTGTAAATAAGTCACGAAGATTACTGTCATCGATTAAACTTTCACGTTTTTTCTGTTATTTTTAGCAGATATATCCATCAATGCAACAAAAAAATACTACAGAGAAACGTCAGTCTATAATTTACGTTGCCAAAAGGGCTTTACATTTGATTGGTAATTTCACTTTCTTTAATTACAATCATCCAATAAGAGTTTGCAAATCTTGTGGTAGGAATGAATCATGCGCCTTCCTTCTGTTAGTTTTATTTATAGTAGTCAAAATCCTCTACTTTTGCTTTTTAAGCATTCATACTTTTCCTTCAAGGGGCAAGAACTGTCGATTCGAAAACTGTTGTAGTCCATCGTTGCTGAATACAAAATGTACTAGACGTCGGCTATATATTGTATTTTAGTGCTTTAACTCCCACAAACAAGTCTGTGAAATGTTAAACGTTAAAAAATTTCCCTTATTGATAAAATAATCAACACTTAACACGTTACTGTGAATGCTTTCGTGAAGTATAATTTCTGATACAATAATTTTCAGATGTAGAGTACTAGGTATAACACTCGGTAAACCAGAGAAATTAAAGAATCCGCAGGTGCTTTGCGTAATTGCGTAACGAGTAAACAAAAAAGCTTTTAATAAAACTCACGGCGTTGTGAAATTGTTAAGGAAAAAAAAACAAAATGAGAAATCCAGAGGGGTACATAGCCTGTTTCGTTCTATTATTACGAATCCTTGTTGTTGAGAGACAGGGCATTGTGCTCCAAGAATGTAATATTGTTCCTCTTGCAGTATGAAAAAATGTGAACTACCGTTTGCACAACTAAAAACATTGTGATGCTGTGCAAAGCTGTCTACCAAATCTGCAGAGTAATATTATCTAACTTAAAATATTTCTCTTTTCTACGCAAGTGATGTTTATGAATGTCGTTTCTTGGAAATTTCGTAATCTGTTCTCCTCTGCTTTTTATACGAGAAACATGCTTAGTTCGAAACTCTTGTAATATTGTTGCAGATGAAACTGTGATGAAGGTTATGGAGGTGGATAAATTCTTAGTATCATATTGCACATCCCTTAAACAAAGAGATAGTCTGGAACTGATAAATTTAATAATGGTTAGCATCCATTTATTTTCAGATTTGTTTCAGCAGTACATAAAGCATTAGCAGCTCCTGCAAACGTAAATCAATTCAAACGGAACTGCGTAGTCAAGTCGGTTTTATTTACAGAAACAGAGGTAACAATGAAAATTTACAGTGCTCCAAATTACGGTAATTTTACAAAATAAAGTATTAAACTAGAAAATTATAGCAAAAATAAATCACAAATGATGAAAAATTACAGTTTGAAAACTACTATTAAAAATCTCGAAACTTTTAATGAGACATAGCTCATGCAATCTACAAACAGCGTATCAACTGGACTGTGAAATTCATTTTTTAATTACGCGGTCACGTCGGCTAGTGTCGAACTACGCGACGTCATGTCTCCAAGGTGACAGGTGATCATCACACACGAGGGGAAAGCAAGATACCTGTAGCTGGACGAATACCTGTGAACATAGGACCTCACAGGGACACAGAAACTGTTATGAATGGGAAGGGGTGGAGCGAGACAGGTGGCTGTAAACAATCAGCTCCTTCCCTTTCTCTGCTACAGTTATGCTCAAGCGACCATGTCACCTTATGAGGATGGCCACGGTCTACGAACCAGGGAAATAGAGAGATCCTCAGCTGGACCGCAGCAGTGTTTTAACTGTCAGTTGTTTGTAAATATGGCACGCCATTGCAAAATGTGCCGGGTGTACGTCAAGTGCGCGGGGCAACACGACGCAAAGGACTGCCACACGCAGAAGGGACGTGATCCACCAATCTGTGGAAACTGCCACGGTGGTCACGTTGCCAGTTGAAAAGGCTGTCCAGCCTATAAGCGAGCCCGCAATCGTCAAAGAGGAGTGGGGACAGAGGCACTTCAGAGGCGTCTACAACAACAACAGTCAAACCAACAACAAATGTTGGAGTTCAGTGAACTATCAAACTCTGACTCAACGAAATCTAATTCCCAGAAACTGAAGAAAACAAAGAAGCAGAAGGGCAAGAAACTGGCATCTTCCAAGTGCAACCAGACTTATCCTTCCCTGAGGTTAACCACTTGTAAGCATAACCCCAAACAAAGAATGTATGAATATTACTAATAACCACGGAGTTTTGTTTAATTTGTTCTACCGCTTTCTATAGAACAAACGGTGTCGAAGTTTTTGATTCTTGACTGACACTAGAAGACTGTGCACTAGTGTTGGATTGAGTAAGTCGAGCCATCGGTCTCTGGTCGGTAGACATTTCTTCAGCTGGAATGATAACACTGCTTTCTTGGAAACCACTGTCGGAGAAATCTGAAGCACGTGAGGTACCAGGCTGAGGTTGATTCGATGAATCAGACTTCAAACGTTTAGAAGTATTTCCTTCTTCAGAAAATAATTAATCTAAATGCAACTCTTCTAAAGCACCAAAAAAATCTTTGTCACTATCACTGAGTTTTAAAGTTTCTTCTAAACTATTTCTCTTTCGTTTACGAAGTTCTTGAGCTTCTTTCCTTTTCTTGTTAATTTCACTTATAACAGACCAAGGAAGCTTTTTCTTACCACGATCCATACTGAAATATCTAAGAATTACTAGAAACTTATATATATTCTAGCCAAGGACTCCTTACTGGTTACTTGCCCTGGCCTCCTGCCACCGGCCACGGCCCCCGACTGGCTGACCTTTCCGTGCGCTTTCTAGCGCATGTCTTCGACATACGGCCAAGATAGATGTACTGATCTACAGACTCAATACCAGCATCTTTCGTGTCTGCTTTATCTTTTTCTGTCCATTTTTTTTTTTGCATGATTTTGCTTTTTGATATATTTATTTTAAGGCCCACTTCGCTGCAAGCTACCTCTAGTTCATTTATCAGTTCTTTGAGCTCTTCCTCACTGTTTGAGAGTAAAACTATATCATCAGCGAATCTTAAGTTGTCGATACTTCTTCCATTTATTCTTAATCCTCTGTTTTGCCATTGGATTTTTGACATTGCCAACTCCAGGACTGATGTGAATAGCTTGGGGGATATAGAGTCTCCTTGTATTACCCCTCTTTTAACTGGGAACTCTTTGGTGGCTTCAGCGATGTTGACAAAGGCAGTGAAAGTGGTGTAGATGTTGTACAGTAAGTCGATATAGCCTGGATTCACTGCTTGTTCTAGAAGGGCTTGCATGATTTCTGAGTGGTGGATATAAAAAAAAACAGGATTTCTTTTACGGCAACTCGACATTTTAACATCTCTAAACAATTCAGGCACCAATTAATCGCAGTCAGACTTCGTATTATGTTCTGTGGACACAATATAAAGTAGATAAAAAAACAGTCATCGATCAAAACCAGACTTCACAATTTTAGCAGCAAAGTGGAGGTTCAGTTGCTGGATGTAATATCTGGTGCTGCATTAAGACTGCAGCAACGCGACACGAGTGGAACGCGGATTAAGGGTTCCGGCTGGAACTGCTGCCATTACATTAAGACCTCGCCGGGTCATGTTAAGCCAGCCTTCCCGCCGTTAATGTTTATCGCCGCATGAGCTGCTCTAATGCTGGTCTGACCTGAGGCAGACAACTTGATAGCCAGCGAGACGAGGGAGCACAGGCAACATTATTTCCCCTTGTGCTTAATACTAAATCCGTCGTTGTTTCTTTAAATATAGACACATCACTGATAATGTCTTCCAATTACACTTGCATCAAGTTTGCTATGTATTTTCATACTAAAATTGATTTTCTTTGTAATCATATAGACGTGCTTGCATGAATGTGTTTTAAGAATTTGATTATACAATATCATCACGGTGCTTGACTAAACCAGAGTGTCTGATTTTTTTATAGATATATATATATATGAAATGAACATCGCATCTCGTTATAATGTTTATTATCTGTGCCCTCCGTTTTCAAGAAAAAAATGAATAAGATTAATTTGTATCTCTTTTATTTTTTTATTTTTTTATTATGTGAGTGAACTTCCTCTCGGAGTTTTTGGCTGGGATGTTTTTCGCAGTCGGAAGATAGCAAGCAATTTATCTGAAACTTCCGTACTGTAAATAGAAATATAACTTTCGTACCAGAAGCGTTAGCCAAGCAGCGCTGTGGTGGCGGCTGCAGAAGCTAACTCTCGGTGAGAAGCAGGGTCGTCGGTGATCCAAGCAGCGCTATGGTGGCTAACACTGCAACTAACACTTCGGACATTATCGACTCGCCGAAGGTTGCCGAGTTATGTAGGTAACGTCCAGTCGCCAGGCAGAACGCATTTTATTATAAAGGAATTCCTCTTGCGAAATAAAATAGAGTTTTATCGGCCGCTAGTTCTAATCATTTCTACAGCAGAGCAATACTTAGTTGTTTATAGAAAAAAAAATGCTGCTTAATGTTTTAGGACTTAGCGGCTCATTGTCGTCAACGTCACCAGAACCGAAAGAGGGTGGAGGCAATAAAAGAGAAGTATTGGAGCCTGGCCTCTGGAAGGAAACATCCCAGAATTCCGGTGGAGTATTTACGGAAAATCATGGAAAAACCGAAACAGGGATGACCAGACCGAAAATTGAATCCAATTCCTACCGATGGCCAGGCCTGAGTGGTTGAGTGTTAACCACTCAGGCTTTTTTACTGAGTTACTGAGCTAATGTTGCTTGTAAGTTGACTGTATGGCTTAGAGACCAAAAGACAGTTTATTTGGTAAAGATTTATCTCCACATTTAATTACTGGTTAGTTGTTAAACTTATGATCAACTTATAGTCCTCCTGCTATCTCCGCTGTTTTTGATACTTTTTCATCAATCCCTATTTGGTTGTTTTTGAATAGGGTATAATGGTTCGTCAGCAGTAATGGATGGTTTTTGACGAAGGTATGAAAAGAAAATGGTACAAATCTTTTTAGGTAAATGCTGACAAACTTACTGAAAAGCAACCATTCGACCAAGTTTGTCAGAGACCACCACAAGCAGGCTGTACGTCTTTTAAAACGGATCTTATGGTATCGCGGTACATACAGTTTCTCCATACCTGAAAATAACTTTTTTTTTTTCCTGTCACTTTTTTTTTTTTTGTAACTACTTTACGTCTCTTTTTAACATCGAGGTCTTTAGAGAGGGAAAGGATGGGGGGCAAGGATGGGGGCAAGGAATGGGAAGGAATTCGGCCATGGCCTTTTTGAAGGAAGCATCCCGGCATTTGCCCGGAGTGATTTGGGGAAACCATGGAAAACCCAAATCTGGATGCCCGGACGGGTATTCGAACCGCCGTCCTCCCGAATGCGAGGCGAGAATGCTAACCGTTACATCGACCCGCTCCGTGGGTCACTTCTCCTTTATTCGACAGACCGTAAGGTTTGCTAGATGCCTTAGCGAATTGTCATCGTTATATGTTTCACTGGCTGAATTCTTTCACTCACACTGCTGGCACATAACAATATGATTATTATTTATGATTTGAAGTAGTATGCTCTTTAGATATCCAGTCTGCTTCGATTAAAGCACCTGCCATGAAATTTCAAGATCCCCGTTTCAAATGCCGTACCACCCAGGTATTTTTTGCAGACATTCAATATTAGCTTCAGATCTAAACATTTTTTCTTTGCTCTTGGGAAGCGCAATACGATGGTAAATAGAAAATACAAATAAAAAGCATACAAAAAATTTAAGACAGCATCAGGAAACGGAAAAACAAAAAGAAAAACATTAAGTCTAAAATCGCATTATGGTGCACCTTAATTTTAAACTGATTAATACATACATTTTACGGAAGTTTCATACCAAAAGTATTAATATCAACTAAACTTCTGGTGTCTGTACTTAGAAAATATGATAACCATTTCCGAAAAATGATACCCTGTTATAAGTCTGTATGCGTTCTGCGTCTCCCTGTCCCTTTGTCGAGGCATAACACTATTCAGCCAATTCGGAAGAGGTTTTCATATTTTAAAAGCTTACGGTCTTGCTTAAAATCAGCTATATATTTTATGACTTTTCGTGACCGGGGAACGGGAAAAGAAATGATTATTCGTCCATACTAATAATAGAAAGGCTTCACAGTTCATACTACAAATCAAATAAGCACACCCACCAGAGATCAAGCTAGAACAACCGATAACCACTAAAAAAAAACTAAAAAAAAAAACGTTAGAATATACGGAAAACATTAATCAAACCACAGAATTATAGATTAACACACAAATAAGCGTAATAAAATTTTGGAGCTTAATTTACGGCAAAGGTTGAAAAATACTAGATTAAAAACGTTTATGATTTGTTACTAGCAAATAAAACGCAGATCCATGTCTATGCAAACCAATGTTTGCACGATGGAATAAACGGAAAAATACTAGCTTAATAGGATTTTAAATTCATCATGCTTCGAAACTAGTTATTTAATTCTTGTTCTCAGTTCAACAAAGTTGTTACGAAGTTAGAATAAAATTAGTCCGGTATTACTGCAAATAAGTGATTAGTTTTTTTAAGAAACGTACAACAATTATAAACTGAAAAGATTTTATTTTTGTCAGCTATCCATAGTTTATAACAACAGCTACTGAACGTCCTGCCAACGAAACGAAGAGGGTTTGGATGGTTAACAACTGGCCAATCTGTTGTTGATATTTCTTGTTATAACCCTTTGATGGGTCAATTCCCGAGTAGCAACATACCATACAAGTTCAATAGGAAACATAAATAGCTATTGTGCATGGTGTGAGACAAAAAGTTTCTGCTGTGCGAAGAAGTTTTGAACAACTCCGGCAACACGAGTCAGGGATTGTCTTCCAGGAACGTGGGACTAGAAGTGCTCTGAATAAAGAGTGAGTCCGTCTCTGCAATTTTCCTCACGTAAGGGAAAGGATTTCCATAAATTCGTAGCAGCCGATATTGCGAATTCTGTTCACTGGTGCCCCAAGCCGTTTCAGCCATGACTCTCTTAAGTGCATTCTGTAAAAAAAAACTTGCTGCGATACCATTTAATGCGTATGCAAGCGCCACAGAATTCCAAAACGCGCCAATCACCACTACTTCTCTGCAATAACATCAACACTGTACATTACAGTCTGAGAAAATGGAAAGTATGCAGTAAATAAGATGAATCCTACACCTGTTGTAGTGGCCCACTGTCATGCTCAAACTTACAACACCTATAAAACGACCAAATTCTTAACAAGTTTTTATCATACTACAGTGTAATCATATCTCATGGTCCTCTGCTTAATTTTTTGGTGCAGCTCGTTCTCTTTCGTAAACTGCCTCTCTTTCCCTGCATCGCTTACCATGGGACAGCATTGTTGCTGGAAAAAAATTGTTTCATGCAGATCAGTCGTTCGTCCACGTACTGAGCCTGTCGTCCTTTGATTTTACACCATCGTTTGTAAATTAGGCTTAGGGAATAAAGGAAATACTTTTGTGTTTCTTGTGTGCCTCATATATTCTCTATCAAAACGGTTAGCTGTAGCTTACTGGATTTGACTTGGATTAAAATAAACTAGGTTTGTTCGACCTTAACCCAGACATGTTCGATTGCTCAACATGTTCTAAGTATTTACATATTATACCCTATTTTATATACTTACAATTAGTACCAGAATTTCTTCGTTGTGCAGTATTTACAAACACTAGTGCATATATACATATTCCGTCAGCATTCAGATGGCGATTTCCTACAGAATAATGGTTAGGTGGGTTACAAATCAACTCAGTTCGTTTTGAGTATGTTGCGTAACCGTGTGATTTGGGCCGACTTATAACTGATGATTTGTGAACTGATTATAATTATTAAATAGTTAAGTTCCTTTGTTTCAAACAGTTTTAACTTTATTATATATTATTGTACTCCTCTAGGAACTACATTGAAATTGAGGAATATCCGAAAATGCAAAGTTCTTTCGGCAATGATAATTCCAAGCAATCGATCTATGCCTCTACGCCGTTAGCCTCAATACCTTTAATTTTTTTATCTCCACAGCAACCTACACTGTCCTATTCTTTTTCTCTAAGAGTAAATATTATTGATTTTCGACATACAAGGAAAAAATATGATTTTCTTATAGAAAATATTTTTGTTATGTCACATGCCTCCCCAAGTTTACCATGGATTCGTGTAGAAAGACACTTGTAAACTTATAAAATAAACCTTGCATCTAATGATACCTATTTCTCTTGTTCCCAGTAGGATTTTTACACACATTTTACAAAAGACATTCTCTTCTTAATACTGACAAGAAATATAAAAACAAACTAAAAATGATTGCAGAAAACACACACAAATGCAAGTCCTATCACGGTAGTATCTTGAAATATTTCATAATGCATACATACATACAGTAATGAATAAAATTCTGGCTTCATATCACATTACTATGGCATCAGAAGAAAATGTAAGCTTCTCAAGACTAAACCTGCATTTATTGGCCTAAGTAGTTTCATGTTTTTAAGTATTGTTTAGTTAACAAAACTAGCAATACATCTGATTAAAAATTATTTTCTATTGAAATGACATTTTAAGCCGTTGTTTTGGTCCGACTTATAACTGATGATTTTTGAACTGATTATAATTATTAAATAATTCAGTCCTTTTGTTTCAAACAGTTTTAAGTTTATTATACATTATTGTACTCCTCTAGGAATTACATTGAAATATCCGAAGATGCAAAGTTCTTTCGGCAATGATAATTCCAAGCTATCGATCTGTTTCTATACCGTTAGCCTCAATCCCTTGATTGATTTATCTCCATAGGAACCTACACTGTCCTATCCTTTTTCTTTAAGAGTAAATATTATTGATTTTCTTACAGAAAATATTTTTGTTATGTCACAAGTAGCTGTGTATGCGGAGGGTCTAAAAATTGATACATTGACTAATTCAGCGTCCAGCCACAAACACCGAGGAAAAAAAGTTGCGAAAAAGTGGAACTCTTTCAGGGATACTGTTCAACGAAAAGAATATATATCAAGTATTATTGTTCGTTATTTATGACATAAATAAAAGGATGCGCTCATTACTGCAAGGATTTTTAATGAAACATTGATACACTGGTCCAAAGCTACGTCGATAGAATGAGCCAGAGGATGAGGATTAGGGTTTTTTTATTTTATTTTTTTTTTTTTATTTTATTTTTTTTTTTTGTAATTCTAGCTCGGTTGCAGATTACTGTATCTCTGTGGTCGATAGTGAGTAATAAGAGAAGGATACTATCAATACTTGAAGAAACAAGTAAAAATTCAGATTTTATTCATAACAACTGTTAATCGTCCGTACCGAAGCGAATTAAAACACTTCTCGGTAACTGAAAACTTTTTGCCAGACAATATGGCCCAATTTAAGAAACATAATTATGAATGCAGGATGTATTATAAATACTACATTTTGTGCCCAAATATTGCTGGAAAAAAACACTAACTCTGCAAAAAAAACATGATCAAATTTTGATTAGATTCTTTTGTTGTTGACTATATAAATCACAGCCTTTTATGTGTTATAAACTTCTTTGGAAATCACATTAGTCAAATCAGAAATGGAGGGCATATATTTTGCAATTAATTAAGTTTACTGTCCATCGAATATGACGGAAAACGTTGCCGAAACCTTCAGAATCACCGATGACGTTTTGCGTTGATTTTCCAATCATTAGTAATTTTGCGAGGCGATTTCAATTTATTAATATTACATTCGTTCTGAATCTGAAAAATTGTCAGTCGACAGTATTTCCCACTTATGCATCATCACTCAGCATCTGCTATGAGCTGTAATTATTTTATTCTGACCAGTACAGTTACTATCTGGCAGCTGGAATACATTTTCAAGTCTTTCACTTGAGTAGATAATCTTCATACCAATCTAGAACTGGTTATATTGTTTGTAAAACGTATATTTAGGCCAGAGTTTTGATCCATCTTAAATGTTCACGGAAAATCCCTTAGAAACCTTCAACAAGTTAAGCTTTATGCTGTAGCCTGATATGAATCTGGTGGATTCTCGTGGATGACCGGTGACTTTACCGTCTGTGATTCGGGAACAGAAATTCAAATTAACGTTTTCCCAAGATTCCTAAAATTCACTCTTTTGGCAAGTTCTGGCTTACCCCGAAAATCCGTGAAGACCTAGTAATAATACATTTAGGCCCAGTATTCAGATAATTAAAGCGCTTTAACAAACTGCTGCATGTTGAGACATAAGGGAACGTCGTGGCTCGGTCTAGGGATGGGGGGAGGAGGGGAGGGGGGGTTGGTTGATTGGAAAGCTATGTTAGGCTACGTGGAGGGGGAGGGGTGTTTCTGAGCCAGGCCACGTAGTTTTCCATTTATATTATTTGTCACAGTTAAAATGAGGTAACGGATAGCGTTCTGGCCTCGCATTCGGGAGGACGGCGGTTTGAATCCCCGTCCGGGCATCCAGATTTGGGTTTTCCATGGTTTCCCAAATCACTCCAGGCAAATGCTGGGATGCTTCCTTAAAAAGGCCATGGCCGAATTCCTTCCCATTCCTTGTCCCCATCCTTTCCCGTCTCTAAAGACCTCGCTGTTGAGAGACGTAAAGCAGTTACAAAAAAAAAAGAGGTACGGAATACATAACAGCATGTGAGTATTTATTTCCGTCATTTAATTATCTCCGTATGTAGTTTACGATAGTCTGACGAGAAGAAATCGTACAAAATGTCTTTTGGAATCAATAGAGGAGATATGTGCTACGTGGGTGGAGGAGAGAGGGGGGGGGGGGAATTAAAGGCAAAAGCCACGTCGGACTACGTGGGGGGAGGGTTCACAGGGGACTAAAATGAAGCTACGTGGTTTATGGACGCTCCCTAACTATGTTTAACGTGTGATATATTTTTCGTATTTACGTGTGTTTACTGTTTGAAGTTACTACCGTTTTAATATAATCAGAAAACTCTCGAATTATAATTTATACCTATCCTGTCATGCTCACGAGTTGGCAGGTCTGAATTAGGTGATTCTGGTTTTAATATCTTTGTTCTGTCGGAACAAGTCGAGGCTGGCTGTCGAAAGAGAGAATCGAAATACATTAAATATTCGGAACAAACATAAAGAAACAATCAACGTGATGAATTATGAACGAACGGACAGGTTGCTTTAATGTACAAATGTGATGAGGAAAGCGCAGGTTTCGATTGTTAAGAATTTTTTAAACAGTTGTGGTAAATAAAGAGGAATGGAGGAGGAGATTATGTTTCATTTGTGTATGCGAATACGTTCATTTAAGGTAGTAAAGTTTCATATTTTTATAAAGAAAAATTTCGGAGGCTAAAACCTCAAGAGGTGGGTTAACTACAGATGAATGGGTAAATTAGAAACACATTAATATTAATTACCTCAAAAAATTATAACAAATTGCATGTGATAATTTTCTGTGGTTAAATATTTTCTGATGCTGTTATTGCAACAGAAATGAATGGGAGACAAGTGACCTCCATACAGGCTACCATTACAGAAAAATTTATCCCTCCATTCCGAGAGTACATTGGTACTCCAATCGTATAGTTCCCAAAAGGTTCTCAATATTTATAGCAAGGCTCAAGTTCAACCATGGGCGGTTCAGAAAACATCTGTTCAAAATAAACATAGTCAGCTCTCCCTTTTGCGAATGTGATGGAAACAGCTTAGAAGATGTCGACCACCCTTTTTTTTCTCTTTTATTTTGCGTGCAAGCTCCATTGGAATGAATCCACACAACTGATATCGGATTTACAAGGATATGGGGCTGAGCTCCCTACAAAGACAACACCTTCTTCACAAAGACAAACTGGAAATTTATATATAAGTCTTTATAGATTTTCCAATGAAAATCATATAGGCATATAAATCTAGTAAGAAATATCTGTATTTTTAGGGTTGTACTTCTGACTTTGTAACATAATGTGTAAAACAATTGCACCCATTCTTGGCTGTATGGAATCCGTCCGTTTGCTAATAAATAAATAAATTGTTGTGAAACAAACATAATTTTCGAAGTTTCGAATCGGAAGTAGGGGCAGAGGACTGATGTCAAGAGAGGACAGTACTCAAGTGCTACATTCACAGCGCTCGGACACACAATTCTGGCGAGAGAAGACGGGACAATGGGGTCATCCACCAGCGGAAATGAAGCCGGGCGGAGTGCGTGATTCGCACATAAGGCACTCTGAATAAAACGCGGGCCCGGTCCGAGGATTTGTCGAGGACAAAGGGGAGACGCGTAATGGAGCAGCTTAGTCCAAGCGCGTGTCAGCGCAGGAGAAGGAAGCACTACGGTCGGCATGGAAATGGAGGCTGATGTGTGTGTACCGGCCACATTCAAAATGCAGCACCCAGCGCTTGTACACAGTGTAAAGAGATGGCTGCACCACGACTAGTAAACTGTATCATGCTCGTCAGATGATACTTTACTTGAAAACGCTGGGCGAGGGACTATGTTGAAACTTTAAGTGCTGCAATACTTTACTTTCAAAAATGCAACAAGCGTGACTTCAAATTCTGCCGCCATCTGTCTATCACTCTTCCTTTCTACAGTTTTAACAGGTTCTCCGTAATACTCTATGCGGATACAAGGACAGCCTCCAATTTTCTACATTTATAAATTTTGCATCAAGTTGTTAGAATTATTACGATTGCAAACTTGTAATAATCCAAAGTTCGACTCTTTCGCCCAGTAGAAATAAACTTTTTTTATTTTAAGGCTTTACGCCTCGTTGAGGTCATTAGAGACAGGAAAGGATTGGGGGCAAGGAAAGGGAAGGGAAGGAATTCGGCCGTAGCCTTTCGACGAAACCATCCCTCAATTCACCTGGAGTGATTTGGGGAAACCATGTAAAACCCGAATCTGGAGGGCCGTAAGGGGGTTCGAATGTGAGGCCAGAACGTTTCCGCTCAACCACCACGTTCATTTCATGTCCGTAATCTGTGTTATGAATTTCATTGTAATCTCATGTCTCCTTCCCGGTGATGCAATTTTCACGAAGTGTATAACGACGTAGAGAATAGAGTTTTCGGTGCTTTTGAGTCTCACTGTTCCGCGCCAACTGGCCGACTATTTCAGTCAGCGAGTCATGACCGGGATTCTTGCTGTTACCAGCTGCTCTGACGTGGAATCCCCTTCAAGGTCGCTGGTCAACGTTGGTCTTCCTATCTTCCTGCGAAAAACAGACTAAACAATTCGTGACCACCTCTGCTCAGTGACACTAACATGTATACTAGTCCAACTAAAGAGTTATTGTACTAATTCAGTTAAAATTACTGAGAACTCCATCAACACAGTTATATTTAAAGGAAATATGAACATTTAGGTCCTTTTCATTTATTCCTGCCCTTCTCTTCCTATTTTCCCTCCAGAAAGAACTTACATTCTCGTACATAGGTGAAGTACATAGCTAACGCAACTTGCTTAGTTAACTTTTTTTTATGTCTTCGGTCTCTCGGCTTGTTTCATGTAATCCTCCATCTCTTCCCTTCAACAGATAATCTATTAATCTCAACATACCCATTAGATCCTACGTCTTCAATTATCTAGTTCATTTTTAACTATAAAATTCTACTATAATGATCAGCAGCCCGAATTCCATGAAAGTTATTACTGTTTTGTGGCATTCTTTAACAATTATTTATTTTTATTATTTTTTATAATTGTGAGCTGAGTAAACAGATCAAAACATTAAAAATACTAATCGTTTAAAAATTCAAGGTCATTAAAACATTGCGGAAAAACAGCTTGAAATTAATTAGTATACATCTAAATGACAACTGAATATTTAACCAGTTACGTAACTCCCTGCACGCTACCATATTTTGCAATTAACCACAGCGCTGAAATTTAACTTTTGCTGGGAGAAATTACTAGCTAACATTAATTCTACTGAAGTGCATGAAGCAGACCAAGGGGGATGTAGCATTAAATTTTAACTTTCACCATACTTTCATGTATTATAGTTAGTATAATTATTGATCATTAAGTTCCTGATGCTGTACATAATAGCTATTTAAGCCAACGTGTTTTGTTTCAGAAGTCAGTAACCAGAGGTCTTCAGTTTTGTTCATTACGTTGGTTACCATCGGCTTTTTTTTTCAATTTAAAATCACCGGAATAAACTATAGAAGAATCTTAATAATTTAGATATATTAGACAAATTTTACCACCAATTTTTTTGGAAAACTAATTACATTTGAAGAAAGAAAGTAAATAAAAAGATATAAATGAAAATTCTTCAGACAAAAGTAAGTATACAACAGTTTTTAGTACATAAAAATTAAAAAATGCCCAGCTTAATATAAAGTTTCTAGTAAAATTGATTTTTACGATACCATGCAGCCATCTCAATTTGATTAACTTGTCTCTTACAATGTATCTGTTTCTCAGTGGATGTAGCCACTGAGTATGGACACCACAGGACGGACATGGCATTGACACACACAACACTTAAACACCCATGCCCTCGGCCGGACTCGAACCGGTGACCTTCAGTACGCGGAGCCAGTAGCCCCTGCGCTACCGGGGCCTGCCAAACTGAATTTAGACTCAATTTTATTTTAACGTCATGAAATCTTGTAAACCCCTCCTCTAAACTCTGCAGATGATCTGTGATCTTAGCAGAAACACTTTCGAGCACTTTCTGCTTTTGCATACAACACTTTTTCCTGCAATTAAAAATTCAGCTCATTCAATTTCTCAAACACAAGCAGCAGCAAACAAGGCAGATATTTCCGACAAGCTTGGCGCGCCACAAAAGAACTTTTAGCGGGCCGTAAGTGGCCCACGGACCGCTATTTGCCCACCCCTGGTATACACAGTACATTTTTAATTTTCACCTGGCAGTTTGTTTGTGACGTAATAAGTGGAGAATGTAAAGGACGAAACTTTGTTTTAAGTAAGGTGGTAATGGTGATAGCATGCTGTGAGGCTGGATCGCTGCCGAGATTGGTATCTGGCGCGCAGGTGCGTTGCCGCAGCAGTCCATTGGTCGCGTGCCGGCAGGTGTATGCAGGCCGGATTTGAGTGCCCCACCCCATCACAGCGCGTGCCACAGCTTCCCTGCACCTGCCGGCACCTACTGGACCGGTCTCGGCCACGAACTGGCACCCAGTACCTCGTTCGTTCAACTTCCAACGGACACAGCCAAGACGGAACACAAGGCACGTCAAACTGTCATTACCTTGGCCCCGAAGAACGATCTTTCCAATTATATTTACCAGTCCGATAGAAATTTTTGGCACCCGGTTAATTCCAACGTTTCATTCATCATCATGGGAACTTCTTCGTACAGTATGATCTCATAAATTAATACCCAAGCTAGCATCCGAAAATAGAACGCAGTAGACCTTTCTTGGCTACCCGAAGTAAGAGGAAAGGCATATGGTCCCGTTTAACTCGCTTTTGTTTGATTTATTTTTGTTCTCGTTTCGTTGCATTTACCTTACCTTAACATACTTCCTGTCTGTCACCTTGCAACGCTTCCTCTACAACTTTCCTCTTGATTCATTTCCGTTTACCCTTTTAAACATAGATAGCTCGCCAGTTCACAATAATGAAACTTTCATAAATTCTAAAGCTATACCAGCAGTTAAAACATCAATCTTTAAACTTATGCTTGCCTTCAATATAATTCTCTTACAGACATTCTCTTCGTCAAATTCTTAAAAGCCACCGCTACCAATGATAATTAGTCACCAAAATATGTGTCTCAATCATTCACAACCCAAGGTTGTCCGCATCACCATGTGGGTTCACTACCGAAGATATTATTACTCTGAATATGAAAAATATGGCTATTTAATTGCTTTCCATGTTTTAATAAGGTGATTTTCACACTTCGCCTTCATTTTCTATATTGTAAACCATGCGATACTACCCACTGTCGAGATGAACTAAACTTTATATCAGCTAACCCAAGGCTCCCGTGAAGTTAAAACTTTAGACATGCTTGATATTTGTTTCCGTCAATTTTTAGATTTTGAATATCGGTAGGGCGAATGCTTCCCATATTACTGACTTCCCAGGGATTCATTCTCAGTTGTGCTCGTTACAATCTTCGTTGTACGTTTAGTGACATTGTCTATCTTCGTTCTGTGATTTTCCGAGTAGTACTTGTGGTCTTCCTAATAGGTATTCAGAAAAAAAATTACATTACTTCCGAAGACCGTCAATCCCAGAAATAGGAGCTATATGTGACAGATAGATAATTCGAAGTTTTATCTTTAGGAACATCTAAACCTTCATTTATCTTCGGAAACTTATAAAAAGAAAGTTTCTGTGATTTCTTTTCCATAACTATGTAGCATTGAGTGGAAAAATCTTAGGAACTGTTGCGAATTTTTATAGCTTTACAACCCTTATTTTGATTTTAGTCTCATTTCCTGCGTAGTGTTTGCTGTATGTTACCCGATAACTATGAGAGCATATTAAGTTTAGTGTGTTATGGATGTCATGTATGAAGATGAGAACCAATATCAGAACTCATATTTTGCTAATATCTCGATCTGAGAATTGAATCACTGCGAATTGATTATGTATTTAATTTAAGCACCAGTTACACTATCTGGCGATTAGGAGTCTGCATTTCCACATCTCCCGCCTTGCTATCGAAGTACAGGACTGAAAATTTCTTCCACCTTGTGGCCTCAAACCATTTAACCTCGCTCTATCAGGCACACATGAGAGCAAATAGTTTTAACGGTTCTGCTCCAACGTGGATACAGAAATCATTCCAAATTTATTTCAAATTAATGTTTAAAGCATACAAATAGCAGAGAAAAGTTAGTTATATTGTGACTATGTCAGTGAAATAAGTTTTTAAGACCAGCGCAGGAATCAAAATTTGGCATCATTTTGTGAAAAACAGAGAACCTGTGATATTTAAACACGTACGAAAGAAGGAGATTATAAACAAGGGTCTGAAAAGGAATATGAAACACAATTTTTTAAGTTATAAACAGCTAATGCGCCTTCATTGAATGTATTGATAACAGATTAAGTCACAACAAGCAGACCATTCGGCTTACTTTGAAGCAGTATTAAACTTTATTTAGCATTTAACGTGTAAAGGTTGATGCAATTATTCTTTGCTAACAATTCGATAATAAAGTAATAACTACAGTATAATAGAGAGTAATACCTCTTGATGGATTAATATCAAGTACATAGTAATAGGCAGCTTGATAACCTTCTATCGCGGATAACAAATTTTTTATCAAGACAAAGTTTAATGGCTTATACTGAAGAAAATCATAGGAGATTAAAATAAAACAAGTATAGTTTCTCCCACGTCTATGCAAATCGTCAAAATGACGATTATCAGTGTGATTAAAATTGATTAGAAAATATTACGCACATCAGTTCATCGACATTTATTATCTTCACTCCTGAAAATTTGTTTTTACACATTCCTGCAGAAATAAAACCATTATCGTAAAATCAGGGGTACAAGCAAGGTATTAAAAGCTACTTCTTCACTCAAACAATTAGTTTGGTGTTTGCATCATGATCGTAATGTACGGTGCTCCATCTTAATAGAAATAAATCTCCTCACAAGTAAATATCAATTTGCCGAGGGCAAATGTAGGTGGGTGCAAGGAATTGCAATTTAATTAAATATTATATTATCTCTTCATTGACTGAAGTGTGTAAATTTTTTGAAGCATCCTAAAGTATTCAGCTACTTGTACAATTCGCACAGACAGATAGAGGTCACGTCATACAGTTTTAATTAATAAAAGGATTATCTCTGAGAGATTTTGAAACTCTGGACTGCGTTGTTGCAACACTTGCACTTGGGAAAATATTTCGTTTAAAAAGCATATGAATTACGTTTTCCATCTTAGTTCACTTAAGGAATCCAACAATTAGTGAATTAAGTGTTGTGTTGGAGCCCTGAAGAGATAAAAACTGAAAATTCTATCACATTACTTGGTTTAAAACTGGTAACGCCTTGTAATCTGTTAGTATGCAACAAGCAATACACCACCGCTAGGAGTGAGTGTATCAACTAATACCACAAGGGGTCGCATTTGTTCATGTTTAAAGCAATGTTTACTTCCCCCAAGTATAGGATCGCAAGAAGAAAATGAATTTGTGTTTCATTTTGACTTATTATTTTGCCCGAGTGTTTGTGACAAATTTTTGCGAGTATTATAATGACTTTGTGTGTGTGTGTGTGTGTACCATCTGAACCGATACTATTTATATTTTTGAAATCTCGAATTATTATTAAAGTTCTGCTGCTTTCTCTATTGTTTTAATACTTAACAACTCACGAGAGTTAAGTTTGCTAACACTTTGAAAATCAGAAGTTAAAACTACTATAAAATTTCACATGTAGCAATTTCTATGTAATTATACAGCAAACTTCCCAGGGATGTTAAAATCCGAAGTTTTCAACAATATGTTCAGTTGTGCTAATGATAGCTATGAAAACTACTCGTCTTCTGGAAAGATGAATGGTAATTAAACATATATAAGAACAAAGTCTTTCTCGGCGTTGAGAATGTATGAAATGTTCTCAGGTGATTAGTCTTGACTTGGCTAGTCACCCGAGAACATTTCATACAGTTAAACATATGGTCATCACTAATTTAAATATTCCAGAGCAGGGATCATTCATCTGTAAAAGAACACTTACCTTCATTTTTTTTCTGACGAAAAGATCACCAGAAGCGGGCGGGAAAGGACTGGGAAGAAGAAATGGTAAGGAATCATTCCGGCATTTGCCTGAAGTGATTTCTGGAAACCAGAAGAAAAAAATAAATAGTATCAGATGTTTCCACAAAAAGCGGATTTTGTACATTAGTTCTTTTTTTTTTAAGTGAGTATTGTTTTACAATCTACACTCTGTAATGTCATTATTCACAAACAAATAGGCATTTCATTCTGTCAGAAATCAAGTGCTGATTTATAATCATTGGCACTCTTTCCCCTTCCTCACAACATCTTTCTATGCTTCATATCCAGTTTTACCTTCCATTCTCTTTTGTTGCCTCCAGACTTCCAATAACACCCAACTCACAATTTAGTGTGTTTGTTCTGAAGTAATTTTTACAAAGCACTCTATCTGCCCTCATTTACAGTCCCACTCGACACTCAGAGACCTGACCAATGTTTCCCAGGTTATTAAAATCTCTTACTGTTACGTCTTCAAAGCATACCGCCAAGCTGAGTTTATTGTCAGATAACTTAGCCAGATGGTTACATTCATCAGCAGCTATACTTAACAGAGATACATGAACCACAAGTAATTATAGGGGTTGAATCTTGGCTAAAGGAGAAGTACTAGACAATGAGGTTTTGTTCTGATGGTTATAGAGTGTACAGCAGAGACAGAGAAGCAGTTGGTGGAGGAGTTTTCGTACTAGTTAGCAAAAACTACCACAGATCACTGGTGTTCATAGATCAAGACCATGAGTTACTTGGGGTAGATTTCTGGGGTAATAAAAAAGAAAAATAACAGGGTGTTGGCTGTTTACCGCAGTGGAAGAATGACTGATGAAGATGAGGCTCTTGAAGAGAAATTAAATTCATACTCAGATTTCAAAGATGAGAATAGAATGGTTATTATTTGGAAGGGGGGGGGGGGGATAAAATTTACCAGTTGTGAACTGGGTAGGAAATACGATTAATAACACAAGGGAACAGAGATTTTTAAATACCTTAATAAGGGAAGGAGCACACAAGAGGTAGAGCAGAACACTAGGGGACAAAATATTTTGGATATATTCCTAATAAAGCCCAATGATAACCTTGTGGGTTATCTTTTTTTTTTTTTTTAACTGCTTTACGTCTCTTTTTAACATCGAGGTCTTTAGAGACGGGAAAGGATGGGGGGTAAGGATGGGGGCAAGGAATGGGAAGGAATTCGGCCATGGCCTTTTGAAGGAAGCATCCCGGCATTTGCCTGGAGTGATTTGGGAAACCATGGAAAACCCAAATCTGGATGCCCGGACGGGGATTCGAACCGCCGTCCTCCCGAATGCGAGGCGAGAACGCTAACCATTACACCGCCCCGCTCGGTGGATGTGGGTTGTCAAGTAACTAAAGGAATAAATGATCATGAAGCAGTTCTGATGTACAGATTTCGAACTTGAAGAGATATTTCAGAGAATGTTTCAGCAAACGGAAGAAAGGCACAGTAGAGTCAAAGTGGGAAGAACTAAAGGAGATAATAAGAAAGGGGGAAAGAATATTTATTCGAGAACCAAAAAAAAGAGAACCTGTGTACTATAAAATGGAGATAAGGAGGCTAAAGAGATTGGTAAGAAGAGAACATAACCAACTTAAAGAGAGAGCAGGGTAGTATGGAATATTTAAAACAAGTAAACAAGGACTTAATACCAGCTAAGGTGTTTATGAAGAGTACTGTCAGTGCAGGAGGATCATTGACTGATGCATCGAGAAATTTCTATGGCTATGTTAGAAAACTGAGAGGAAGGGTGGGTGTTGAGACAATTATAGATAAGGATGTTACTGAGGATTTGAAAAAGGCAGAAATTTTAAGTAACTGGTTTGGTGACATGATTAGGGACAACGAATCAGAAATAGGATGGTCTGAATTGGAGAGCGAGCTTAACAACACAATTAGAAATGAGCAGATCAAAAAATTTGGAAACTCATCCTGATGATAACATAAAGGAATTAAGAAAGCTGAAAAAAAAAATGGGCTGGTGTAGACAATATGACTACAGATATCTTAAAGATAGTGTATGTGACATGGTACATTGTCTTGAAATATTATTTAAATTGAGTCTGGATTTTTCCTGCTTACCACAGGACTGGAAAAGTGTAATAGTAGTGCTGGTGCATAGAGGAGGGTTGAAAAATAGAGTCAAAAATTAGCTCTATCAGTTTGACATCAGCGGTAGGTAAATATGTAACCACAACAGAAATATATGTGAGGAGCGTAAGTGATTTTCAAGTCGGCAACATGGCTTTAGGCAAGGATATTCAAGTGAATCTCAATTGGTGGGATATATGCAAGATATTATTATTATCTGAAATTGGACCCTATCAGATCATGCAAAGCCGTAACAATTCAGTATTATTATTAATTTACTTTCCATAGAGCTAACACTCCGGTGGTGATTCCCCCAGTTATCCAGTTACCCCTTTTTACATACATATTTTCAAATTTTCTTTTATAATTGGAATGTTAAATTCCTCCCCCATTTACTGTTTCAATTTGCAAATTTTAATTTTAAATTCCTTAATCATTTTTCTAAAATTATTCATCACTACACTTGGTAATTTGTTCAAATCCCTGACACCCTTATCAGCAAAGGAAAATTTTCCCACTCCCGTATGCATGAAATCAAGGGCAAGCTTGTGGTCATGGTTGCCTTTCCCCTTCCATGTACTATTCCTAATTCTTTGACCAATATCCCTCCAAGCTCCATCACCAACATATGCCCTGTACATTTCCAGCACTCGCTTCACCCTCCTCCTTTCCTCCAATGAGTCCAATCCAGGTCCTTTATTATATCAGTTACTGAATGAGTCCTGCTATAATTTCCACAAACAAATCTAGCTGCTCTTCTTTGCACCCCTTCCAACTCCTGTATTTGATAAGCAAAATGTGGGTCCCAATCTACACTACCATATTCAACCAATGGTCTGATCAATGTTTTGTAACCCAACTCCCTAACTTCTTTGGTACATCCTATCATCACCCACACCAATAGATGAAGGATTTTGTAACCTTTCCCTACCACCTGCCCAATTGAGTTTGTTATCAAACATTATGCCAAGGTATTTACACTTCAAGCTTTCAACAAGCAATACTGAACTCACCCCGTACCTAATAAGCTGAGTTTTCTTGGCATTTATCTTCATTGCATGATGACCTACCCATTTAGATATTCTATCCAGGTTACCCTGCAGCTGTTCACAGTCTTCACCTGTTTTGATACTATTGTATACCATTATATCATCTGCAAAATACCTAGACTCTGACCGTAGTCCATCAACACAGTCATTCATTAGAATTATGAATAGCAACAGTCCTAAAACACTACACCTCTTTTGATAATGTATTTCCTACTCTAATACTTTGCTTTCTAGCTTCTAAGAATTCCTCTACCCAGCAAGTAACTTTTTCATCCAATCCAATAGATTTCAGTTTATTTAAAACCATTTTATGGCTCACTCTGCCAAATGCCTTAGAAAGATCTAGTGCTACACTATCAATCCATCCAATCCAATAGATTTCAATTTATTTAAAACCATTTTATGGCTCACTCTGCCAAATGCCTTAGAAAGATCTAGTGCCACACTATCAACTTGGCCTCTGTTGCCCAATTCATCTGAAATATCTTGCATATAGCCCACCATCTGAGATTCACATGAATATCATTGACTAAAGCCATGTTGTCAATATGAAAACCAGTTTCTTTGCTCACAGACATTTCTGATATACAGTAGAACTCCAATTACCTGAATCAATTGAGACTGGACCCCATTCGGAAAATTAAAAAGTTGTATAATTGGATTTTTTCCGAAAAGAGTCTATTTAAATTAATTACTGTATACATGTTGAAAGTGGGAGAAAAAAAACTATTTTAAAAAGAAAAAGAGCTTTTCATTAATTAAACGAAAAGGCAACACTTTTACGTGTCAATCGTACTTACAAGTGGTGTACATCAGTACGGTATGTATGTACCGTACTGTAAATAAAAGTTATTGCTTACTGAACATCTCAGTCAAAGTAAGCTGTTTGACTGTATTCATCCGTTTTCGGGCAGCCAAGTCGGGCATTCACTTGACAGTGAGAAATTGCATGTGGTCACACTCCGGCTGACACTCCATCCACTTCAACGAAGTCTCAAGGCCGGCAAATGCTTGACTGGCTGATGATCCTGTGTCTGCTTCAACATTAAGGTCATGTTCTTCCTCAACACTTTCTTCTCTCTCAATTTCAATATGTTCATTATCACTTAGAATTTCATACCCAGGGTCTGATGAATCACACACCATCCACTCTCCTATATGTTCAGCACTAACTTCTGAACATCCAGGAATTTTCAAACGAATGTTTCCGAATTCCTCTAGTGACACATCATCCCTATCTTTCCCTTTCCTTTTCTAAAGATTCTTTTTCCTTTTTCTCCTTTTCCCTTCTCTTCTTCAGTTGGTACACCTTTCAACTTGTTCCACAAACATCTTAAAAAAAGTGATTAGGATATTCTGTGATTCAGAGAGTTGGAGTTCGGATAATTGGAGTTCTACTGTAGCTGAATATCGATCTCTCCATCATTTTGCCTATCACTGATGTCAAACTATTTGGTCTGTAATTTTCAACCTTATTTGTAACCCCTCCTTTATGAACAGGTATTACTATCGCTCTTTTCCAATCCTCTGGTAAGCAGCAAGACTCAAAACTCGTTTTAAATAAAATTTCAAGGTAAGGTACAATATCGTATCCCACAATCTTTAATAAATTTGTAGTAATATTATCTTCATGAGACCCTTTGCGTTTTTTTTTTTTTTGGCTTTCTGAGTTCCTTCATAATTTCCTGAGAATTTATTTCAAATTTTGTGGTTTCCTCATTTATACTTTTAGGGAGACTCTCCTCTAATTCTTTCCATCCTATCACAGGATGATTGTCCCTAGTTGTATCACTAAACCAGTCACTCAATATCTCTGCAATTTTAAAATCCTTGGTGACCTTTACTCCATTCTTATCTACAATAGTCTGAATACCTTCCCCTCCCCTCCCCTCAGTTTTCTAATATAGCCATAGAAGTTTCTAGATGCATCATTCAGTGGTCCTCCTGCACCAATAATATTCTTCATAAACCCATCGTTGATGCTCTCTTTGCTATTTTGGATAAAATAGACCAGGGAGACCAAATTTGTAGTGTAGCACTAGATCTTTCAAAGGTTTTTGAAATAATGAGCCGTAAAATGATAGTAAATAAGATAAAAACTATTGGAATGAATGAGAAAGTGATTTTCTGTGACCGAGCGTGGTGGTGTAATGGTCAGGGTTCGGGAGGACGGTGGTTCGAATCCCGTCTGGGCATCCAGATTTGGGTTTTCCATGGTTTCCCAAATCACTCCAGGCAAATGCCGGGATGCTTCCTTCTAAAGACCATGGCCAAATTCCTTCCCATTCCTTGCCCCCCCCCCCCTCCTTTCCTGTCTCTAATGCCTTCACCTTTAAGAGACATTAAGCAGTAAAAAAAAAAAAAAGATTTTCTGGGTAGAAGAATTTTTAAAAGTTAGAAAGCAGAAAGTTAGGGTAGGAAATGCAGGATCAAAATAAGTGGGAGTAAAACTGGGAGTTCCACAGGGTAGCATATTGGGACCATTGCTATTCGTTATTATTAATGATTGTGTTGATGGTTTACTATCAGAAATTAGATTGTTTGCAGATGACGTAATGCTATAAAAAAGGATCAAAATGGTAGAGGACTGTAAACAGCTGCAGGGTGATCTGTACAGGATATTTAGTTGAGTTGGTAAACATGTGTTTAAGATAAATGCAAAGTGTCAGATAATTAGATACACAGATAAAAAAAAAGGTTAATTATGATTATAAGCTGGGGAAAGAATTCCTTGTTGAAATTATCTAGGCATTACGTTTGATAAACAAGCATAAATGGGCAGGATACATTGGACAGGTAGTAGGAAAAGGTTTCATAAATCTGCACTAGTTGGAGAAAGTAATGAGGGGATGTACGAGAGAAGTAAAGGAATTGGGTTATAAAACTTTGGTCAGATCATTGCTTGAATATGGTGGTGTAGTATGGAACCCACATTCTGAGTATCAAATACAGTTGGAGAGGGTGCAAAAAGGGCTGCTAAATTTGTTTCTGGAAATTACTGCAGAATGCAATCAGTAACAGATGTGATAAAAGAGCTGTAATGGGATTCATTGGAAGACAGGAAGGTGAAGAGACTCATGGGAATGTACAAGGTGTACACCGGTATAAAAATTAAAAGTAATACATGGAAGGGAAAAGATAGCCATGACCACAAGCTGGCACTCGATTTCAAGCACAAGGCTACAGGAAGATTTCCTTTTTTAGGAAAAGGGTACAGGGATTGTAATAAGTTACCAAGAGAAATGATGAATAATTTACCAAAAATTTTGAAAGAATTTAAAGCTGAAATTTGTAGAGGGCAAATGTGGGTGAGTGGGGGTGTGGGGGGGATGAAGGTGTGTAGGGAAATTGCCACTGTATCATGCTCTCCATTGCAATTAAATTAAATCCCTGCACTGTTGCACTGTACACTTCCACATAATCTTTTTTTTCCTATTATTCCAGTTAATATGTTGAATTTTTTCAGCATTTATCACCATTCCATCTTGATCTGTTCAACTTATCCAGCCAGTATCCTATTTAAGAATGGAAAGATGGAAACCTATGAGATAAAAGCACTTCTGAGTGGGAAACATTTAGAACTATCTCTGATATCCTGTTCTGTACGGTGAGCTGTAATATCTGAAGAGTGTTTGAGAATCTTACATCAGTGTAGCTATCACAAACAAGGGTGTTTTTGTGTCGTTTTATATCTTGTGACATGCCTGTAAGTAACAAAACCTGTAATTATATTGGATATTTACTCAGAACTAAATGGAAATGGTTAATCAATGATTATAGTTCAGGTATGAGTAATGGCAGAACTTCAAGGATAATTCAGACAAAAAGCATCTCACAACATAACTGTTGAATGTATGAAAGCAGTAATTATATGTGAGATGATAAATCCTCACTAGTCACAAACAGGAAGTGAAAATTATTAGATTAACGGAAATCCTGGTACAGAAGGGAATTTCTGGATGTTAAATGAAGTAGGTTAAGCGAATAAAATTTAGTGAGGTTATCTTTTCTTACTTCCCAGGTCCATAAGTCACAATGCTTTCTCCCAAAATCCAAATGCCTTAACATCATTGTATGTAGCTTAAACCAGGTCTTCATGAATGCAAAGATGCTTCAGTGTTAACAAGGGTGAGCAGATGGTCATGATTTGAATTTCTCCACAGTAGTGTATGTCATCCCCACATTATTTCTGCACGTAAAAATTCCTAATCATAAGAAATTTAGCATTCCATGCATGGTGTATTTAAACTTGTCACCAGCTGCAAGTCCCTCTTTAAGATTAAAGTCTGGGTTGATTTTGTGTACAGCATCTTCTCATAGCAAATTTAACAAAACATTCTACTCGGTTTATGTAGTATCACAAATATTCTGCTAATTTTCTGTGCATTCTTCCTAGTTCCAAGTTCAACTGCATTTAGTGCACAGCAGTAAACTCTCTTAATGATCACTAGTCAATTCATTCTTTGCATGATTTCACTTGTGAAATAGCTACTGTTGTCAGACAATATCCAGTTGTGGATTAGTTCTTCAACTAATGCCTTACTGACTCTCCTAGTTGGTATTGCTACAAAATACTTGGTTAAGTCTTTTAAAGATTAGTATATATTTATTACCTTTTGTTCACCAAGAATTCAACTACATCGATATAATAGGGCCAAAAAACCAGATCCAGGTCCTAGTTACTTTAACAGCTTTCGCATACCTTTATAGATTTTAATTCCTTCGACAAAGCTTTATTCATTCAAAAGTTCTTTTAATTCTATGATTACCTGCAATAGGCGAGTTGTGAAATTCCTTCAAAGTCTCTTAAACTATCCAAGGTACATTAGATTGAGCGAATTGATCAAGTACGCTGTCACGGCCTCCTTAACGCTCCACCGTCACTTAGTAAGATTCCCATATCCAACTTCGTTCTCTAGAGTCAGTCACCACTTGGTTCCACCTTCCCAATCAGTTCATGGTTAATGATTAGGGTTTGGATCTTTATGGGAAAAAAGGGTGAAATATGCATGCCGCCTTAAAAATGGATAAATATGACCAAACATTTCTCCAAGAAGTTTTTGAAATGTGCATTGTGCACTTTATTAAGTGGGATGTTGGCGGATACCATCATTTCACAGATTTCTTTGGAAAAATTGACAATATGGAAGATGACAAAGTTATAAAAAAAAAAGGGTCACTGTATACTTTGTCGAGCTTTAAGCCGTGATTCATTGTTTTTCAGGCTTGCTGGATTGTAATGCTACTGCATGTGAAATTGCTTTGTTGAATTCACTTTAGTGTCACAAAATTTACATAAAAGAATTATTTCATCAGTACTAAAATACCCATCCCAAATTCTGTTACATAACCCCACAATTTCACACTTTCAAAAAATTTTGTTTTTGCCATGGTAGTACTCTGTGATCCACTGCAGATTTAACACTGACTGTGAATTATTTTCAAAAGTATTAGCGACAAATGAGACATTGATTAATGTGACTTGACACAGGCATCCTGCAGTTGCATTGTCCAGATTAAAACACCGACGAATATAGAGTGACATACTGTATAAGTTTAATTCTTGACTGGTGAATTCTGACCAAATCAGTGATGATGAGTTTTGTTTTTTCGCCCAATGAATAATAGGAACACAATATTTTAATTTCTTCTCATCTGTAACTTCTACCTCCTATTGTATCCTTTTTTTTTGCCTAAATAAAATCCGCAGTTTCTTCCAATGAAGAAACGCTTTCCTGAAGAAAACTGCTTTAAATTTCAACTGAGAAGAAAAATGTTTGCTCTTCACGGATACAAATTCATTGTGGTTTTTCCTAAAACAAAATATAGGTAAGCATTAATCAAGTTGCAAAAGATACAAAATAATGTACAACATACATACAAGACAGCTATTTTACATACCATACAAAATAGAGCTGGATATTTCTGCCATCAAAGGAGAGTACCTTTCTACAAAGTCAGATGTACTCTCCCTTTCTAAATTACATACCATTTTGCGTTCATTGCTCAATTTAAGTTGAAAACTTAGGAAATGTATCTTGAGTGAATAAATCGCTCTTGCCATACATAATGCACTACAAGAGGATGTCTTATTTTCAGTGCTTTACCACTATCTCCATCCAGAATATAACACATAGCTCAATTAGCTCTCTGTAGTCGTCTCTCAAGAAGGATTTTTAATTAAGCCAAACAGAAATATAACAGCTACTCAATTTTTATGTTATTGATTTTTTCGTAGTGTTTATATTAATTTTATGCCCTCATGCAAAGAGTAACAACTTTAATTTAATTTAATTGCAATGGAGCACACACTCCGGTGGCAATTTCCCTACACACCCAACTTCCCCCTTTCTTTCTAACATTTGTTCCTGAAGTGCCCAGGCACGATTGAGATGACCTATGTTAGATGCATCTGCACTTTACCACTTATTCGGACCATTCAGAACAACTTCACCTTGGTCTATATCATGAGAAGTTGTTGCCTATTATGAAATGTAATTGAGACAGATTACCAGTCATTCTTCTTTGGAACTTCCTACACCCAGACCAGGCAATAACTTGCCATCCCACTGAATCGTTACTACTTGGGAACCATCATTTTAAAATCAGTTATTATGGCTTCTGCTTATTCCTTCCTCGTTTGTGTCCTGATTCATTCAATGGAAGACTTGTTTAAAGAAAAATCGTCAATGCTAAGTCTAAGTGTCTCCACGATAACTTGAAGAATGTAAACTAAATCGCTTACACTTAACTGACATCTATCCAACGCAGCTATTAATTTAGGAGAAATGATTTCTTCTCTTCTGCACTTTGCAGTAGTTCCTGATTGTATTATTTTGTGTGGGTTTGTTAAATATTCTTCCTCATGTCCCCCGGAACTAAAAAATGTGTCATTTAGTTGTTCAGACAGCAACAACAAATCATAGGACGCTGAAGAGTGTGATTACTTGCTGGACAACATTTAGTTAAGTATTTTTTTCTCTTTATTTTCATTTGTTTTAGCCTAACTTCTTTTTCAGCTAGTTTTCCACACACACCAAGCAACCTGGCCTTCCTGGCTCTTTCTGTCACTGTGAGACACTAACTGATCCAACATTTCTAATATTAGCAGCAAATAAAGCTTTTTAGTTATTTGATAAACCTTTCCATCCCCAATAATGACTTGCCACTTGTGTGCCAAGTAATCCTGATACTAAAGAGTGTTGTGCTACTTTTTTTTAAAATCTTTTTTGCAGAAATTGGAACTCCTTTAAGCATTCACCTACAAAATAATATACAACCAACTACAAACTATAACCATGACAGCTAAAAGTTTGGCAATGGAAAAGGTGATTAACTCAAATTATGATTGGCATGGACAAATGATTCTTAAATTCATGAGAGAACTCTCATTTATCCTCTCATAACTGATATACTGGTTCCCAAATATAATTCCTTTATAATTTTTTATGTAACATACAATCATCTCCAGGGCCGCCTTTAGGTTTTGTGAGCCCCTAGGCTATACATGTGGTGCGAGCCCCTCTGACCGGGGACTGTGGATACTTAAATTCGAAATTTGGCCCAAAAAATTTATGGGTGACCTTTTTTTTTAGCTATACTACTTTTGGTGCGGGCCCCCTCTTTATGGAGTGGGGCCTTCCTTTGTGGTGCGGGCCCCTAGGCTACAGCCTATGCTTAAATGCAGCCCCGATCATCTCAGTCTATACACATGTTGTAAATTGAAATGTGAAGTGTACTGGAAACACATCCCAATGCAGATATAAGCCACATTACTTATAGCAGCATATGTCGTTTCTGATAGTGAAGATCCTTGAAAGAATGTAGAAAGGTATCTATCTGGTGGCCACTCTTACAGCAAATTTGACAGACACACTGTTTGCCACTAGCAGAATACAATTGTCCTGTTAAACCTTCTTTACATGCAATCAAAATAGTGCACTTGAAGTTCGATACCCTGTAGAAATACAAGATACTACACAAATCAAATCCTTGTAATATTTCACCAATGAAAACATGTTTTATTCTATAAGACGAAGACAAGTAATTTTTGCCTGTAACATGACTGGAATAAAGGGAAAGTCCATTTTGTGAATGACATACCAAACTATAAATTTTATAATGTATATAGTGTTTAAATCAATTACTTTTTATTACAATCACCGAGAATTTTTTGAGGAATATTGATTACTTATCGCCTGCATTTCCACTCAGAACACCACAACAAAAAAAATGCCTACCTGACATAACCTGTAGTAGAACAATGTCTCAAAATAAGTCTTGTGCCACAATTGAATATGTTCTTTAAAAAAATGTAATTTGATGTATTTACAATCAGTAATTGATATTTTCCATATTAAATCTAATTAATAACTTAAGCTCTAGACAAAATATTCATAAGCATTTAATCCTAATTCTTTATTTCAACTAATCAAGCTACTACTATAAAAGAGAAAGTTTTAGGCATGATTTTTTTTAATCATCAGTCTCTCGACTGGTTTTATGCAATCGTCCATCCTTTCCTATCTTGCGCTAGACTTTTCATCTTACCATACCCCTTACAACCCACGTCCTCAATTATCCGCTTCATAAATTCTAATCTCCGTCTTGCTGTGCAGTTCTTACCTTCGACTGTTCCCTTCACTAACAAATTAACCAATCCTCCATGTCTCAAAATATGACCTACCATCACGTCTCTTCTTTTTGTAAGAAACTTCCACAAACTTCTTTCCTCGCCCATCATTTCCAAAACTCGTTCGTTTCGTACTTTATACATCCACTTAATTTTCAGCATCCTTCTGTAGCACCACATTTCAAATGGTTCAATTTTCCTTCTGTCTGATTTTCCTAAGTCCATACTTCGCTGCCATAAAGTGCAGTGCTCCAAACAGAGTTTTAAAAAGTTCTTTCTGAGTCCTAGATCAATGTTTGAAACTAAAAGATTTTTCTCTTTCATGAAGGTTCTTTTTGCTAATGCTATTCTGCTTTTAACATCATTCCTGCTTCAGCCATCGGATGTAATTTTACTTCTTAAGCAGCAAAATTCACTAACACCTGTTATCGCATCTGAGCCTATTTTTATATTTAATCTACTCGCATTGGATCATTTCTGCTACATTTCATAACTTTTGCTTTGCTTTGGCTTATATTTGGTCCAAAATCTTTATCAACCTGTTCTGCTAACAAGACAATGTCATCAGCAAATCATAGCATACCGATTTCTTCTCCTTGAACATTTATCCACATTCAATTCTTTCTTTCACTTCTTTCATTGCTTCTTCTACATACAAATTGAATATTTATGGGGATAGACTACAATCTTGTCTCACACACTTTTTAATTGACGTGTCTCTCTCATGTTTCTCTACTTTTATTGCAGCAATTGATTCTTATAATAATTATAAATTCTCCTATCTCGGTATTTTAGACCTGACTTCTTTAAAAATTTAAACGTCTTGTCCCACCTAACACTATCAAAAGCTTTCTCTAAAACCACAAGCCCCATAAAAGTGTTTTTGTTTTTCTTGATCTGCCCTTCAAGTATTAACCTTAACACCAGAATTGCTTCTCATGTACCACAGTTTTTTCTAAACCCAAGCTGAACTTCACCTACTATCCCTTCGACTACACTTTCCATTCTTCTGTATATTATTCTGGTCAGTAATTTTGAAGCATGTGATGTTAGACTAATGGTGCAATAATTCTCTCTACTGTAACTAGTGCTTTCTTCGGAAGTGTGAAGATGACACTTTCTTTAAAATCAGTGGGAATCTCTCCTGTTTCGTAACTTTTTGATATCTTTGGGTTCCTTCTTCTCCTTGGGAATCTGCAGGAATTTCACCAATTACAACTGCCTTATTTGGTTTCAAATCATTCAAAGCTCTATCAAATTCTGTTCTCAAAACAGGATCACTTAAGTCATCAATGTCGACATCAACTTCCTTTTTCCAATACAATTGTTCAAATCATCTCCATCATACAGTTTCTCTATATATTTCTTCCTCAGTTAGCTCTATCTTCTGAACTTAGGCAGCAATTTCTCCAAAATTCTGTTTATCTATGCAACCTCTTCTTTACCTACAAACATTTCCTTTTCTAATTCTTCATAGCCATCTTTCCTTTGCTTCTTCTAAATTGTCTGTATTGCTCTCTTCCTGCTTCATCCTGAGCATTTTTGTGCCTTCTCCTCTGATCCATCAACCCCAAAATTTCTTCTGTGACCCAAGGTTTTCGGGCAGCTTGTTCCCTAAAGTCTTAATGTCTCTTTACCAGTTTTCATTACTTCGGTCTTTAATGCATTCAATTCATCCTCAGTTGAGCCTTTTTCAGAGATTCTACTTAGACCCACATATACCATTTCTGCAAACTTTTCTCTCATGTTAGATTGTTACAGTTTATTCACTTCCAATCTGTTCTGCTTGTATTGCTTTTGTATCCTCTTGAATTTCAGCCTGCACTTCATAACTATCAGATTATGGTCACAGTCTGTCTCTCTCTACTCCTGGATATGCTTTACAGTCTAGAACTTGATTCCTAAATCTCTGTTTGACCTTGATATAATCTAGCAGATATCTGCCTGTATCCCCTGGACGTTTCCAGGTGTACATCCATCTAGCACGATTAGTGTGTTAACCAGAGACAAATTATAGAAGTAAGCTGATGCAAACCTGATGAATCTGTATAGCCTAGTAAATGCAGGACAATAATGTGATAGATGGACGGTTGTTCAAATATTATTTACAATCTTATTTGGTTAAAAAAAAAAAAATAGAGAAAACGAAAGCATTTTCAGTTGTAAATCTGACTTTATTTACCCATAATACAACAGTTTTCAAGGTGTTATACACATTTTAATGGACACAAAACACTGAAATACTTGATAACACCAAAATAACCTGATTGCAATGAAACAGGAGTGATGTTATTTCCTTTTGTGATAAACTTCAACTTGTGTATAATGTGATTTTTTGCCCAGAAATCAGTGGTGACAAGTGTAGCAATCTTACATTCTGTTATTTTATATGTACTATGATTTTTAATAGTCTTTAATGCTACAGTATCTGAAATAATTGCCTACTTCATTTGCCTCAGAGTTGCAACTGGATTTAGACAAAACACAAATTCCAAATTCAAAATTCTTATCTCTTGACTGCAGTAAAAAGTGAATCATGTGCTTCCAGATGCAAAGAGCCAAAATTTGTTATCAATGTGAAAGTGTTTTTTTCTTCATTCAGTGGTGTAGTAAACAGATTTTTTTTTTTACCATTTTATATGCATTCTTATTTTTAGTAGCCTTTAATCCTGTAATAATCAACAAGTTCATTTGCCATCAAGCTGCTCATACAATTTTGGCACATAATCATCCCACTGTGCCTGATAAAAATTGCCAGCAATGGGATCTCCCAATTTATACTTATCTGCAAACTTCTTGATGGAAAACTTGCCTCTATTGTCACCAGACCTAAAGAAAAAGGGGAAAAAAAAATGTAAACAGTTTGCAACAAAATGCCATTTTTTTTATATATGTATTAAGATAAAATCACCACATGCCTTTACATTAGAATTGTGGCTGAATGATACCACAAGTTACACTGGCAATTTGGAGTATAACAACTATATGGAAATGTAATTATTCCTAGGGATAAAAGAAAGAAGTGTAGGATAAATACACAAAAATGCATGTTATGGAAAACATCAAGTTATGTGAAACTTTTGGCATGAAGATAAAAAAATAAAATAAACTTTAGCAATCTGATGCAGAACATATTTTTTTTTATTTATGGCTTTACGTCTCGTCGACGGCAAAGGACATTAGAGGTGTGATGGGACTGGGGACAAGGAACGGGAAGGAATTCGCCATGGCCTTTTTGAAGGAAGCATCCCGGCATTCGCCTGTAGTGATTTGGGGAAACCATCGAAAACCCAATTCTGGATGCTCGGATGGGGATTCGAACCCGCGTCCTCCCGAATGCGAGGCCAAAACATTAACCGTTCACCCACCACGCTCGGTGCATAACACAAGCATACCAAGCAGCTGGTTTGAGAATATTTTGGCATTTATTTTTATTTATGGGACAAATAATTAGACTATTTTTAATAATACCAAATTGAGATTTAAAGGGGAAAAAACACAGGTAGGAAAGTTTGGCTATAGGAACTGTAAAACTTATCACCGTTGTCAATATTACACTTCCTATGTTTGATGTACCTTCACATGATTTAAGAGACAAGCATCAGAAGGTTGGTTCAATAAGTTCAAAATGCAACAACTACTCCATAAGATCATTAAAAAAAAACTTTAAACTTATCCCCTGTAATCTTAAATTACTATTTTGTGTATTGACTAAGAGTTTTGGATATAAATAAAAAAACTGGCATCAAAACTACGAACAGTATGCTTCTGAAAAATTCTATCAATTTTGTTCCGATTAGCATGATGGTTCTCAATGATACAGCTTCCAAAACCACAAGTTTTGTAATTTTTTGCTGTCTTAACTCACCAAGCAAAAACTGTTAAATGGATAACAATCAATCTCACAAAGTGATAGTTTGTATCATGACTTAGCTTGCAGGATACTTTTTATTTTCATAAATTACAGTGTTTCCTAAGAAAATGTAAAAAATACACATTCCTCAAAATACTGAATATGGGTTATAATTAAATGTAGCATATTGATAGTTTATGCACATACTAATAGACTTCTGTAATAACATCACAAAACCATACTGGTACAAGCAGAGAAAGTTCATATATGTATGCATAGTTCTCTTACTTTCATAAATATGTAAATAATTCACTTGTTTGCCAACAGATGGCAACACTGCCATTCTACATGTGGTGGTACATTTAAATTGTAGGTACTCTAATTTTCAAGGTATGTCAGAAACAATTTAAAAAATTTACATACAACCTAGATACATAAGTATGAGAACCAATAGAGACTTGAAAAAAGTACTGTTTCTCAATTATTTACAACCTACTCAATTTTGCTTTGAGAGTCTATCTGTGAACTACTGGTGCAAACCTTAGAAGCCATACTGTAGTATTTATGTATGAAATCTGATATCTGTAATTAAAATTAGATTAAGTTATGTGTACATGAATAAGCAAACAAAACACGTGGAAAACACTTTTTTTTTCAATTTCTAATTGTTTTGTATACAGGGGATATCAAAATAAGGAAGGATAGGGAAAACAACTCAATAATCACCACAAAAGCAGGAGGGTCAGACAAACACAAAACAATGAACACTCTTCACATTATTCCATCCATGGGCTAGTTAGTTGTGCCATTATCTGTGGTGTGTGCATGCCTTGCTTGCCAAATAACCCAATAATACTGACATGAATAAGATTTTAAACCAAAACATTATAAAGTGTGCGTGTGCGTGTTTTTTTGTGTTCATCTGGACTCCCAGCACCTACATCTGTGGTAGGTCACTGGTTATTTTCACTATCCTTCCTTATTTTTATTGCCGAACAGGGGTGTAGCTACCATAGGGCTAGGAGGTGCAGTGCACTGGGGCCCCCACACTCAGGGGGCCTCAAGTACAGCTGAGGGGCCCCCTAGCCAGTTGGACGACCCTTTTTATAAGCTGTAACAAGTCTTTTTGAGGAGCCCCTAAGGCACAGGAAGCCCCACTTGGTACAGCTAAAAAAAAAAAAGTCACCCATCTGGCCTGAGGGCCCAAAATAATTTATTTTTGTACTGAGGCCCTTGTTGACCTAGCTACGCCACTGCTGCCGAACAACACTTTCATTGTCAACATTATCCAATAAAGAGATATCAATCTGATTATCAAGCAAGCATGAATAAATGAAATTTAATATATGATACTGTACTGCTCTTAAGCACATAAAAGTTATCATATATACGTTCTTAATTAAAATTTAAATTTATCTTACCTGTTTGTTAGACGTTTTTCATCACATTTGAGTTTTCCTGGCTGTTTATACAAGAGGAAAACATAGCGATGCAAACCTTAAACAAATAAATTTGGTATTATGACAAAGATAAACTTCTATATTAAGGAGAGTTGAAATAGCTCTTACCAATGTGAAAATGTGAAAATTTTCAAATTTGCTTACAGATTGTTGGATTTACTTCAATAAATGTAGCTCTAGAGTAAAATGCAGTCTTATTAACATTATAAGTACAAACTTTTATGAAAATAAAATAGAGCATATTGAAGTTCAATAATTTAGCCAATTCACATTTTTAATATGCCAATCATAGCCAAATACTACAAAATCAGCCAAAACAACTACCAAAAAGTCAGTCAGAACAAATTCAAGCAAAGCAAATATTACAAAATAAGTTGCACTTATTTTAAACAATGATAAACTGAACTGTTTGCAGACTGCTCGCTAGAAATACATTGTAATTACAGTAGAACTCCAATTATCCGAATCAATTGGGACCGGACCCATTCGGATAATCAAAAATTCGGATGATTGGATTTTTTCTGAAAAAGGGTCTATTTTAATTTATTACTGTATGTATGTTGAAATTGGAGAAAAAACTATTTTTAAAGACAAAGAGTTTTTGATTTATTAAATTAAAAGGCAACACTTTTACATGTTAAACACACTTAAAAGTGCTGTACATTAGTACAGTATGTATGTATCGTAAAAAAGTAAATAAATGTAAATAAAAATCATTGCTTGCTCAACATCTCGGTCAAAGTAAGATGTTTGACTGCATTCATCCATTTTCGGGCAGCCAAGTTACCAATCCGATTGACAGTGAGAAGTTGATCACACTTGGGCTGACGCTCCATCCAACGCAGTTTCAAGGCTGGAAAAATGCTTGACTAGCTGATGGTCCTGCGTCTGCTTTAACTTCAACGTTAAGGTAATCTACTTCCTCGACACTTTCACTAAGATCATCATCATTTAGAATTTCATACCCAGGGTCTGACGAATCACACACCACCCACCCTCCTAAATCTTCAGCGCTAACTTCTGAACATGCAGGAATTTTCAGAAGAATGTTTCTGAATTCTTCAATTGATACGTCATCCCCATCTTCTCCTGTCTCTTCGCTTTCCTTTTCTTGAGCTTCTTTTTCCTTTTTCTCCTTTTGCTTCCTTCTTCAGTTGATATTGTAATGTGAAGATTCTCCGCCACATTCCAAGTTCGAACTTTATTAATATTAGAATAAATTTGATAAAGCTCGCACATCAATTGTATATGTTTCATTCAATATGCAAAAGAACTATGAACAAAAATGAGTGGATATCGGGCACTGTAGAAGTAAGAATTGTGCGAACGTCGTTTTTCTGAGCCATCCTTTGTGGTATCAACGGTCGGTAATCTCCACAGCATCAGTATGTCGCCATCAGACAAAAGGGCTGGGTTTGCCAAAGTGCTTTCCTTAGGGAAGGTAGGCTGTTTGGTGCTGCACAGGTAGCCATTGGACCTTAACGGGAAAATCACTCTACCACATCTTGTTACCCATGACACCCATCTGCGGGAAGAATCAAGCAAACCAAAACTTGCGTGGACTATATGACTTCAGATTTGAATCCTGGGACCAATCTCCGCAGTTCTTAAATCTAACATGGAAATTTTGTGTTCTGCATGTCCTCTGAGATGCTGGAGGGCGGGGCAAGAGTCTTTTTTGTTTAACTGTTTTACGTCTCTTAACAGCGAGGTCTTTAGAGACGGGAAAGGATGGGGGGCAAGGATGGGGGCCAAGGATGGGGGCCAAGGATGGGGACAAGGAATGGGGGCAAGGAATGGGAAGGAATTCAGCCATGGCCTTTTGAAGGAAGCATCCCAGCATTTGCCTGGAGTGATTTGGGAAACCATGGAAAACCCAAATCTGGATGCCCGGACGGGGATTCGAACCGCCGTCCTCCCAAATGCGAGAACGCTAACTGATACACCACCCCGCTCGAGAGTCTTCCTAAGAGCTTGCACACCAGGAGGAGATCATTCTGTTCTGGATCCTGGTTCTGCACTCTGTTCTGAACATTGATTCTGGACGCTGTCCTGGATTCGTTCTTGACTTCAGCCGAGGCTGAGTGGTACGATATGGCTGGCAAGAGTGTTCAGTTCCCAAATGTGGGCGAGTTTCTCGCATACCACAAGCCATCTCCGCGCTGTCGTTGCACATCTTCAATGGTAACGTGTTAACCGTTGAAGCCACAGGTCGTGCAGTTTATGTAAACTTGTTAGTGACCCATAAGCCATCTTGAGATGGATATCAGTGCTCGAACTTATCAATAACTACCTCCACTGAGCTAGTAGGCATAAGTACAAAAGACAATTTGTTTTGAACCACATGTGTTAACTGTAACATTGTACTTCATCGAACAATTCTAATAGTATGCTTTGTACAATTTGTAAATGGTACCTACGAACCATTTTGGCGCCATGGTTTATGTCATAAATTAAACTGAATGTGATGCTGTTATCACAAGTTTATTATAATGTAGCCTGAATATTATTTATCCATGAGCTTTTGACATTGATTATTTAATTTATTTCATAACGTAGAAATACACTGTTTGTTTGCATTGACAAATGGCTAATTGCAGCTGCAGGTATTGCATTGCTATGTTGAATATTTTGACGTTAAGTCTAACATTAAATACGCCCAAGCATGTAATCGCCAGCGACAACCAATAAATGTTCCATTGTGACAATTCACCTGCAATCCTGCTAAAATAAAAATTCTTGCAGAATAATAGTTTTAGAGTACCCATATAATTCAATCCTCTCAATTGTTAATCCATATGAAGCTGATAATTAAGAATTAATAGGATTCAAAAAGTCAAATCATATTGTAGGGAAGGTAGCCCCACAATATGCCTTTGAACTTGTTCCACGCACGTCTTAATGTGGCCCTAAGCGATTCAGATAATAAGAGATTTGGATAGTCGGAGTTCTGATAATTGGAGTTCTATTGTATATTAATTTGAAACAGCAAAACTTAAACACTTGCTTATACTGCAATAAAGTCCATAACACACGAAATGGTTACAAAAATATTATTTATCAATATTTCTAAAACAAATAAACTCAATTCCTAACCTATTTAAATTTAAAAATGTTATTGGTTATAGAATAAAACTGTTACATCAACTTCACCAAATACCTGTGCCTTTTGGAGGGCCTGATCCGACATATTCAGATAACACTTCACCTTCATTAACACTAGAACCAGGAATGTTAACAATCAACCAGTGATGCCATTCACGGAACTTTGGATCCTTGCGACTGGGAGCATCTGGATCTGAAGCAATAAAATGGTGTAGGCAGGTTACTAAGGCAATAATGTGAACCATACAATAACACCATGACTCATGTTTCAGAAGAAAGCTACCTCAAACTCCAAACAATGGACACCTGTAGGGCACTACATGAATTTTTAACTCTTTCTATAGATACAGTTAACGATTTTTATATATATATATTCTCACCTGTCATGCAAAGTGTGTAATAAGATCCCTCATCTCCCTTCCATGTTACAGTCGGTGGATCTTTAACTTGTGTAGGCGTCAATTCATTTCCAAGGTTAACTTTCAAAGATCCATATGAAACCTACAAAATTTGGACACAGAATAATGCAAAGGCCATCACACAATGGATTTAAAATAAGCACTAATATACACTAATTTTTGGATCAAACAATATACACAACAAGCTATTTAGCTAGATATTTGTCTCAAATAATCAAGACAATTGTGATGAGCTCTCATAAAATCATGGCTCTAAATTAATTTTTCAAATAAGCTCTTCGCTAATAGTTCGATTAACAATAATTGAAATTTGCACACACAAAAAACATGGATAATTTAAACAGATCAAGGATGGCAAACTGAGCCATTTTCAGGGATTTCTTACTCTATAAAAATACAGAGAACGTTCCACATCTGCTTTTTCCTTGAAGCTTGCCTCCGTAGTAGTTTGACAGACATTTAGAAGTAAATCATTTACTAAAACAGTATTTATACTTTTTAAAAGATGAGGTCTGTTCACAAAGTATAACACTAATTTCTTTTGTGGAGCAAACAATGAGCAGGAGATGTTATGTGGGAATTGTAGGGGATCTTGAATTTATGACCAATTTTACAAGCAAGAAATCTGCTTAAAAGAAGGATCAGAAAGGAACTACCTTTGACACAGTGCTCAAAAGATATTGGCTCAACTGTGTACGTTTTTTAAATAGTTCCACAGTTACAATATCACCAAGTTGTGAGAATCTCATTTAATGAGTTAATTTCCATAAATGTCATGTATGCATCAAATGTGAAATAAAAAAGTTGAAATGTAACTTACAATCAAAAATTAAGAACAAATATGATTCCTGGTCAAAGAAAATCCATATTTGGACATAAAAGGTAAGGGAAACAAAACATCTTGTCTCACAAAATGAAAGAGCTGTTTCCTGAAATACATGGTCAAATTGACGAGCCAAGATTTCTTATTGTGAACTCCCTGACAATCAGGGGTGCCGACTCTGTGGGTGCTCAGGGGCTCTGGCACCCATGAGAATTAATCAATGGGTGCCGAGCACCCATGAGCATGGACATTGAAACTAATTAGTAATCGACTTCAAGCAACACCTGTATTACCTACGTCACGCGCTGTGTGGCGAGGCAAGATATCTCGACGATATTGCACTTCCCGTCAAGATGTGAGCGTGCGCGACTCCGCGTTATGCCCAAGGAGAATATAAACACTCAGATCATACATAACACTATCTAGTGTGCGGTAAGTAAGTATATGTTTGATTTGTAATGAGCACGCACACAAGCAAATCAAGCAATTCGACCCGCTATCCGTCACGCCTCACCTGTCAGTCGCGCCGCCGCGGCTCGCAGGCGGTTTCAGATGTATTACGCATTCCTAATCGAGCTGGTAAATAAAGCACGTGCTTAGAGAGCACGCTGCCCTTTATGTTATCTGGTTTAATTCGGAAAATTATTAGTTTCGATAGTTAAATTCATCCTTCCAAATCGTAATATGCCCAAACCTGCAGAACCCTCCAATAGTAGCGCTTCTCAGCTTAGTACAGCTGAACAAATCGAACCAGAACATGTTATTTCCGCAAATTCAGTTGAACATAAGAAAAGACGTAGTTTTCAAAGGAAGTGGCAGCGGATAGCTGTTATAATGATGAAGATCTAGAAAATGTGTTTTACCAAATCTGCAAAGAAATCCTGCCTAGTGGCTTTTCTGCGCCGGAAACATCATCTAGAACAGATGAGTTCATTGAGGCATTCACTTAAGATGGTTTTTCATCATGAAAGCTTTGACAAGCCTGGTGTAAAGCCAACTTAGATTGTGGCGTCAATGTACACTGCATTCTATATATAAAAAAGTAAACTATATGATATGAAAAAAATCGCTTTTACTGACCTGAGATCTAGCCATAAGAGATCACGAGGACAAATATCTAAATTTCATTCGATTGTTGAAGCTATGATCACAAGACATTCCCGAGTTAAGCACGTGGCTCCACCGCAACAAATATCGGTGGTTGTTACACGATATCACTGTGTACATTCTACACTCAAAATTTTGAGTGACGGAGTACTGCATAAAATAATCAAAGTCATACAAAATGCGGTCTATTATTCAGTTATGGTTGTTAAAACTAGTGACATTTCCAGCAATGGACAAGTCACATTCTTCTTTCATTATATGGACACAAAGTTTAATAAACACGAAATTTTATCGGCCTCTGTGAAACGGTATCAATCATATCCGACAAAATTTGTTTGAAATTTTCAACGATGTGCATACCAACAAGATTCGACATAAATATCAAGATGTGTAGGCGTCTATTTCCAGACAGTGCTTCTAATGTTGGAGCACATACTGGCTGTTAATTGTTGGTTAAAGTTATCGAAGTAAGGGCAATGCATGTGCATTGCACCACTCACTCGTTACACCTGGTTGTTCAAGAAACTATAAAATAAGTACAGGCAATAAGAATTTTTAATATGGTGTCTTCGTACGTGGTTCATCGAAACACCAGGTTTGTTTTGAATCACTACAGGCAGCAGGCGATGCTTAAAACCTTTCTTTGTGGCCTTTTTGATCATAAAGATAGTGTTGTCGTATATCTTAATTTTTATTATTCATTTTCATTGCAATGGAGCTAATGCTCCGGTGACAATTCCCTTAGACATTTTGTTACTCCTTTTTATGTTTTTTTTAATCTTTAATAATTTGAGTGTTAACCTTGGAAACTAATTTAAACAATTATAGTGTGCTGCTATGTTTTATGAACGACACAAACAGTCAGAAAGATGATGCTGGCGCGAAAACAAAATGGTTTTTAAAAAGTCTTCAGTCATTTGAATCCTAATATAAATTCTCGATCGTTTCGAAGCTCTAAATGCAACTCAACGGAAAATTCCTCTTTATCCTGTAGATAATATTAATAGTGCCAAACACATTATATTGTCCCAATGAACTGACAAAAAATTCAAAACCTTTAGAAATCGACTCTTGACCCAGTTTTTATATTGGATGATCAACAAATCAACATTAATAATTTCAAAAATAAGGATACATAAAAATATAGACGATTCATCAAGTAAACTGTGTCAATTTTCCTCGCCAGCTGAATGATATATATGTATATGTATAAAAAAAATGCTGTGACACATTTGAGTAACATGGAACTATTTCTTACTTATCAAAATGATACCAGCAGTTACGAGAAACAGTTCTACGATGACTTTGATGTGGATCCTTTGGTTCTTCATCGTGCTTTTAGATATTGTATGAACAAAAAATGTCAGACTGAACAATGTGAGAAACGTACATTTTTTATATATAAAAATGAATGTTAGTATGTTCGTCTTCTATGCGTTCCTATAACATTCATCCGATTACGATGAAACTTGGGTGAGTTATTGCGTGCACGTGTGTGAAGGTTTCTGATACCCCCTCCCCCCCAAAAACTTATACGAACTCACATTTTGTATCCGATTTCGATGGAACTTTGCACACGTATACTTTAAAATAAACAGAAAAATACTATACACATTTGATTTGCAAAAACCCACCCGCTCTCCCCCTTTCCACACCCTTAATTTTTGTCAATGTTCTTTACACATAACCACAGTTTATCGATAGAGCTTTGCACACTTATTCTTTAAAACCAATAGAAAACTAGTGTTTACATTTGGTTTTCACAAATCCTACCCCTCCCCCATTCCACCCCCTTATTTCTGTAAACGTTCTTTAGACATACCCACAGATTTCAACTGATTTCAATTGTCCTTTGCACACATATACATTAAAACAAACAGAAAAATACTGTATACATTTGATTTGCGAAAACCCATCCCCTCCTCCCCCTTCCACCCCCTTAATTTTTGTTCTTTACACATACCCAGTTTTTATCCACTATGGACGGAACTTTGCATGTGTATACTTTAAAACCCTCAGAAAAGTACTGTCTAAATTTCATTTTCAGAAACCCAACCCCTCTCACTCTTTCCACCCCATTAATTTTTGTTCTTCGTACAAAGCTACAGGTTCTATCCGATCCTGAAGTAAATTTGCACACATATACTTTAAAGCAAACAGAGAAGTACTGTCCACATTTGGCTTACAAAAATGCAACCCCCCTCCCCCTTTACTCCCACTCATCTTAATTTCAAAAGTTGTTTATAGAAATTCACATTTCTTATCAGATTTTTGATGGAACACTGCACACGTATACTTCAAAACAAAGAGAACTGATTGCCTACATTAGGTTTACAAAAACCCGCCCACTCTCACCCATCACCCTCCTTAAACAAAATTTACACTTGAAACCATTCAGTTTTTCAGTTATTTGGTACATGTTCTATATGCGTATCCACTTAAGAAATAAAAATAGGGATTGGAACGTATATATACACACATAAGATTTGGTATTGGGAATCTACCCAAGGTATGGTACTTCAAGTCATCAAATTGTTAAAAATCGTGTAAACTATTCCAGTATTGACATGCACAGCATAACGGTCATTTTCAGCATAACCGAGTACAAAAACTCATTTGGGGAGTGCTATGATTCAGCAAAGAGTGAATGTTCACATAGTAGCGCACGTAAACCGAGAAATAGCGGATGAAGTATACCTACAAGACATTGCTGATACAATTATAAATATAGCTGTAGTTCGACAAAATACGTCCGTATTAAAAAAAATTGATATCGTCATATAAATTATAAATGTAGCTTCTTATAAAGGTTTATTAGTGTTGATCATACAATTCTTATTAAAGCTGTATACATTAGGTAGGTACTAATACATACATATCTCCAGCTAATAGAAATTGTGTTACACACTGCTAATATAATGATTTCATTTTAATTATTATGACTAGCTCGTACCCGCGACTTCGTACACGTGGATTAAGAATTTTTTTGCCAGAATTAAATATAGGAAGTTGTTGGTAACGAAGGATTGGTCCCAAACAATATCGAGTCGTAATAATATGACAGGAAAGCTGTCATTATATCATTGCACCGTCGAACCTGTCTCTTGAAGAGAATCAATTTCCAACATATTTCTGTCACCATTCGATAAGGTCTCAAAATTTCGTGACTACAACTGTTAATCATACTGGAAAAAAATATCCTGTGCCCTTCATACAGATTTCCTTATAAAATTCCATCGCAATGTTATAGCCATTTAGTCGTCAAAACGTAACAAAAAGACAGAGACTTACTTCCATAATTATAATAATATTACTTTGGTTCACACTCACACACTGACTGCGAACAACACCTGAGGGATCATTATAACGTAAAAAAGTGTACACCTACAACATTGCAAGACCACCTACAATTTGCCTCGCATCGCACCCCTAACTTTATAATATCTACAGTTAAACATTCAATCCGAATAACCTACGCCCCAGGCCTGACTCTTACGATGAAAAACAATTTTTAAAAATCTTAGCCTCCACGGAGATTTGAACCGGAGACCATGACGTTCGTAAGCAAGCGCTTTAACCACTGAGCTGCCAGTCCACTACACGGAAACATCGTATGGAGACGTCCATATCCAACGTGTCTGTCTATCGCCGTATTTCGAAGTTATGAGACAACATGTGTTATTTATACAGATAATTTTTCAACCAAATGTAGACAGTATTTTTCTCCTTGTTTCAAAGGATAAGTGTGCAAAGTTTCATCGAGATCGGATGAAAACTGTGGATTTGTATGAAGAACAAACAAACAAACTAACTAACAAACTAACTATCAAACAAACATACATTCATCTTTATATATAAAGATAGGTATCCGTTGTTTACAGTTCAATCCAGTATTTTTTTTTCTTTTCCTCTATAATTACTAGCTATACCCGCAACTTCGTTCACGATAGCGATCCTTGAGAACACAAATCAAATGCAATTATGAATCCTGATTTTTTAATAGGAATACACGAATTATTTGGTTACTTGTCTATTACTATCATAAACTTGAAAATCTGTAAGTTTTGTTACTCAATCATGTTAAAATAGCCGAACTCATTTTACTGAAGTTTAGAGTGTTTTTGGACTGGAACAGAATAAAGAAAACGCAAAATCCTTCTTTCCTACTATACTTGTCTATTCGCTTACAACTTGAAATCTACTGTACGGATTTAGATGAGATTTTCACTATTACGTAAGAATAGTTGTTGCCAGCGATTTCTTCATGTCTGTCAAGAATTTTGAACATTTTAATTTAATTTGTTCGGAACCCTAAATTTTTGCGGGATGAAAAGTAGTGTATGTTACTCCCTTCCAAATCAGCAACCCGCCAACGAACTAGTTCACAATCTTTGCACTTTAAAAAAAAATGAATCATTAAATAAGCATGAGCACCAACCAGGTTTTCTAAAAGTCGACGCCCCTGCTGACAATGTATAGTTGATGTAACTTAAAACTAAATAATTTAAATTAAACATGTAACATTACAATAATTTAAAATATCACAAAAACACCATTTTCAGAGCATTATCCGTTGTTCCATGTCATTTCTAATAAGGCCCCTTTTATACAAATAAAAAAGAGGTAGATAGAAATTCTGACTTTCCTCAGTTGCTGCCTTGCTGCCATTGTTTGATTCAAAACATTTGCCTTCCAGTCATTTTGAGGTTAGGGAAAAGTCAGAACATGCACCGTGCCAAATACGGTAAATAGGATAGACTATGATAAACATTATGTTTTCCTTCAACAAACTACCATATTTAGTAATGCAAATTACTTTCAAGAGAACAATAAAACATGATCAAATATTCAGCGTAGCCAAAAGCTATCAATCCGATTTGACAATCATTCAAAATTCTCCACGGTACTGAAAGACGTCAAGATTGCTCATCTTAAACCTGTAGATAATATTATAAAAACATTTGAACCACATATAAACAATCTTACATATCACAGCAACATTACGAGATTACAATTATAAAATTTCAAGTGTTTCACGAGTCTTTTTTGCAGTTTTAAACATTGCATAGTGTAAGGGTACCAAGCGGTAAGCCTGATTGGTTTTGGTGGACATCTGTGACGAGTGTGGATGTTGAGTGAAATTTGACCAACCTTTGGGATATTTCTAAGCCCATAAAATCCACTTGTGACACTTCTTTCTTCAAGTGATGCCTTCTTCTCATGGGGAATATCTTCAAGCAACTAACAAAATATTATATAACGTCAGGACTAACACCAGCTGGTTTACACCCAGTAACAAAGATAAGAGGGCTAGTGCTTGTACAATGTCTAGCTGGCAGCCTACCCTAGTTATGAACAATGAGGTCAAATAGCTGCTGAACTATATTTATAAGAATAATTGCTGTACATTTTACAAACATTAGCCCCCTATAAAAGATAAAATGATTGATAATGACTAAAGCATGGTGGTCTGATCTTAATGGAAAATATGTGGTTAGGCTCAAACTACGAGAGACAGTTTGTACAATTTAGCCCATATTAACTAGTGAACTGTTCCTGATCTAATGACGGCAAATTGACTGGTTTGTAGCTGTACGCCACCTCATGTTTGATGTCATTGCTACCAGATTAATCCACTTCGAGTTGACCGCTGTCAACGAGTTAGCATTCTGTGGAGGACAAGCACATACTTGCCGAGTTTGTGTCAGCAAACCCAGTCGGACACATTGCTAGCTAACTTCAGACAGTATTACATTCACCAAATATCCCCATTTTCTTTTGAGATTTCTGACAAATTTGAGAATTTTCACACCATTATTCTAACATCACATGCTTCAAAATTACTGACCAGAATAATCTATATATTAATACGTGAAGTGAATCCCTTTTTAAGAATACCGCATGCAAGGAGGAGTGTGAGATTTGGCATAGTTAAAACTTATATAGAGAAGTGCAGAAAAATAATAAATATATATAATATGGGTTACAAATACATTAAATTAAATAAAACATTCACTGATTATGTTCAATTGCCTTTTTTTAATTGCAACACTTAGAGATTCTGCCAATATTTGTGGTCTTTGGTTAACAGTAAAGAAAATGGATAACAAGCATTGATTGAGAAATTTTTTGTATCTCTTTCAATCGACTGCGAGTATCTGAGCTCACGGTGGTTGTTTACGGCTTAGTTTGGTGTAATTTGGATTTCCACCGGCCTGAGGGAAATTTGCGTGCTTTGTTTTTACCAAGGAAATTATATGTGTGTCTTCTTTTTTTATTGCTATTGTTATACGGTCTTGGATGGTGATGGATATGATCACTTGTCTGAACACTTATCAAGTTCAGCCCTACACTTTAATCTCGGCGAGCTACTCCAGATTTATGATGATTGTAATAAGGAAATAAGTATATGAGTGTAGTGTTTTTACATTTCATACTTCGCCCATCCCATGAGAAGATCTTGCGGAGGATAGCGGCCACTGTCACACTAATATCTGCGCTACAGTTACAGGTGAGTGGAACTCAGTTTTACGCTATTACTGGCCAACTCGCTGCTGTCGAGTTCAGGTGTTGCAGTCGGCAGAAGCGAGAAAAAAATCGCTCACCAATTATTCACAACTGCGGGAAGCCACTATTTACACGTGACTTTTCCAAATAGAGTATCCAAGGATAGTTAATTCATGTGTAACAGAAACATTGGTAAATAAAATAATAACTTCATGAGAATGTGTGTGCATGAAATCGGAATACCAGAAAGAAATAAAATGAAGCATTTGAAGTGTGGTGCTACAGAAGAATGCTGAAAATTAAGTGGACAGATAAAGTACGAAACGAACGAGTTTTGGAAATGATTGGTGAGGAAAAGTTTGTGGAAGAAGCTTACAGAAAGAAGAGACAGGATGGTAGGTCATATTTTGAGACATGGTGGATTGGTTAATTTGTTAGCAGAGGGCCAGTCAAAGGTAAGAACTGTAGAGGAAGACAGAGATTAGAATATATGAGGCAGATAATTGAGGATGTGGGTTGTAAGTGGTATGTAGAGACGAAGAGGTCACACACAAGGTAGGAAGGGATGGAGGATTGCGTCAAACCAGTAGAAAGCCTGATGACACCAAAAAAAAATAAAAAAAATATACAAACATTTAGGCAGGTAATAAAAATTCCTACTTAGCAATGCAAACAAGGAACTAATCACCACGATGCAAGGAAAGCATATCATTATTCCCATCCTCGTAATGCTTATGGTTAACAATCTTTTAGAGGTCTCCAGTTCAGGAGAGAATTGGGTAATTATTGGGCTTTAGGAGGTGCAGAATGGGAGTGGTAGGAACAGTAGTTGGTAGCACGATTCATTTGCTTTTGTACTATATAAGAGAGCAGCAATGGGAAATAAATGTTAGTTGTTGGGAATATCTGGAAAGGGATTAATGATCAAGTTTCCTTAACAACTAAGCTAAAAACCTATGCCTCATAACACACAATATTCCAACTTCAGACAGTGGTTGCTATAATACATTTAGAGAAATGGAAGTAGACAGGTACATTAGAGCCTCACCTCGCTTTTTCATGGCAGGCCATGAAGGAACCTTCATAACTGACACCAACAGACAACATTAAAGAAACTGACCTACCACTTGCAACGGTAATGCTATGATTGCATCCTCTCCAAGTTCGCACCAATGATTTGGAAGGAATCAAAATTCTTTCTGTGGCTCCGCAGCACAAACAATGCTCCGCTTGTGCAGCTCACTGTCAGCTGACAGTGTCAACTAAGGCTGTTACTTCTTGCATTCACAAATTCATCCGTGAGAAGGCAGTGAAATGATCACAAAGTAATGACAGTTAACATTCTTTATTTCACTAAGAGCACAGCTAAATACACTCTACACTTGGTCAATACCAGCAAACATCTCTCTGAGACCAGCACCGCTCACCCTCTCCCCTTCACCACTCGTCCCAACCAACCGCCTGCCTAACAGGATTGCCCCTCCAAGGTCAGGTCAATTCTGTGCATACCTCTAGACCAGCCGGCGGAAGGCTATGATCATTCACACTACCCTGCCTCCGCCTCCACCCATTTTTTCCAAAAGAAAAATAAACATAACTACTTCTTTTTCTTCTTAAGATACTACAAGCTACACCTCACCATTCTGCACCTACTAGCTACAAAACCAGATAATCTCTTGGATGTAACACAAATTTTCAAAGCAAACACACCAAAAAAGAAAGAAAAATACAATATATAGGCTATAAATTGCAAGGAAAGGGAAAATGACTTATCACTCACTTTGGTGAGTGATAAGTCATTTTCCCTTTCCTTGCAATTTATATTGCCTAAAGCAGTTTCCTTTTTCCTTAGTTTAATATATACAGCAGGCTATACTTGAAATAGAAACTAAAAAATCATATAACTGAAATATGTTTCAGTGGATGCTGACAACAATGTCTGCGAAAAACAATAGCTCAATTTCTTTCCCAAGGCCAAATCATAAAAATTAAATATTAACAAACTTAAATCTAATACAATATTAAGAAATAATAATAATAATGAAATACATACACCTTAAATACAGACAGGAGGACATAAAAATCAAATATAAACGTTTTAGTGGCTGCTGAAAACTGGGTCCACCGATACCGTAGTTCATTAGCTTTAGCCCAGCCCAATAGTCATCGTTCATTTTAACAAACACTGAAAAATTGAGCTTGACGTTCTGCAAGCCTTTTAAGCACTTACTACTTGCACATTTTAACTTACTAGGGAGCGTGAACAACTACGTGGCTCGGTCCCGGGGGGGGGGGGGGGGGATGGTTGGCTGGAAGGCTACGCTGGGCTACGTGGCGTGGGAGGAGGGGGGGTTTCCGAGTCAGGCCATGTAGCTTTCTTTTCATAACATTTTTTACAGTTAAAATGAGTTACAGGACACATAACAGCATGTGAATATTTTTCTCCTCAGTCATTATCTCGGTATGTAAGTTACAACAGTCTGACGTGAGAAAACGGTACAAAATGTGTTCTGGAATAAAAAATGAAAAAAAGCTGTGTGCTACATGGGGGGGAGGGGGGGTAGAAGCAAAAACCACATAGGGCTACATGGGGGTTCACAGGAGGCCAAAATGGAGCTACGTGGTTTATGGACACTCCCCTACCATTAATATGTGGCTACAGACTGCATGATAGTGGACAAAGACCAATGATTTATAAAGTGCTTGAAAAGTTGCATTTCCAAAAACTGTTTCAGCACCATATCCATTGTCCTAGTTGTTACATAAATAACAGCTGCTGCAAACAGAACGAACACTGCGGCTCCAACCCTAAAATTAAATACTCACAAGATCTAAAATCTAACGCATTGTTACAAAACAATAATCATAATAATACACACACTCAGAAAATATAAACAAGCAAACAAAAATCATATATGTATCAGTGGCTTCTGCAAACAATGTCCACTAGAACAATTGTTAATTTACTTCCATACAAAGTTCAGCCAGTTGTTTAAGTGCAGTAACATTTTTTTCACTTGTTTTACACGCACTCAACGTAAACTGTGCTTGCAGCTTAGCATGCTTTTAAGTCACTATACACTTACACATTTTCACTTTCGTAACATAGGAAGTGACCATTGCATGAAGCGAAACGAATAACCACTATGGTATAGGCTTCTGCATTTCCCAGTACATCGGATAGAATGAGCCTGTCACCACTTAACAGCTCACTTGACTGCTTTTCACACCTAACAACCGATGCTATCCAGTAAACAACACTTTGTATTCAATAATCAAGATGGGTGATATAAATTGTCATATGATGCACACAATATTCCTCCAAAAATTTCCTTTCAACTTACCACTACACTTGCAAAATTCATCAAATTTCTGTCTCCCCAGAAATATTTTACCACCTGTCTCTATACTTTGGTACACAAGAATTATGCCTTGACTTTTCTCTTAAAAGTGGTTTTAGTACGAATCCTCCAAATGGCATACCAGAAATGTTCGGTTAGTCGCTGCTGCTACCCATCCATCTCCCAGTCTGTCAGTATACTGGAAGTCATTCCCTTACACGACAGCTGTTAACACTACCAGATCAGTCAATTACATCACTGTGTATATTTTTTATCACATCTATCACCACCCTTCCTTCTTCAGTCCACAGTGTCTGCATTTCAACGCTTGTAAATTTCACACTTTTCTTACTGAAAAATCCCATTCTGCCACTTTCTTTTTTCTTACATCCCGTAATAATTCCCCATCCCCATTCTCTTCCTCTGTGTAATCAACATTTAATTTTTTGCCAACAGTATTAACTTCCACTGTTTACTCAGCGTCTAACCACCCCTCTTGATTTTGCTGCTCATCTGTGTTCACAGTCAAACTATTATTTTTAAAATTCATTAAAGATTTTTTGATTTCGTGTAACATGTTATCTAACATTGTTTCAGATTCCCGCATGCAAGGCATTAACCTGTCTTTACAGTCTTTGTGATTTTTAATCCATTAATTCACTAAATTTTTCAGTATCTTCGAACAGGCATCCCTCCTTGCTCTTTCACACTCCTGTCAACCATTTCCACCAATCTTTCTCACTTCTTTTATCTCATTCATGTCTAGTTTCTCCCACCTGCTCTCCTCATAATTTTGTTCAGACTCATCATATCTCCTATTCAACCTCTGAAGAATTGCCAAAATATCATTAATTGTAAAACTTATAGTTGCTTCTTAGGAATCACTAAAATTACTTCCTCCCTCTTCCCCATCCCCACACTCCCCTTGAATCACACTAAAACCTCAGCCATCCATTTCTACTCAACCCAAAAACCCTCAAATGCTGACATATAGAATACTGAACCTCCAGACATAACTCTGAGACAGAGATCAGAGAAAAAAAGAGAGCAGCTAATGCTACTATCGAACACATCTGGATATTTTCATTTGAAGTAAAACCTTTAATTATTTCACATACAGCAACAAAACAAGACGTTAGACATGACGGAGAACCACTTCAACCATAAACACTATAAGCGGGAGGAAAAACAAGAAAAACTCATGGAATTGCAACCAGAACATTATTAAAAACAATTAAACTCAATACAAACAGACACCATTATCACAATTTATGCCCCCCTCTCCCATGGAACCCGTATATAACTTCTGAACAAGGCCGCCCGATATCTAACAAAATTTCCATGCTTGAAACTGTGAAAAACAAAACCACAGTTACAACACTTATGACATAAAACAAAAGAAAAATCTATATAACTGCTATCAGGCACAATACAAAAATCTACAAGCTACGCAGTCAAGTACACTCTCAGCAAACCAAGCCATTCTCTCTGCCGAGAGAGAAAACATTAAACTGATAGCCAGCACCAAAGTTAATTCGTTCAGCCACGTACTAAGGCTCACCTCAGTATAAACTGTCAGAATATTGGTCACCCGTCTTCAAGGATGAGATTTTTTGGCCAGGGCCACCAGATGCAAAGGTAACGCTATGATTGCATCCTCTCCAAGTTCGCACCGATCGTTTAGAAGGAACCAAAATCCTTCCTGCGGATCCTCAGCACGAACAAGCCTCAGCTTGTGCAGCTCACTGTCAGCTGACAGTGTCAACTAAGGCGTTACTTCTTGCATTCACAAATTCATCCGTGAGAAGGCAGTGAAATGACCACAGAGTAATGACAGTTAACATTCTTTATTTCAGTAAGAGCACAGCTAAATACACTCTACACTTGCTCAATGGCTGTGAACATCTCCCTGAGACCAGCACCTCTCACCCTCTCCCCCTTGCCACTCATCCGAACCAATCGCTTGCCTAATGGGATCGCCCCTCCAAGGTCAGGAGGCATTCTGTGCATACCTCTAGACCAGCTGGCGGAAGGCTATGGTCGCACACACACTACAATATTTGGAATGTAGGTGTCCAATATAAATTCAGAAAATGATAAGAACTCCAACAGCAAAAGTGAGCAACATTAACATCAGTATTATGTACCCATAACCCACAATGCAACTCACAATACACATTAAGAGTATTTGAACGAAAAAGGAGTTTAGGAAATGTTTTCACCAAAACTGGAATGCACTTGCTAAATGAGAGAATGGGTTTGTAACAACAATGCAAATGTTTATACCCAACAATTCATTCAAGAATGTTTGAAAGATTAATATCATAGGAAAATCAATCTCAGATATCTCTGCATATTTTGATTGAGCTGCACAGTCAAATCACTAAATTAAATGCTTTAACAGATTATTTTAAAATTTATCTCAATATTTCCTACACCAATCATAAATGAAATGCAAAGGCACTAGTTAGCAAATTGGAATGAGGAATCACTGTCTGCAAGCAGCAACTGTGACATCTATTACATATGTGACAGAAATTTACACAAATGTTTATATTCCCTTCCAGGGGAGTATCCAGAGAGGAGCAGGGGGTGGCTTGCTGCCCCCCCCCCCCTAGAAGAAAAATCAAGTTGCCTTCAGCACGCTTCGATGAGTGAAGAACTGGCTCAGGAGCACTATGGGAGAGGAAAGATTGAGTGGAGTATGTCTGATGAGTGTGCATCGAAATTTCGTGGAAGTACATCGTGAGATAATGACAAAGTTATTGAAATTTTTTCTGGGAATCCAAGACGATTAGTATTTACATAAAAAAACTATAACTGAGTTACGATCTTGATTAACTGCATAGTAGGTCCTTGGATTACTATGTTAATAAAAATAGTTTTATCAATAGGTTCGAGTTTTATTTTGTAAGAAATTGTCATGTTTCAGTCCCCCACCCCACTCCCTCGAAAAAAATACGTGTCCCCCCCTAGTTCTGATCATGGATACGCCCTTGTTCAGTTCATGGCACAAATTTAATCTTCTTCATTTTACACCCAGAGTTGACAATCTCTTTTCTATCCACTAATTATCATCATTTGGATTTTATTTTCCATTGCTCTTGTAAGGGAGGAAAAGCTGATACTGGGGCTGAGTATCAGGCTTCAGTACCTTAGCTTGATGTTTACTTAAAGAAAGTTCTCTGAATTTGCATCTATAATTTTAAATTGACCATGTTGCCACCTGGATATCAACTGTAAAGCTTAACGGCCGCCACAAAGTTTTTTTGGACCAAAAGCTGAGGAAACGTTTCAGTCTACCACAATAACACATAAAAATTCACTTGAAGAAAAATCTGAAGTTTATTTTCAAAGTCACATTTTAAAATTTTGCATTTACAGTTGAATCGGCAAATCAAACTAAACTTTTCCAAAAGATTGTAGATTATGAAGAGAATTTCCCGACTGACACCTTTAGAAAATTTATAAGTTCATAATAGTCGATAACACACGAGTCTGGTAAGAAAAATCTTCATGGGTGACACACGCTCCTAGCTTGGCTTAACGGTTTCCGGCTATTACTTGGCCTAACCGACACATACTCGCGCAGGTCTACTATACGCACATTCCCGGAATAAAAGACCACAACCTCGTTATCACGTCACCCTTTATACCCCTCTCCGGATGATTGATATATACCGATGCTTTCCAAAAATAATATAAAAAGGTGTAATTATAGAATGTGTTCTAAATTTAATTGTGCGTAGCCTGGCCTTCAAGGATTATGAAAAGTGTTTAGTGAAAATTTGTAAATAATTATTTTGTTTGTAAATGAATTTAGTTTTCAGGGGCATTGGTAAAAAGTTTCCGAAAGTTAATTAGTGATTCCCCGAGATGTGTGTTAATTCTGGCAATTTTTAGCCGACCCTACTGAATTGCAAATTATCATGTTAAAATTGGTGTCATTATGTTCTACTTTAATTCCTGATTAAAATGGTGTAAATATTATTATTATAGGTGGTGTAATGGCAATGTTGAAATCTGTACAGCAAATACTTGGTTTTTAGTTATAATTATTCAAGTGTTGTTTATGTCGAAAAAGTGAAGTTATCTGAATTTTCTTTGAATTTAGTTACGTGTTTTCCTCGTTTTATTTACGGAAGTGACTTGGTTTACTTGCAAGTCTCGAAAACTACGTGTGGTTTATAACAAAATAATTTTAGAAATTGGTTTAATATCTGTTCTACTGCATGGAATGTTTTGAAATTTTAATATGTTATACAAGACTTTATGTTCTTTCAGGAAATCTACTTTTTAGTTCCAGAAATTATTGAACACATGATTAAAAATGTTGAAAGTGTATCTATCGAAGAGTTAAAAAATTTATTTACATTATTTACACGGTCCGAAACTACGGAATTTTACTGAAATTATCTTTCTTTCGGATTATTATTATTTTAAAATTACTGCATCGAAAAGTGTTAATAAATAGTGAAATTATCACGTAACCAAAATCTATTGTTTACAAGTTGGATAATAATTAATTACCCTATTCCAGGTTAGTTTAAAAGTTCTTTACTATTAAAAAATGTTTATTTAGCACTTATATTAGATGTTGAGTGACTTTATTGCTCTTAAATTGGTTTATTTATTGAGTTAGGTTGCAGTATCGGCTTCTGCATGAAACGGTTTTCTCATATCCTATAGTTGCAAACTGAAAAATTTAATGTTAACTAGGAAGCCAACTCCCTCCCTTAAGCTCTATAAATGTGAAAACTAGAATTTATCCAAATTCTAAGGTGCTTACACTCTATCATGATCATCAACTCCAATATTCCCTCCCAAATAATGTATGATATAGTGTACTATTCTCTTTGGTATTGCTGTTTCCAACCAACTCACCTGCAAACCGTTCACTCATTTTTTTAAAGAATGTTTTGTTTTTCCTAAAAATGCTCATGGCATAATAGCAGCACAATATCAATTTTAAATCTTTTTCTAATTTCCAAATTCCTGCTTCCTGAAGTACGCAACAAAGAATTTTGCACAAATAACCCTTCAACATTAGCATACAATAGATAAGTGTTGGTTCATATCCCTATAAAAACTTGTTCATATTAAAATACATATTCAGTACCTCTAAGACATCTGATGGAGCCTTCCCAATTACATCAGGTACAACTTCATGTTGCTCCATATCTCTGACGTTAATGGCAAAAGCACTTCTGTTGCACTTCTGAAATAATATCAAAGTATTATACAATTAATATAAATAAAGTATTTAAAAAAATAAATGATTATAAAACAACAATAACTAACAAGTTGTGGTGCACATTGGTGATGAGACATGGACAGGTATTGGAGTAGGAATTAACAATAATGCACAGAATGGAAAAGATGACCATGACCACAAGCTGGCACTCAATTTCAGGCACAAGGGTGTAGAAAGATTTTCTTTTTTAGGTAACGGCGTCAGTCATTGGAATAAGTTATCAAGATAAATAATTTACCAAAAACGTTTAAAGAATTTAAAGTTCAAATTTGTAGAGGGCAAATTTAGATGGGTGCAGGAAAGGAGTAAGATGGGTGTGTAGGCCAATTGGCACTGGAGCAAGCACTCCATTGAAATTTTAATTAAATATTACTATTTTAATGTATTACATATTTTTATTCCAGTTTAAAAAATAAAAAAAAACATTTAATAGTATGGTAATGGATGAGGAAACACTGACAGAATAAAAATCAAATATTAAAATGAAATATCAAGTAAACTAACACTAAGCAGAGTATGGGAAGGCTGCGAAGCAAAATAATATTTCTGATGACCACAGTCCTCCTCCTCAGAACAGGCACTCTACACATTTCTTATGTGGCAAAACCTGCACGAAGCCTTGATCCCGCCCACACATGAAAAAAAACCTTCACACACCCTTAAAAAAATGTCAAATTTTACAAAACCAACCAATTAACCCACACGTGATACATAAAATGTTTATCAATGTCCTTTTAAATGAAAGCCTAGAAATTATAAACAAATATCTTAGTGGGAGGGGATGTAAAGTTCTGACATATATATATGAATAAAACTATTCACAGTATTTTGTTGGAGCTGAACAACACAATACAAACAGTATTTTTGCCTACGAACACACACCAGACATTTTTAAACCTTTGACTTTGTGACAAAAAAAACTTTAGCAACAAGTGAATGGAAAGTATACTTCTCTACTTGCTTACATACATTTTTTCAAGCATTGTTAAGTGCTTAAATGGGAGTAGACTACGAAGCTTACCTAGCTTTGCTCTTATGAATTAAGGCCTTAATCTTGTGATATCTCAGAACCACATAAGCTGAAACAGACAGTTAACGCTTCAATGTTCCATTGATTTATACATTTTTTTTTTTTTATCAAAACATAATCATTGCAAGTTTCTTGCACATTATGGAGGAATGTTGTTGACGAGGTATAGCATGCTTCATTGGTTGTTTAACTTGCATATCCATTGCTTCCTTCAGCAAACTGGGTTGGGAGCCACTGGAATATTATGTTTTCCCCCCTATGTCTTCTGATATTTCAACACTAACCATAAAACAGTGAAACAATACTAATTATTTTGACATAGGTCTAGTGAACTGTCTAAAAATTTGTGACAAGGATTATTATTAGGTACACTCAAAATTCTGGAGCAAAGAACCTCTACAGGAAACAGTATAAAAAAAAAAAAAAAAAAATGATAGGAAATTAAACATATCCCACTGTAGCTCTTTAAAACATGCAACAATATGTTCCCTGAAACACGTTTAGCATATCTACCTACAATGAGTGTTTCAATTCATGTTTCTCTTATTCTTCAATATATAGAATTAAACTGATTTCACCTAGTCAGTACAAAACCTTTATGAGGAAGACTGCACAGCACAGCATTAAAATCATCAATTAATTCCAGTAATACAACTGAGATTATATTTCTTCAAAATGGGTTCTAATATAGTGCTGTAAAACAATACGCAAAACCTCAAGTGCAGTAACATTTCCGACAGCGATTAGGCCAGTAACAAAGGCCGGCCATGTGATGTCAATGTTACACAGTAACTTAAGTAGCCTTTTATATGGAATTATATGAGAGCTAATGCAACAAAAGACTGCAATAAATCTAGGCTAGGTTGCTGCAATGGTTATGTCAATTTTCTCCAGAGTATACACCCATTTATTTTGTCTAGTTCTGCTCAAGGCTCTCATAAGATTATCTACCAATGCAATCAATCGTCTTCTCACTAAAAGGGTTTGTAATGAAACATTTGTAGGCCTAATACCTCTCAGACATATCCTTCCATTCGTTAGTCTGGGGATATAAAATTTCCTGCAATCTCCTGCATATATGCTTCACCATATCGATGAACAGCTCATAATTCTGAGAGATGGTTGGAAGTTCCCCAGTAGCTGTATCTAGGCCCTCTTGAAAAACTTTCCAGTTGGCCTTTTTTAAATTTAAACGTCTTCTTAAAATGATCTCCTGCATTTTTATTGTAGCGAAGACTTTCAGCCCAATCGGGCCAGGTTCAGATTTCGGTATAGGCCGGTGTGCCATTTTAACACAACAGTCAGAGAGCAGTGAGCTAGCAAAACAGATGTCAGGGTTACAGCCCTTCTGCCAAGATTTTCTGTTGAAAGAATAGGGAGGTTTGAATCATGGACAAAGGATAGACTACTTTGTTCTGACAGTCCTCGATATCTTGGCAGGCTTCATTTGTTGAGTCATCTCCCCATGAGGTAGAATGCCTGTTTAAGTCACCTAACACAAATTGATTTGTTTTGCATGTGAAGTTTTTTTGTTGTCTGGAACTGAAATTCTACTCCTGGAGGTTCATAGCAAGATGTTACAATGTAAATGATGAGTTACACAATGATAAATTCAGTATTATTTATATGGCAATGGTCCACTGAGTTAAGTTCTACATTATTTATTACAAAAAAGAGCGCTCCCTTATTTTTCGTGAGGTATTTCACAAATAAGTTTCATGTTATGGATTTTGAGCCTGTTTGTCTTTTCCCCTTGATGTGTCTCTAACTTTTTTTAAAAATCTTTTTAAAAAAAGTTAAAGAGAGACAAAAATACCAAATAGCAAACCAACTGTTAGTTAATAGCAAACCTGATAGGAGGATTAAGTGGAAAAAACTCCAAAGAGTGCCAAATGAAGACATTCTGAGGGGTGTGCAATTTAAGGTGGAAGAACTGGAAAATGCTTTTAAGAGTACAAGAAACGCTAAAGCTACAGGGATTCATGATTTGTGCATGGAACAGATAACAAATTTTGGACCTAAAACAAAACTATGGATTTTGAATATGTTTAACCACTGCCGTAGAACATACTCTTCCTAAAATGTGGAGAAAATCAAAAGTAGTTGCTCTTCTGAAACCGGGTAAAGATCCAGATAAGCCAAGCAGTTACTGGTCTATTTCATAGTTCTGCTATTTATTTAAGCTTTATGATCATTTAATCCTATCTTGAATAGCACCCATGATAGAGCCAAAACTTATCCCACAATGAGCGGATTTCCGTCCAGGAAGCGTGGTAAGAATGGAACATACAGAAGTAGTTTTCCAGAAATAGCTAGTGACAGGAGTAGCTGCTCTGCAGCGTGTGACATCATTAACCACCGTCTATTACTTACAAAAGTAAATGACCTATGCAGAGTTTTTAATTTAATGAAGCTCATCTAATCTCCACTCAATAATAAACATTTCTATGTTAGCCTGGATAACAAGAATAGTAGGTGAAGAATTCAAAAGAATGGATTACCCCAACGCAGTGTGCTGTCCCCTACTTTATTTAATATATATCCTAATGACTAACACACGCATCCCAATGCCAAACACTTCCTGTACGCCAACGACCTGGCAATTGTTGTTCAGGATCCAATGTTTCAACAGGTAGATGAACAGTTAGAACAAGCCCTATCGGGTAATATCTAGATCGCGATACCGCTCCAACCACTTACCACCTCACGAAGTAAACACTTCCGGATGGAGAGAGTATGACGTCACTACGATGCTAAATGTGACGTATATGTTCCACGCACAGCTTTAAATGTTACTAACGGGGCCTTCCACAGAAATTAGTCATCACTAATACGTCTCATATTGAGAAATCGTTAATTTTGCACCAGTAGTACAGGAATAAATTCATTTCCAATAAGGTTTTGATGCAGCCTGGACCACAATGAAACGTAACTATCGAACACCTTATTGCGGATACCTAATTTCTATGTCGTAAATATCACTGTTTACGTCTTAATGCAGCCAGGACCATCGTGAAACCTAAACATCGCACACAATATTACTGAAACACAATTTCCAAATCGTATCTATCACTGTTAGTATGGTCCAGGCTGCGTTTCAACCTAAACGCAAACGGTCATTGACGAAATCTTGTTTTCATAAATATTTTATTTCGTATGAATGATTTTAATAGCAATTTCAGCCACGCAAGGATATATAGAAGAACAGAATCAATTACAAATCAATGGAATTGTGACTAATAACGTTAATGCTGAAGAACGATATCAATTATTGATTTGGAATGTTGTACATATTTTAATATTATTAATTGTGCAAGTAATAATTTTTTAACTTTTTCAATCTGTAATTATTACTATTGGTTACGTTCCATGGCCTAACATGTATTCTCAAATCGATAGAAGGCTGAACACATCACACACGGAAACACAGTGACGTCATACATTCTCCATCGGGAATTGTTTATATTGCGAGGTATTAAGTGGTGGCAGCGGTGTCGCGATCTAGATATTACCCGCCCTATCAACCATGTCCACTTACTATAAAAGCAACTCTTTGAAACCAACCCATCCAAAACCCAGACCTGCACATTCCACCTGCATTACATAGAGACAAAACAGAAACTAAATGTTACATAGGAAGGCCAGTCACTGGAACATTCAGATCAGCCAAAATATTTAGGAGCTACTATTGGTAGAAGTCTTCCTTACCAGAAGAACTGCCATATAACTGCAGCTGAAGTACACACGAGAAATAATTTCCCAAAGAAGTTATGTTGCAGTAAACAGAGAATTTTTTTTTTTTTATCTGCTTAACGTCTCTCTAACAGCGAGGTCTTTAGAGACGGTAAAGGATGGGGGAGCAAGGAATGGGAAGGAATTCGGCCATGGCCTTTTGAAGGAAGCATCCTGGTATTTGCCTGGAGTGATTTGGGAAACCATGGAAAACCCAAATCTGAATGCCCGGACGGGGATTCGAACCGCCGTCCTCCCGAATGCAAGGCCAGAACGCTATCCGTTACACCACCACGCTCGGTAAACAACAGAGAATGAATCTGGTTGTCTAGTGCACATCCACTAAAGCACAGGGGCGTAGCTGTTGTGCACCGGCACCCCCAAGTGCAGCTTAGGAGACCCCCTAAAGCTCAGGAATCCCCTGCCAGCAAACCAAACTTCACAAGATTTGGTATAGTTAAAAAAAAAAAAAAAAAAAAAATCGCCCATCTTGCACCGAGACCCTTGTTAACCTAACTACACCACTGGTAAAGCAATCTTGTTAGATAGTGACTGGCTGCATGAAACCAACCCCTATACACATACTCTAAGAAGCAGCTAGATTTGCTTAACCAAAAATACGCCATAACTCACATGAGTACACAGAGTGATTCAAACAAACGTTCAATGAGAGGCACGAAATGTTTGTGATCCCAAGCCCTCCACCTAGAAGGCTAATCTCTAGGACTCCTTTTCTAAATCGCACCAACGTTGCTCCTCCAACCTGGTAACTATTCTCTTAGGAAGAACCATCTGGCATAAAATTGGAATGGGTAAAATGGAGAACCCTTAAGAACAGGAGTGGCTCCAGTAAAAGTTAATACGTATAAAATGGGTCTGACAACAGTTGATCGATTTGAATGTGGAGAACAGCAGACCGTGGATCATCTCTATGCCTGCAAGCAGTGCCAGTTTTCAACAACATTCAAAGACCTATGGACAGGAAGTGAACCCTCCCCCCCCCCCCAGGCCACCCTATTTATCCTGCTAGTCAATGTAGTATACACATAGTTCGTTAGCATGCAATGTGCATGGGGAGGGGGATTAAAAAAAAAAGTAATTCTAAATGTTACCTACAATACACATGTGACACAAATTAATCCATGGAAGTTTCACTCATATTTAAGTTGTTGAATTCTTCACACAGTTTCAGATATAAATTATGTCAATGTTGAACAGAGGAAGGGTTGATATTACCCATATGCACACAAATTCATATTGTAGTAAAAGGATATGTTTTGACTAGTTTTCTTGGGCGCATGACTTTCTCCCGCTACCAAAAAATTAGATTAACTGCTATGATATGATGCCTTCTTCACGTTCCCCACAAACCTTTTTTGAAAATGTCTCCACAAATTAAATATGCGGAATTATGAGAAGGCTGCACAATTGCGGAATGCTATCCGCATTGAAAAAATATCACAAACTTTATTGTTACAGGGACCATATCTACAGGTAATACGTCGGAACCCACAAAATTCGATACACTCATTCTCTAGGCAATAATATTTTATTAAAAGTGAATAATGTAAGCTTCGAATTTGTGGAAATAATGTAAAATCACTCGAAATATGGGTAGATGCATACATGTTATTACATGTTGATATTTATTCTGCGTGTTTCTTACTACTAATTCTTGGTCCAGGCTGCATTTCAACCTAACCACAACTGCTATTACGTAAAAATTAAACCAACTTAAATGCTTTGTATGAAATATTGATTATGATAGATGCCATGTTTTACCCTGGAAGGTAGGCTGCCATGGAATATATCTTAGCTTTGAAATCAAAATGGCAACTACGCACAGAGAAATTGTAAATGTTACTCATTTCCTACATTTTAAGTATTTGCAATTTACATGTGGAAAGCAGTTTTTATCCAACAATGAAGACTTAAAAACACGTGAAACAAATATCACATTTATTGTGTAATAACATGTATGTACCTATTTCAACCTAACCACAACTGCTATTATGTAAAAATTAAACCAACTTAAATGCTTTGTATGAAATATTGATTATGATAGATGCCATGTTTTACCCTGGAAGGTAGGCTGCCATGGAATATATCTTAGCTTTGAAATCAAAATGGCAACTACGCACAGAGAAATTGTAAATGTTACTCATTTCCTACATTTTAAGTATTTGCAATTTACATGTGGAAAGCAGTTTTTATCCAACAATGAAGACTTAAAAACACGTGAAACAAATATCACATTTATTGTGTAATAACATGTATGTACCTACCCACATTTCGAGTGATTTTAATTTATTTCCACATATTCGAGGCTTACATTATACACTTCTAATTAAATATTGTCTAAAGAATGTGTGTACCAAATTTCAGACCGATAGGACAATTTTGCTAGGTTCCGACATATTAACGTGGAGCCCTTATTATTTTCATACAATAATTCTGTTGTAAAACAGCCTGCACCATTCTTTTGAAGCAGAATCAGGCTGTAGTACACCCTGGACCAGCATGACACCGTTAAATGTACTACGGAAAGTATTTCTAGTGGGGCTTGTGTTTGACCAGGGGCGGATCCAGGGGGGGGGGGCTAGGTGGCTCAAGCCCCCCCCCCAAATGTATCTAAGGTCCACCCCTGACATTGTAGTTTTGAGACTTATTTTTTTTAGCTCTACGGATTTGAGGCCCGAGGAGGCTATAAATACTACCTTTTTTTAGACTCAAGCTCCCCCCAAATCCAAAATCCACTGAACACAAGCCGTCTGAACCAAAATTCACTCAAGCCAAGCCCCCACCCCCCAAACCAAAGTCTGCTCAAGGGCCCCCCCCCCCCCCAAACAAAATCCTGGATCCGCCCCTGTGTTTGACCACTACATTACTATGATGCCAATTGCTTGTGGAATTGCGATCTCCAGTAATCTGAGACTTTTGTGAGGGAGAGAAGCTTAAATGCTATGAACACATTTTAACAGAGAAATTAACCAACATTTCAAAAGATTTGCAATAATTTTGCTGCACTGACAATGCATGGCACTCTTTTGTTTCAGAACTTTAAATTTTAATTTGTGATGAATTTTTGGTAAAAATGAGTGGGGTATATGAAGCAGAAATCATATTTAAGCAAATTAATCAAATTCCATAACATTAGTACCATTTTTGATAGGTTGATTTAAGTCGTGCAGTCATCAAAAAATGTTCAAATAAAGTATTTTCATATTTAATGTCCGTCTGATTGGACACACTATCGGAAAATGATTTTTTTTCGATAAAATACCCTCTGAATAAATAAATGTTAAAATAAGATGTTTTGAGGAAACCAGACTCCAGAAATATCGCTTAATCTTTAGAACGCTACAAACCACTATAAATAATGACTTTTCCAATCAGAATTTTCGGAAATAAATAATTAGTTTTTCGCCAAAAAATATCATACATATCATCGAATAACAATAATAAAAATCCTAACAAAATACAAGGTTTACCTATTCAGTTATTCTCTGACCTCAAGTACCGTAATATTCTAAACACCTATTAAGACCCTCAAAAATCGGTATCTCGGATAAATATTTCCTAGCTGTTTAATTTCGTGCGACGTTTTACAAAGGAGTGAAGCTAAACCGGCAAGAAAATAATACAAAACAGGATTTAACCAACATTTCAAAAGTTTGTCATTGCTTTTGCAGCGCCGGCGGCATCTAACAGCCGCGCGTCACTTTCATATTTCGGCATTTTTAATTTAATTCGTGGCGACTTTTCTGAAAAAGGGCAGTGCAAAACGTGGAGAGGCCATTTTAACGAAGCTGTTAAAACAAATTTCAACAGGTCAGTACCAGTTTCGAGCAGGTGGATAGTACGAAATTACACATTTTAAAGTGGACAAATGAGTGATTCCATAAATGTAAGGACAACCCTTTTGCACTTGCTAGCTAATATAACGTTCAGTTATCCTTGAATTCTCTAACCTCAGGAAACATCTTTAAGTATAAATAAAATATCAAATTACTAAAATGCTCTAGAACTGTATCTAACAGTTACCAGGTATCAATTTAAAAATTACACATCTTCAATAGGTCACTACAGTAAAATCTTAATCATTATTTCTATTTTCAATACCTGACAATCTAAAAGCGAAACAAATCGTGTTTTAGGCGATTTAACGAAAGCACCGGCAAACCGTAACCCAAGTGCCAAAGATCTGGTATATGACATGGTGACTGATGACCTTCAAGCATAGATAACAAACATTCACCAATGCCAGGATTTAGCTAACTATAGAATGCGTTAATTTATTTATTTGGCCTTCGGTCATGGTGACCTTGTTGTCAGCTTCTAGTGTTTACAATTATTTTACATAGATGTTCAGACCAAGATTCAATTTTTTACAAATATTTTACATATATGTTTAGACATATGCAATTTTGTTGTTTGCTTATACATCTTATTACAACATTTAACTCATTCTTTGGGTATCACTATTACATTTGTTGGTTTAACTGTAAATTTTTACTTTGCACTAATAGACCTACCCCGCAATGAAGAGGTGATCATTAAAAGTTTATGTTAGCTTCGCTTAAGAAACGGGCTGTCGCCCGGTATACACCTTGTCGCTCTGTCCTCAACAGGGTAGATACAGAAACTGGTAGAGGGATGTTGAGCTTATCGAGACTTTTGTACAACTCGTTTTGGGGTACCCGGTAACGGTTGCATGCGAGTATAATTGTATGTTTGATGTCTGCTGCCTCTTCTTGGTCTTCCGGGCAATAGGGGGAATGAACAATGCCGATTTTAAATAGGTGGCTAGGGTAACAACAGTGACCTAATCTCATCCGTATAATTGATGTTGTGTGTCTTTTTCCAAATTTGTAATTTGCGAACCAGGTGATTGATGGAATGTGAGGTTGAATTTGGGAGTAATATTTTCCTCTGACGGTTTGCGCAGATACCCAAGAGTCTTACCAGACGTGAAAGGAATCTTTCTTGATAATTGACGTGAAATCTGTATGGGGAAGCTGAATGAACTGTATCCGTCTACTGTATTTTCCTTAGCTAAGTGGTCGACAGTTTCACTGTGCTGGTTACACACGTGTCTCTTTATCCATAATACGTGGACCTCTTTACCCACTGACGTGGCTGAATACATAGTGGTTAGAATCTCTAATAAAATCTTGTTCAGTCCGTTATACCGTTTTGAATTTTCGAGTTTTTGGACAACACTTTTTGAATCCGATAGAATCAGAATTTTATTATAACGTTCATACCCGTATTTTATGGCATCTCTAATTGCTAAAGCCTCAGCTGTATATATCGTGGTTTCGGATGGTAGGCGAACCTTCTTAGACTCACGAGGGGATGGGCAGAAGTAAGCATAACCAACTCCATATGTAGTTTTAGAGCCATGAAATGAGTACAATTGCAAAGAAAGATAAAGATAATTAAATTACTTAATATAAATGTCCTAAAATTATCTGTGAAGAAAGGAGTTCATGAAACTACCTTGCGAAAGGAAGAAGTGGGATAGTGTGTTGTGTAAATTAATCTCAATGACTTATTTAGTCTAAAGGCATCAAAAGAACAGTTATCGTCACACGCGATCTACAGGATATCGGCTGCTAGCCATGGAGGATCCATAGAATGTCCTCTGCGAAATTATTAATACAAGGGTGGTTTACCGTTGCCTTCCCAAACGTGGCTAATGCTATCATCTTGTACGTGTAGTTGAGCAGGATGTATGATGCGTGGTATGTGTGATGTAGTGTTCATATAGTGCAAGACGCGACTATGTAAAACATTTCCCACTCTTCAATATTTCTTCCTGAAAGACACTCACATCCCAATCCAACGAACAAATCACAACAGCGCGTATGCACATTGTGCAGACGTCCTACATTTAATCTAAAGCTTTGTATACCACCAGTTCTCTTCCACTCTTGGTCAAATACCGGATGCTGAAAATATTTTCCACCAATAGAGTTCTGAGCATCAGGTACAATACTGGCCCTGGCCGACGACAGCCGAAATATGGATCAAGTACAAACTTCAGATTAGATGTACCAGCATTGTCTTACAATTGTATATTCTGTTAGCTATGTTATCGCTAAAGTTATGGTAAGTAATTTGATGATGGTGATGGAGAATTTAAATTTCTTTTAGTGTTTTTGGTAACTTGTTCAGTATTTTCCCTGGTAAATTATTCCAGTCCCTTACATACAAAAGATAATGTACCCACTGAATCAAGCCTGTAATCAAGTGCTAGCTTGTGACCATGATCATCTCTTCCATTAAATGTAAAACTCCTTATTATTCTTCCACTAACCATCCACACCTCATCACTAATATACGCCTTATTCACACCTACCACTGTTTTCACCCACCTCCGGTCTTCAGTGACCCCAGCTCATTTATCATATCAGTTACGGAACTAATTGCATACTGCAGTAACTTATAAATACAAATCTAGCTACCCTTCTTTGCACTTATTCCACTTCCTGTATCTGATATCCAGAATGTGGGTCCCATATTATATCACCATATTCAAGCAAAGATACAGTAGCGCATCGTTTATCCGAAATATTTAGGGACAAGAAATGTTTGGATAACTTATTTTAGACCATTTTAGACCATTAACGAACAGGCTTTCATCAGCCTCAGAGAAGGAATACGAAACCAAGAAACTGCTACCTATTAAATAGAAAACTGTATCTAGAACATGTAGTACATGTCTTACAAATAGTGTTAAGATTTTTAAATATGATACAAGCAATTATTGAACAGGATACGTATTTATTATGTATTAGAAATACATATAACCGCACAACAGAAATGTAGCCGAAAGCAGCTAAGCATTGGTCAGAGTATAAACTAAGCTAGAGATATAACAGAGATATTATTGAAGTATAGAAGGCAGTAAATCAAATTAAATAAGTATAAACAAACGATACTCTAACATTCCCACCGAATTACAGGCTTCTTGAAACAATTATAAACCAATGTTTCTTATCACTGTTGTTCAAATAACAGCTGCCGTATTTTTAAGAAATAAAATGTCACTGGCAAAGACATCACTGTACCCTACTACTGTAGTATGGAGGAAGGAATTCCTCCATAGTCTGTAGTGTTTGTGTTAGGTAAGTAGCACAATCCATAATTCTTGCTTTCTTTCAAATATTTTAGTATTTTCTTGACAACAGTCCAGTGAGAATCTTCATAAGAATGTAGAAGTCGATTCACCTGACTTACAGCAAACATAACATCCAAGTCTGCTTACTATTGCTGCATGGATAAGTGATCCCACTGCTTCTGTGTAGGGGTGATTTTTCTCAGGTACTCCATTAACCTTTGAAAGTCTCACATGTGGATCAGCAGGAATACTTTAGGATTGGCATCAATCATATCAAAGTTCCTCAATAATTGTTCTACATACTTAGTTTGGTGTATAAAGATAGTCTTTAAGTCTCTCTATTTGAATGCCAACAAAATTAGTAAGATGGTAAATCTTCAAATCAAAATTCTTTTGCAGGTATTTAATTACTTCAATTAAAACACTCTTATCTCTACAAATAAAAAGTCCATCATCAACATACAGACAAAGATAACAGCAGATGTCAATGATTTGTTCAGTATAAACACACTGATCTGCTTTGGTTTTCACAAAACCAAATTTATTTAAAATTGGATTGAATTTTATATTCCAGCACCTAGAAACTTGTTTTAAGGCATATAAAGATTTTGTTTTACATGCCATATTTGATCATGATTAATTGACTTTCGGGTTTTGCCGCGTTGTTTATTTCCTTACCTAAGCTTTCGGCTGGTATACTCCTTAATCATGAACAAAGATGGCCGTGGAAGTCTGAGAAATCAGATACCATATTTGGTTTGCAGTCTAGTTCCTCTGGTGGTGTCATAAGAATATTCTCTTTCAATTCACTTACTGTTGTTGAGAAAGTCTCATCATAATCAATTTGAGTATATATCTTTGCACAAAGTCTGAATTTGTAACCTGGACCAGTTAGTTCATCCTTAATGCACAACACACATTTACATCCTGTTACTTTTGCATCCTGAGGCTTTTCTACCAATGTCAATGTTCCATTTTGATGCGAGATTTTAATTCCTTGTTTATAGACATCTTCCACAATACAATACAATGATCCATGTGAGAATAATCTCGGGGATGTGGAACAGTACATACACTTATTAGTAATGTCAATACTACTATATAATTGATAATATTATTATATATTGACAACAAGTTAGTTACAACCCATTAGTATAACCAATATCTCCTGTAATCTACACATACAATCCCGAGTTAATTAATACTTATTATGTGGAACAATGTATACACTTGTTACCAGCATCTAATAACCAGTTATTTTCTTACTAACCAGTTAACATGATAAGTTTCACTGTAATTTGCGACTACACATTATATCATGTTAGTTTCTATTTATGTGAAACAGTATACACGCCTATTAACAATATCAATTATATTTCCTACAACTAATAGGCTGTCAATTACTTAAAAACCTGTTAGTATGATAATTTTTCACAGCACTTTTTGAGTGCATGCTATCCCATGTTAGTTACTATATATGAGTGAAATTTTGTAAACAGTGTAATTACTTCATTTGTCAAAAGTTTCAACAGAAAGAAAAACCATATATCATTTTAGTAATTGTGGACAACTTTGTCAGCTTCCCTTTCTATACACCATATATACTATTTTATCAGTCATTCTTAGTTACCAATTTCCAAGAAGAAAATTCTTTCACAGAGTAAAATGGGTTCTGAAGGAGAAACTCTTTCAGTTTGGATTTAAAGTAGTTGGATTTTTGTAGATAACATTTAATTTCTGTTGGTAAGACATTGAATAAGGAAGCTCCAGTAAATGTTAACCCTTTCTGTACAATTGACAGTGATTTGTAATCCTTGTGAATATTATATTTATTCCTAGTATTATGGTTATGTATGTCAGCATTAAGATTGAAGTGTTCAGGATTTTCCACTACAAATGATAGTACGGAGTATGCATTGCTAGTACACCCAGGTTTTTAAATAGATTTCTGCACGATGTCTGTGGGCTTGCTCCACAAATAGTTCTTATAGCACACTTTTGCAATTTAAAATACCACTTTTCTGAATCAGATGATGTTATTACTTCATTGTAGTTTTGTGGAATAGGAATTATTGTATCTGCACAGTAGCACAGGTAATCCTTCTCAACTTTATCTTTTTCTTTAGAGAGCAATTGTTTATTTCTAGGTATCAGAGTCATATTTGAGGGTAAAGGTGTCTCAACAGTCACTTCTGGTTTATACTCACTGCTAGTATTGGTATCAGAAAATGTGTTCAGCAGTAGTAATTGTGGAATCTGATTTGTCACTGGAGCTCTCTGATGTATGATTGTCATTTAATTCAGATGATTATCACACATTGATTCTGTCAAATTAACAGGGAGAAAATTTCTTTTGATAGTAGATTCCAGAAAAACAGCATCTCTGCTTTTAATTACTAACTGAGAAGGAGGTATTGTGAACCTGTAACTTTTTGAATTCTCACAGTATCCAACAAATTTAGCTTTCTGTGCTTTAGGATTCCATTTCCTTCGTTTTTCTTTAGGGAGATGTATCATAGTATCACAGCCAAATATTCTTAAATTACTCACATCTGGTTTTCTTCCTGACCACATTTCCTCTGGTGTTTTAAATGTCAGTGATCGAGTTGGAGCTCTGTTGATGAGGTAAGCAGCAGTATGTACAGCTTCAGCCCAATATAGCTTAGGAAGATTAGCATTGATCAACATACTTTTTGCTCTTTCCACTAATGTCCGGTTCATTCGTTCAGCAACACCATTTTGTTCAGGAGTGTATGGTGTGGTTGTTTGATGGATTATTCCAGCACCTTGTGTGAACTCAGAAAAGTTGTTGTTAAAATATTCAAGGCCATTGTCTGAGCGTAAACATTTTATGTTGCATTCTAATTGTTTTTCAACTTGCATTTTAAAATGTTTGAACTTTTCAAAAGCTTCTGACTTTTTATGGAGAAAATAAACAAATACCTTTCTTGAATAGTCATCAATGAATGTCAAGAAGTATTTAGCACCTCCTAATGGCAAGGTTTCCATGGGACCACAAATGTCAGAGTGTACTTGTTCAAGTAACCTTGTAGCTTTGGATCCATTGTATTTTAAAGGTAACCTGTTTTGTTTTCCTTCTAAGCAAGTTGTACAAACTAGTTTGTCTGGTTTCTTGGACAATTTTACACCTTCTAGATTCTCCACTATTTTCTGCAGATCATTAAAGTTCAAATGACCCATTCTTTGGTGCCATAAGAAAATGTCTTGCTCATCAACATCAGATATGTATACTTGATGATTATATACATTTAATCTATACATATTGTTGATTAAACTGGCTGTACCAACTATTTCATTATTCCTGTTTATTATTATACACCCCTTACTACTGAACTTTACTTGACCACCATTTCTAATTATCTGACTGACAGATAGTAGATTTGTTGACAACTCTGGCACATACAGAACATTTTGAAACAAAGTTTTCTTACATTGGCCATTAGCGTCACACACATTTAAACTCAGCTTACCTGAGCCTTTTACTAATAAATGACTGATGAATGGTACTGTTTCTTCTTGTAATATATTTCTGTGCATGGTCAAGTGCATAGAAGCACCGGAGTCTATATACCAGGAATCACCGTTACTCACTGGAGCTATGAATGCAGCGGCTTAGCTTGAGCTTTCCTGATTTTCAACTTTGTGTTTCTTCTTTGCTTTAGAGTTGCACTGTGCACTCAAGTGGCCATGCTTATTACAAGTGTAGCAACGAGATCCTTTTTGAAATTGTTTCTTGAAGCCTTTGTTGTTCTTATAATTTACGGCAAAAGCTGATGTTTCACCATCATTTATTTTTACATCTTGTAAAATTTTAGCCTTTACGGAGTCAGCACTTATTTTCATACCGGAACTTTCGATGGCAATTATCATCGGTTTGTATGAATCAGGTAGACCGGAGAGAAGCAGAGTTCCAAGCCACTCGTCGTCTACTTTAAAACCAATATTTCTCAACTTGTGTGCTGTGGTCATGATTTTGCTAACATACTCTTCTACATTTCGACATCCGACTAGCGTTGTTGTGCACAGATCACGAAGTAAGCCCACTCGACGCGTTAATCCAGAATCATCGAAAGCGTTAGCTAAGTTGTTCCAAACTTCTTTCGCTGTCTTTGCTTCCTGAATGTGGACGTAGTTGATTGAATCCAGTAGCAGAATAATTTTTAACTTGGCTTTCAAATCGCGTTTGGGATCAACGTGATCATCACTCGCATTTTCAATGCAATTCCACAGTCCTTCGTGTTCCAGATAGGTTTTGACGGCAAATCTCCATGTCGAGTAGTTTTCCCGACCAGTGAGTTAATTGATTGCTTGAGCTCATATTTTCGCACTTTTAAATGCCGCGTGTTGCCTAGGTTGTAACTTTTACTTTCGTTAGATATTTATCACCTTTACATATATCTGGCTACTGGGCCCATAACGTGTTAAGATTTTTAAATATGATACAAGCAATTATTGAACACGATACGTATTTATTATGTATTAGAAATACATATAACCGCACAACAGAAATGTAGCCGAGAGCAGCTAAGCACGGAATAACAACTAAACTGTTTATACATTGGCCAGAGTATAAACTAAGCTAGAGATATAACAAAGATATTATTGAAGTATTTCAAATAATTCAGTAATTCAAATTAAATAAGTATAAACAAACGATACTCTATCAAATAGATTAACCCAATTTATTTTAATTTACTTACAATGGAGCACACGCTCCAGAGGCAATTTCCCTACATATCATTTTACCCCTTTCTTTTACCTTCTTACTTTTACCCTACAATTTTAGTTATAAATTTATTATAGGTTTTAAGTAAATTATTCGCCATTTCCACTGGTAATTCATTAGAACACCTGACTCCCATAACTACAAAAGAAAATATTTCCCATACTCTTATGTCACAAATAGAGTGCCAGCTTTAGGTCATATTCATCTTTTTCCTTCCAGGCACCACTCTTTGTTCTTTCACCATTATCTTTCCAAACATCATAACCAATATACACCTTGTACACTCCCTCGCCTTGTATCCTTCCTTCTATTTTCCAATGAATACCATTCCAGTTGTTTTATCATATCGGCTACTGATTTTGTTCTGCAGTAATTTCCACAGAGAAACCTAGCAGTCCTTCTAATTGCCCAAACTCATATTTTTGATACCCAAAATGTGGGTCCCGCATTACAACACCACATTCAAGCCATGGTCTGACCAAAGTTTTGTAATCCAGTTCCCTCACTTGTCTATTAACTTTGTTTGACAAGCTAAAATTTCACATTAAATCTGACCTGCACTAAAGATTACATTCGGGTCATTAGAGACGGGAAAGGACTGGGGGCAAGGAATGGGAAGAATTCGGTCATTGTCTTTTGAAAGAATCATTTCGGCATTTGCCTGGATTGAATTCCGGAAATCATAGAAAACCGAAATTTGGGTGGCCAAAACACACATTCTCCCGAACGTTGATGAGCTGTAACACTCTGAGGTCACATTCGGGAAGACGCGGTTTCGAATCCCCGTCCGGCCTTCTGGATTTCGGTTTTCTATGGTTTCCCGAAATCACTCCAGGCGAATATCTGGATGGTTACTTCATAGAGCCAAGGGTGAATTCCTCCCTACTCCATGCTTCCAGGACTTTCCCGCTCCAATGACCTCGACATCGACAAGAGAAACAAAGAAATGCTTGAATTTGCAAAGTGGGACGCTTTCGGTTAACTGAGGTTTCACTTGATCGGAATTCGAATAATCGATGCTCTACTGTGTGAGAAAGATTCTGTAACCTAATTCGCACACTTCCCTAGTGCGACTCTTAATCACTCACTCCTAAAATGTATCCTTTAGAAACATCGACTTATCACATGACTAATGTATCCTGCTTTTTTACTTTATTGTCGAATGTTATCCTGTCCATAATTTGGTAGTGATGAAGTACAGGCTGAAATTCAAGGGAATAAGGAAGCAGCATAAGCAGAACAGACTGGAAGTGAATAAACTGAAACAATGTATTACGAGACAAAAATTTGCACAAATGGTAGACTTAGGTCTAAGAAGTAACTGTGAAAGGAGCTCAACTGAGTACGAATGGAATGCATTAAAGACCGAAATAATGAAAGCTGGTAAAGAAACTTTAGGCTTTAGGGAACAAGCTGACCGAAAACCTTGGATCACAGAAGAAATTTTGGAACTGATGGATCGGAGGAGAAGGTACAAAAATGCTCAGGATGAAACAGAAAGAGAGCAATACAGGCAGTTTAGAAATAAAATAAACAGAAAATGCTAAAAAGCAAAAGAAAAATACCTACAAGAAAAGTGTGAAGAAGTAGAAAAGGAAATGGTCGTAGGTAAAGTAGATAGTAGTGGGGGAAGGATGGAGCTGGAACACCGCCAGGTGGCAGCACCGTCGTTGTGGTGGGGAACCTCCGTGACGTCACAAGATGGCGGATCGTTAGTTCTTTGGCCGGCCGCCCAGATGGCAGCACCGGGCTGGCTTGCGCATACGTTAGTTCCTTGACCGGCCGCTAGGGAGCAGCACCTCATTGGGGCGCTGGACCGTTAGTTCATTTGTTGACAGCTAGATGGCAGATACTGCCCGACTTG